>SJYX01003702.1:170348-205898 GCA_006410675.1 Oreotragus oreotragus | reverse complement strand
TTGTTTTTTGAATGTTGTTTTAAGCCAGTTTTTTCACTCTCCATTTCACCTTAATCAAGACGCTCTTTAATTCCTCTTCAGTTTCTGCAATAAGGGTGGTGTCATCTGCATATCTGAGGTTATTGATATTTCTCCCGGCAAATACACACACACACACATATACAACACACATATGCATTTTGTATTTGAGTGTGTGTATATGTCTGTGTATACATAATAAACTTCTAGTACAAAGGGGAGAACATTGAGGCAATAAAAAATACAAATGTGAAGAACAGGTTTTTGATGTATCTCTGCTCTACAACATAGTTGGGGAGAACAGAGATAAATGATTGATTTTTCCAGAGTGTGTTTAAACAACAGGAAGTTTTGATTTCCTCTAGAAGAGAAGCCTGGTCTATGTTCTACCTGTTCTTTGAAGAATGTCGAAGCCTGGGCAACTAGCTCTTGGGTAACTGTGATCGGCAATACAGACTTCTTTCTTAAGATCACAGGTTGCCCTTTATTTCTTAAGCTGCAGTTTTGTGCTGTTATTTTTCCCTCTCCATCTGATTCATTCTGAGTCATGGGGAGCACATGCTCATTGTGATGGGGTACACTGCAGAGAGAGCTGCCTTGCTTGTTCTGCACCATTAAATGTTTGCTTGAGTCTTCCTATAAGAAATAGTTTGGAGAGTCATGACACAGGGGAAAAAAATGGGAGTATGAGGATTCTGCCTGAAAAGGCAGGATTACTAGAAATGAGATTAACTAAGAGAGTTTTCTGTTGTTTTCCTAGGGAAAAAAAATAATGAACTAATGTTTGTGAAATCTCTGTGTGTCATGATTCTCAAACAACCAAATAGCTTTTAACAGTGGCATTCTCTCCTGATGAAAGACTCCGTTTGAGCATGCCAGGTTCCTAGGCAGGCGATGTAGGCTGGTGGGAGGGCTAGTGGCAGAACAGCATTACCAAATGTNAGGAGTCACTGAAGGAAAATTTGCTTAATGTTTATCCAGCAGTGCTGAAGTCCTGAAAGGTACTGCACTTGGAGTGTGTGCAAATGTGGGCCCTCCACACTTTTGGTGCCTCCAGTTTTCTCCATAACAGGAGCAGCAGGTTAATAGGAGGTGAAGGAGAATGTGATGATCTGTTCAGTTCAAATGAATGGCTTCATTTTCAAGCTCATTAAGCACCCTTCCCTCTGTCGTGAGTCTCCTTTGATCAATAAAGGAAAAAACTCACCCTGAAGAATAACAGCACTGTGGTGATTGATTTGTTGTCTGATAACTAAGGCTGACTCTACTTATTTGTGGGTGAGATTCAAATTGACTAGCAGTGAAGAAAAACACCTGTTAGTTTTCTCACCATTAAAAGCATGCTCGACAACAGTAAAATAACTGCTTTAGGCTTATTCTTGCTCTTCTCTTAGAGACTTGACAGGCTAAACAATCTATCAATTTGTGTCCCAATTTATGGTTTAGAATAGCGGTGGAGCTTCTGACTGGAGAAAGGAGGATATTGATTTATGACTTGGGAAAAAATGGTCAAACTGTTGATGGGCTATCAACATGTATAAACAAATGAACCACTGAGATCCTGACTAGGAGTTGATGCATGTTTAATTGCACGTGGAACACAGAAAGTTTTTGATGACAACTAGAAGACAACGGTGAGAAGGAAGAGGCTGAAGTCTTACTGTTTAGAATTGATTCTATTGAATGATTCTAGATGAAGCACTTCACTTTTTTGTTACCTTGGTGTTTCCATCCAAAAATTACATATTTAAAGATTGTCTCTGACTTTTTGAGTAAGAGTTTCTTGACAGGACTGAATTTGAAATGATCCAAGGACTTACTTAGTTCAAGTATGGTGGATGCAGATGGCTTGAAGTATACAGAATGATTAATGGTGGAGGTGTTGTAGGTCATTTTTATTTTCTATAGTTCCCAAAATGATATTATCATTAGGAAAAATTAATAAATGTAATTTAACCAAGAAAAATGGGCTTAAACCTCATTGGTTGTGTTCCCAACTAAACTTAATGGAGTCCTCAAGAGCCACAGCCCCTCCAGCACTACACAGCATGATGGGAAACATGAAGGAGCAGAAGCTGAGATGGAGAGTCAGTAACCTTAATCAATTACAGCTAAGATATCTGACTTTTGAATATTTTATACATTTGCTGGAAAAAATGAATATAAGATTCCTTCCCTGGACACACTTGGAGAAGGAGTTTAGTGTGCACCTCATGCAAAGAGTTGACTCATTGGAAAAGACTCTGATGCTGGGAGGGATTGGGGGCAGGAGGAGAAGGGGACGACCAAGGATGAGATGGCTGGATGGCATCACAGACTCGATGGACGTGAGTCTGAGTGAACTCCGGGAGATGGTGATGGATAGGGAGGCCTGGCGTGCTGCGATTCATGGGGTCACAAAGAGTCGGACACGACTGAGCGACTGAACTGAACTGAACTGAACTGTGTTTATCATTGTGGAGAAGGAAATGGCAACCCACTCCAGTGTTCTTGCCTGGAGAATCCCAGGCATGGGGGAGCCTGGTTTATTATTGAGTGCCCTTGGGGTCAACACCTGTGGATGAAATGGAAGAAGGCAAGATTGGGCAGAAAGAGAAGTTGAGTTGTTTCACTGACTTTACAAAGAACTCGAACTAGAATGGCTTTTCCAGGATGTCCAAGTTTTCATTTTTGTTAATTTTTTAAACAGATAAAGCAATCATATGGTAGAAAATTAAAAATATTCAAAAAGACTATCCTGAGGAAATTCATTCTCCTACCCTTGACCCTCAGCTCCCTGGTACCTTCTCCAGGATTAATCTGTGTTACCAGTTTTGTTTATATACTTTCAGAGATATTTTAACTGTATAAAATCACATTCATATTTCTATTTCTTTTCTCTCCCTTTTATATAAATAGCAGCCTGCTATCTATACACAAGAGCAAGTGGATTCACTCCATAACAATATGGAGCCCAGAGGTGGGTATTTGACAGTCTTTGCTTTTTCTAGGCCCTAAAATTGCTGTCTCAGATGATGATCTCCCTATGCTGGGGCCCTTCCTTTCATTTTCCTATCCTCTTTCTTTTCTCACATGCCCAGCTTTATTTTACTAGTGTGGTGAACGCTGGGGAGTTGTGATTCCTGGCTGTGGTAGGCTGAGTGATGACCCCCAAAGGTATGTAGAGCTTAATCCCTGGAACCTTACAAGGCAGAAAGATTTTGCAGATGTGACTAAGTTAAGGATGTTGTGATAGGAGAGATCATCCTGGATTATCTGCTGGGCCCCTAAATGTAATCATCAGTATTCTTATAAGAGGGGGGCAAGGAGATTTGAGTCCAGAAGAAGGCAATGTGAAGACAAGCAAGATAACACTCTGTTGGCTTTGGAGATGAAGGAAGGGGCCATGAGCCAAGGAATGCAAAGACTGAGTTCTAGAGGCTGGAAAAGAAAGGAGCCGAGTTCTTCCTTGGAGACTCTAGAGAGAGAGCAGCCCTGAGACACCTTCATATCAGTCTAATGAAACTGATTTAAGACTTCTAGCCTCCGAAACTGTAAGTGCTGAGAATGCATGTGTGCTACTTTGAGTACCAATTTGTGCTGATACATACAGCCACAGGGAATGAATCCAGTGGTCATATCCTGAACAGATAGCAGTAGGCTTTCGGAGTCTAGTGAAGGGAAAGGCTTCCCACTCCAGTATTCTGGCCTAGAGAATTTCCTGAACTATACCATGGGTTTGCAAAGAGTCGGACAGGACTAGGTGACTTTCACTTTAGAGTCAGCAGTTTCCTCAAGTCCTTCATCACAACAGGAGCATCCAAAACGTAAGCAAAAGTTTCTCTTGTTAATAAGGATTGATTTTCATGGTGTAACAGCTTTACTGAAAGCTTTCCAACTTCCTGGGAAGGAATGTGATGGAGGGATCTTAAAACTCCACGCTGCCCCAAGGTGAGGCACCTGGACACCCATCATTCCATACCTTTGCTTTACGTTAGTGTTGGTCCTGGCCCAGTTTCTGTGAAGCCAGGTAAGGGTAATGTGCCCTTACCATCTAGTTGCTCTCATTGGCAGCATGGCAACATGGAGAAGTTGTCAGTTCTGGAACTCATCTTCTCTAGCAGAGCCTCTTTCAGTTCAGTTCAGTTCAGTCACTCAGTCGTGTCCGACTCTTTGTGACCCCATGAACTACAGCACGCCAGGCCTCCCTGTCCATCACCATCTCCCGGAGTTCACTCAGACTCACGTCCATCGAGTCCGTGATGCCATCCAGCCACGTCATCCTCTGTCATCCCCTTCTCCTCCNTCACAGTCCAACTTTCACATCCATACATGACCACAAGAAAAACCATAGCCTTGACTAGATGGACCTTAGTCAGCAAAGTAATGTCTCTGCTTTTGAATATGCTATCTAGGTTGGTCATAACTTTTCTTCCAAGGAGTAAGCGTCTTAATTTCATGGCTGCAGTCACCATCTGCAGTGATTTTGGAGCCCCCCAAAATAAAGTCTGACACTGTTTCCCCGTGGTTTTCCTTACTTTCTTCAATTTGAGCCTGAATTTTGCCATATGGGGTTGATGATCTGAGCCACAGTCAGCTCCCAGTCTTGTTTTTGCTGACTGTATAGAGCTTCTTCATCTTCAGCAGCAAAGGATATATTCAATCTGGTTTTGGTATGGACCATCTGGTGATGTCCATGTATAGAGTCATCTCTTGTGTTGTTGAAAGAGGGTGTTTGCTGTGATCAGTGTGTTCTCTTGGCAAAACTCTGTTAGCCTTTGCCCTGCTTCATTTTGTACTCCAAGGCCAAACTTTTTCCTGTTACTCCAGATATCTCTTGACTTCCAAGTTGAGCATTCCAATTTCCTGTGATGAAAAGATATCTTTTCTTGGTGTTAGTTCTAGAAGGTCTTATTGGTCTTCATTAAACCATTTAACTTCAGCTTCTTCAGCATGAATAGCTGAGACCTTGCCTTAGATTACTATGGTGTTGATGGACACGTGAGTGTACATCTTCTTGGTAGACCTCTTGCTGAAAGTAAAAGAGGAGAATGAAAAAGTTGGCTTAAAGCTCAACATTCAGAAAAGTAAGACCATGGAATCTGGTCCCATCACTTCATGGCAAATAGATGGGGAAACAGTGAGAGACTTTATTTTGGGGGGCTCCAAAATCATTGCAGATGGTGACTGCAACATGAAATTAAAAGACGCGTGCTCCTTGAAAGTTATGACAGCATATTAAAAAGCAGAGACATTACTTTCTCAACCAAGGTCCATCTAGTCAAGGCTGTGGTTTTTCCAGTAGCCATGTATGGATGTGAGAGTTGGACTATAAAGAAAGCTGAACACTGAAGAATTGATGCTTTTGAACTGAGGTGTTGAAGAAGACTCTTGAGAGTCCCTTGGACTGCAAGGAAATCCAAACAGTCCATCCTAAAGGAGATCAGTCCTGGGTATTCATTGGAAGGACTGATGTTGAAGCTGAAATCCCGAAACTTTGGCCACCTGATGCGAAGAGCTGACTCATTTGAAAAGACTCTGATGCTGGGAAAGGTTGAAGGCAGGAGGAGAAGGGGACAACAGAGGATGAGATGGCTGGATGGTGTCACCGACTCAATGGACATGAGTTTGGTTAAACTCTGGGAGGTGGTGATTGACAGAGAGGCCTGGCATGCGTCCATGCGTCCATGGGGTTGCAAAGAGTTGGACATGACTGAGCAACTGAACTGAACTGAATAAAAAGAGTGTTATTTTCTCTTAATAAAAATGCAAGTATAATTGGGGAGAATTTCATTTTTTCATTTTAGTACTGCCAAGTTGTCTTACCCAATTTACACTTCCATTAGCAACACAGGAAAAGCCTGTCCCTTGTCTCTTACTGACACTGAAGTTGATGTTCTAGGAGCAAAACTCTTCTTTCAGTTTACATTTCCCTCAGTAACTAATGAGGTTAAACGTCTTTAATACATTTTTTCCAGTAAATTTTTTATTCTTATCCTTTCCTATTGTATTTTTTTTAATTTTCTAAATTAATTTTATTGGAGTATAGTTACTTTATAATGTTGCATTAATTTCTACTCTACAAAAGAGTGAATCAGCTATATATATACATATATCTCCTCTTTGATTTTCCTTCCCATTAGGTCACCACAGAGCACTGAGTAGACTTCCTTATGTTATACAGTAGGTTCTCATTAGTTATCTACTTTATACATAATAACAATAATGTATCTGTGTCGATCCCAATCTCCAAATTCATCTCACTCCACCTACCCACATTGTTACCGTGCATTTGTTCTCTATGTCTGTGTCTCTATTTCTGCTTTGGAAATAAGATCAAGTTCAAGTTCAAGCTCAGTCGCTCAGTCGTGTCCGACTGTTTGCGACCCCATGAGTTGCAGCATGCCAGGCCTCCCTATCCATCACCAACTCCTGGAGTTCAACTCAGACTTGCGTCCATCGAGTTAGTGATGCCATCCAGCCATCTCATCCTTGGTCGTCCCCTTCTCCTCCTGCCCTCAATTGTCTAGGTTGGTCATAGCTTTTCTTCCAAGGAGCAAGCATCTTTTAATTTCATGGCTGCGGTCACCATTTGCAGTCATTTTGGAGCTTCAAAAAATAAAGTCTGTTGCTGTTTCCATTGTTTTCCCATCTACTTGCCATGAAGTGATGGGACCGGATGCCATGATCTTCGTTTTCTGAATGTTGAGTTTTCAGCTAACTTTTTCACTTTCTTCTTTCACTTTCATCAAGAGGCTCTTTAGATCTTCTTCACTTCCTGCCATAAGAGTGGTGTCATCTACATATCTAAGATTATTGATATTTTTCCTGACAATCTTGATTCCAGCTTGCACTTCATCCAGCCCAGTGTTTCTCATGATGTACTCTGCACGATAGTTAAATAAGCAGGCATACTCCTTTCCCAATTTGGAACCAGTCTGTTGTTCCATGTCTTTACATATCTAAGATTATTGATATTTTTCCTGACAATCTTGATTCCAGCTTGCACTTCATCCAGCCCAGCGTTTCTCATGATGTACTCTGCATGATAGTTAAATAAGCAGGCATACTCCTTTCCCAATTTGGAACCAGTCTGTTGTTCCATGTCTGGTTCTACCTGTTGCTTCTTGACTTGCATACAGATTTCTCAAGAGGCAGGTCAGGCGGTCTGCTATTCCTGTCTGTTGAAGAATTTTCCACAGTTTGTTGTGATCCACACAGTCAAAGGCTTTGGCATAGTCAGTAAAACAGAAATAGATGTTTTTTTTGAAACTCTTTTTGCTTTTTTGATGATCCAATGGATGTTGGCAATTTGATCTCTGGTTCCTCTACCTTTTCTAAATCTAGCTTGAACATCTGGAAGTTCATGGTTCATGTACTTTTGACTCCTTTCTTGGAGTATTTTGAGCATTACGTAGCTAGCGTGTGAGATGGTGCAGTTGTGTGGTAGTTTGAATATGCTTTGGCATTGTCTTTCTTTGGGACTGAATTGAAAACTGACCTTTTCCAGTCAAGCTTGCTGTCAAATATTTTTTTTGTGCTTCTCTGTTCATGTGAGACAGAAACCTANAGCTAGCGTGTGAGATGGTGCAGTTGTGTGGTAGTTTGAATATGCTTTGGCATTGTCTTTCTTTGGGACTGAATTGAAAACTGACCTTTTCCAGTCAAGCTTGCTGTCAAATATTTTTTTTGTGCTTCTCTGTTCATGTGAGACAGAAACCTAGCATCCTTCCCCACTAAGCTGTGATTGGATCTCTTGGTGCCTGTCTATTCAGAGCTCCCAATACTGCCAAATGATTGACATACACAATAGGTTTTCAAATCCAGTATCAAGGGTGTGCTGGGCCTAACAACACTCAGGAGAACTCCAGACTGACTGTATTTCTGCCACCATACAGAGGACAGAAGTGACCTGATTAGATTTACAAACGTGTCTTTGCTTTTAAAAAGCATTCCTTCAGAATCTCTCCTGGGAATCATGGATAGCATCCCTGGAAAATCTTCTCAATTATGAAGAAACTCAAACTGTGAGGACTTATTAGGTGTGTTAATTGTTCTGACTTCATGAGAGGAAGATGTATCATAGGAAGAAAAATGATTTCCAGCTATTTTTCTTTTAAAGTTACAAACAAGTTCTTTACTATTTATTCTCTCTATTGGTTGGTGTTTGCATGGTGTATACCAAATATTCTTGTGGGTCACTCTGTCTTCAGCACCTTTCCTTTTAACTTTGAGTTGCATCAGATTCTAGTCTGGTTTTCACCTAAGGGCCCAGTGAGCTGTCTGAGCATGGCCTCAGTCTCAGCATTGTGTCTGCTTGTCCAGTTGTTTCGGTGACCCCAGTGGTGTTCAAGGTGATGGGGCATTCATTACCTCTGCTGGCTCCCTGGGAGCCCAGAGCACATACCCTTCAGATCTCTGATTACCCTTAGTCATGGTCCTCCTGTGGGTCTCTGTAGAGCGAGTTGAACTTGGCAAATGTTCATTTGGTTCATCAGTAGACACAACCCGATTGACGAGCTAGGCCTTTAGCACATTGGCTAACTGAGAAAGGGTAATTTTCATGTCTGGGTGAATTCAAGGGTAGCGGAGCTGCCTTAATTGAATCTCTTATCTGTCCTTACATTTTCTTGCAATTCTTTTTTTTCATAGATAGTTTAAACATAACTATCTTTTGCAATGAGATATGAGATGAAAATTTGAAATGAGGGACAGCCTGTTTTATACATTTGGAATGGGTTCACTGCAAGTGGTACACTCCTCGAGGTCTCCAGATATGTTCATTTTGTTGGACAGCTTTGTCCAGGGCCCACTGTTTGTGCCCTCATAGCCGCTATTCCCTAAAGTTATTTAGAGTAAATCTGCAAACTGTAGTCATCAGATAATTAAAGCTTTCTGCAGTGTTCTTGCCTGGAGAATCCCAGGGACGGTGGAGCCTGGTGGGCTGCCGTCTATGGGGTCGCACAGAGTCGGACACGACTGAAGCGACTTAGTAGCAGCAGCAGCAGCAGCAGAAAGGAGAAGCCAACATCTCGAGATTAATAAGAAAGATTTCTTGACAGTTTGACTGCTAGTGTTGAGGCCCCTTTTATTACTGTCTTAAAAGTGAAAGTCACTCAGTCACGTCTGACTCTTTGCAACCCCATGGCCTATACAGTCCATGGAATTCTCCAGGCCAGAATACTGGAGTGGGTAGCCTTTCCCTTCTCCAGGGATCTTCCCAACCCAGGTATCGAACCCAGGTCTCCTGCATTGTAAGCAGATTCTTTACCAGGGAAGCCTGATTGTTTTAAATACCCTAGTTTTAAGAGCGAATATGTACTTTTTAGGGAAATGCACTAAACAGGATGACCAAAGGTAAGTTTACTATAAATATCTCTGAAATTTTTTTAAAGGAAACATATCTGCATGTTCATATATACAAATATATGTATATTCTATAAATTGCTAGATGGGAGGAAAGGGAATCACTGAACTCTGACATTTAATAATACAATTTTCTCTCTGTATGGCCCAGTTGGACCCCAGTACCATTAGGAATCATTTTATTTCTCACTTAAGGTTGCTGCCATTCCAAGGCATGGGTTCAGTTCTCGGGGACTTTTCTCTGAGCCTTTGGCTGTGTTTGGCCTTTAACAGAGCTCTGAAAATGCTACCTCCTGGAGCTTATTATTAATCTTTCTTTGTATAACTCACTTCCGGACAGCTCAGCTTTCCTGGTAAGGGACTTGTTTCTGATAAACTGCCTCTTGCCATTAAACTTCCTTGAAATCTCATATTTTATTCTCTTCTATTGATTTAGTCTCTTTCCTGCTTTCTTTGCTCATCCTTGCCCATCATCCTCCACCATTACTAGCTATGGTAGGGAGATGACTAACACTTAAGAGTAGGTTGAACAATTCAGGTGCAGCATCACTTTGGGGTATATGAGGACCACTCTGTCCTCAGGGAAGAGGTGGGTCTTCAAATGAAGAACCGAAGCTTGTGTTGCTCCATTGCTGCAATACATTTGCCCCCGTAGACCCAGAGCCTTGGAATAAACAACAACAATAGTGGTTATGATGCTAGCTGCTTAGGCCAGATTTTCTTAGCTGGAGATTGTATGCAGGAAGTTCATTAGGAAGAGCTCTCAGGAATAACACTTCTCAGGGATTGAAGGAGGCAAGATTGGGCAGAGGGGAATGTGAAAATAAGATAACAGTTGTAACAAAAGAGTCTGATGATTTTACAGAGCTGGGATGACTCTTCAGAGCTGTCCTGAATTGAGCAAGAAAGCAGGGAAGTGATAGTCATTATATATTGGTTGATTATTATTACCCAATGAGAAGGGTATTACTATCGTTTTTTTTTCTTTTTTGTTATTCCTATTTAACAGTTAGGAAATCATGGCCTAGTGAGATTAAGAAACTTGCCTACAGGCACATGGTTAGTATATAGGAAAAGCAGAGTTTAAACCCAGGAAATATCCTTTTCTGCTTGTCTTGCTTTTAGTTTCCTGGTGACAATCAGTCTTAATTGTTGGAATTTCTTAAACTTAAAATGGTGATGTTAACAGTACATCATTCCCCTTCTTGATAAAATATCAGTTTGCTTGGGACTAGGTATATATTTATTTGCTCAGTTCTTCCAGTAGCCTCTCACAGTAAGAAGCTAGCCAGTGTATGCTGCTATGGCAGTTCTGGGGAAAACTGTGAAAGTGAATGTGTGTAGAATATGTTTTCTATGCAGGAGAGGAAAAGAATGATACCTTTGTGTTCCCTCAAATATAAATCCTGTCTACACACAATTATAGAAAGAAGTTCAGGTTTACCCCCAAGAAGGCATGACTGTGGAAACTGAATGCCTACCTAATTCCCATCACAGACCTGTCTTATGGCAATGAGATTCTATGTAATTGAAGGTTTGCTTGTACTTGAAGTTTTTTTTAAGAACTATTATTGCAACTCTCATTTATTACTGGTAAGAATGTAAAATGGTTGGTGTAGCCACTTGGAAGACAGTTTGGCAGTGTCATACAAAGCTAAATGTAGTCTTACTATATGACCCAGAAATCACCTTCTTAGGTACTTACCCAAATGAATTGAGCATTTCTGTCCACGCAAAAACATGTACATAAATGTTTGTAGCACTGTATTCATAATCTCTAAGAGTTCTGTGCAGCTAAGATGTCCTTCAGTAGATAAATGGATAAACAAACTGGTACTTTCATACAATGGAATACTATTCAGTGATGAAATGAGCCATTAAGACACAAGATGACATTGAGGAAACTGAAATGCATGTTGTCGAGTCAAAGAAACCAGTCTGAAAAGGCTACATCCTGCATTATTCCAATTATATGACATTTTGGAAAGGCTGCTGCTGCTGCTAAGTCACTTCAGTCGTGTCCGACTCTGTGTGACCCCATAGACGGCAGCCCACCAGGCTCCCCCATCCCTGGGACTCTCCAGGCAAGAATACTGGAGTGGGTTGCCATTTCCTTCTCCAATTTTGGAAAGGCAAAACTATATATATGTGTGTGTATATATATATAGTGAAAATATTAGTGGTTAGTGAGGGATTAGTAGGGGAAATGCAGATTTTAGGGTGGATGGTAAAGCTATTCTGTATGATACTATAGTAGTGGATTCATGATATTATACATTTGTCAAAACCCATAAAATTTTGCAGCACAAATTCTTAATGTATAAAAATTAAGAAAGAATCATTTATAATAGGGGGTCAGGGGATCTCAGCATAGAATGCAGACTGGGACAAGAGAATCTGAATGTAATACAAATATTCTATACAATCTCACCCAAGTGAGTAAAGGGAGGTGAACAGACCTCAGTCATGTTGGAAATGAGAGGAGTTTGTAAGATGAATGGCAAAAAGAATTGTCTGTGAGTGCTTACCCTAGTGGATGAAGTTGTTTTTCATGGGGTGCAAGTTAATTCTATTACTACTCTCCATGTATACTGAAATTGAATAATTAAGTATCATCCATGTAGAAGAGTCCCAAATAATTTATGTAAGCACCTTGCCCTAAAAATGGGAGAGCATAACATCCCACTCCTTAAGTGTGGGCTGCACATAGTGACTTCCTTCCAAAGGGTACAGTATGGAAAGTGTTGGGAGAAAAGAGTGACTTCAGTGGAGAAAGCTGTCAAACACTACTTCAGCCAGGTGATCAAGGTCAATGTAGTGGCCATGAAAGATACTGATAAAATGTACCCTTAATATGATATGATGAGAATGATACTTCCCCTCTATGATCTTTCTCCCCAAAAGTCTATCTGTGAGAAGCATATCAGACAAATGAAGTGACTTCCTACAGTATATCTGATCAGTACACCTTAAACCTGTCAAGATCATCAAAAACAAGGAAAGTCTGAGAAACTCTCAACCAAGAGGGCCTAAAGAGACATGCCGGCTAAAGTCATGTGGTATCCTGGATGGGCTTCTAGACCAGAAAAAGGACAGTAAGTAAAAAGTAAGGAAATCTGAATTAACGATGAAAGTGAAAGTGTAGTCCCTCAGTGATGTCTGACTCTTTGCTATCCCTGTGGACTGTAGCCCACCAGGCTCCTCTGTCCATGGAATTGTGCAGGCAAGAATATGAGAGTGGGTATTCCCTACTCCAAGGGATCTTCACAACTCAGGGATCAAACCTGGGTCTCCTGCGTTGCAGGCAGTTTTTTTTTTTTTCCATCTGAGCCACTCTGGATTTAGCTAATAATACATCAGTCACTGGCTGGGGTGAAGGTTTTAGGGGAATTATGACTGACAGGAACAAAAAATATGTTTAACAAGAAATGGGCTAGGAATCTTGGGTAGATAAGAACAAATACCACTTTCTACCACTTTGAGGCTCATTTCTCTTCCCTGAACATATCACATGGATTTTCAGGAAGAATTTTAAATGCCTTATGCTAATATTAAAAATATCTTATGAAAGACCAAAAACACATGAGTTATTGTAACCTAATAACTTAAGCTTCAAGTTTAGGCTCTCTGGGTGGAGTTCATTCCTCTTCTTGTTCCACTGTGATTCTGCCTTGACATTCTAAAACCTCAAACTTGATTCTTTTTTCCTTACTTAATTTGTATGGAAGAATCTTCTATATTGACATGTGGCTTTACATCATTCCTTTTCACTATGTGAATAATGCTATGATTTGCCCGTTTTGCTGAGGGACATTTGAATTGTTCTGTTTTGGTAACTGCAAATAATACAGTGGTAAATATTCTTGTGTGCCTCTCTGTTCACTTTTACAGGAGTTTTTCTAGGCTACGTCCTAGGAGAGGAATAGCTGAGTTAGAGTACGGTGCATTTATAAATTCTTCTATTGTTAAATTGCTTTCCATTTTATAGTCCCATCAACTGTATGAGAATCTTATTCCTGATCTTCTCAATAACACTTGTTATTATCAGATATTAACAATTTGCTTCTCTGATGGGTATGACTGATTATAGTTCTTATATTCCTCACACGATGTTAAACTTAGGTGGCAGATATTATTATTAACTCCATTTTATAGATGGAGAATGTAAGACTTAGAAAATGATTTGTCCAAGGCCTCATACTTAGTAGGGGACAAGAAGTCAGGAATGATCCTGGAGAATCTCAATTCCAAGCTATAACATTTTAGCTAACACTTGACTCAGGCCCGGATGTGTTATTAAAATGCACAAACAATGCAGGAAGTTGCATTTTTCTCTTCATTCTGTACTCCTCCCATAGTCTGTCCTCTCTTCAACCTTCTTTCCACTTATTCTTTTTATCCTTCGTTGCCTTTCTTCATCTTTTCTCTTCCTTCTCTCCCTTAGTCCCTTTCTCCCTCCCTCTCTTCTTCTCTCTATCCCTGTATTGTAAAAAGTGATTTTAGTTGGGTTATCCTACACAGTTATTCATAGATTTGAGAAAATAAAGTGAATAGGTATAATAAAATCTTGAGAGATTAACCAATTTTCTTACATTGTATGTGATGAAATGAAAAATTCACACATTTCAATCAAGACCGAAATGGAAAGAAGCAAAGCTGAATCATTGGCATGTGTGCAATTTGAAAATGACTATTAGCAAAAACTCTCTGGAGCAGCTGCTTCTGATACACACCACTTGTCTCCTGTAATTAGAACAGAATTTAAGCTTCCTTAGGAACTGAAATTATGCTGCAAATTTATAATTAACAATAAAATTTTGAATGGAGAGTTGTCCCTTCATTCTCCCCTACCTTAATTTCTCTCTAATTTCTTCGGCAAGTTCTTTTCTTAGCTAAAAAAAATTATCACCTAAACAGGTAATGTGAGGAATATGATTGCAAAACAAAAGACAAGCTCAGGATGTTGTAAACCTTGCAGTTGGAAGAGCAATGAAGTAAATTGAATTCAGTCACCAAAACACCAGGTTCAGCAAATTCTGGACTTAAGAGTTTGTTAGGAAAAAGATACAAGAAGCTGAATCAGTTTTTTCACACAGAATGTCATAGTTCATCGTGTTGCCTTTTTATTACATAAAGAGGAAGTCTCTCCTCTGTGCCCACATAGCCTCTCTGCATCTTTAGGAGGTTTTTGCCTTCCATGAAGCTTTTTGGTTCATGTGGTTGCTACCATCATATTGCAGAAGATCCTTGACAGCAGAGCCCATGGCTAGTTCATCTAACACTCACAGATATTAGTGCCTTGTCTGGCACAGATAGGTGCACGACATATGACCACTGAATTACCTTAAACTGAATTTAATAAAATAACAAACATCCTGCTTTCTAATTCTGATCATGTCTGTGAAGACTGGCTCAGAGCCCATGATGAACTGTTAAGATGACAGCAAATCTCTTCATCTCCATAGCCCCAAACTCTGGAAAACAGATCTGTTAATAAAAAAATTAAAGTATCCTAGGTAGGATATTAGGAATGAGGTGTGTTATAGCTTAGCAGGTAACCAATAAAGGCAATTCTGTTTCTTGAGATGCACCTGAAAAAATAATCTATACCTTGGGTAGGTAGATTTAACCTTGTTTGAAACTTTTTCCCCTTAAATCAAGACTTGAGTTTGGGTGGGTGTGAAGGGTGAGTTGAAAAGAATATCTTAAAGTTAATTTGAAAGGAAAACATATAGGAATTCACATACACATAGTTGAAAGAGTAGTAAGCAGTGGAGAGTTTCCAGACCAGGTATTAAAATACATTGCAATCTATAGTTATTTCTTAAATAACGTACTTGTTTACATTCGGTTGCCCTGGCTCTTTGTGGCTGTGTGCGGGCTTTCTCTAGCTGCGGTGGGTGGGACTGCACCTTGCTGGGGTGCTTGGGCTTCTCACGGTGGCAGCTTCTCTTGTGGAGCACAGGCTCTCGGCACATTCAGTCATTGCAGCGCAGGGGCTCAGTTGCTCCTGGACATGCGGAAGTCTTCCTGTACCAGGGATAGAACCCAGGTCCTCTGCCTTGGCAGGGGAACTCTTAACCACTGTACCACCAGGAAAGTCCCACAATCTATAGTTATTAAAACACAATGCCACTAGGGCAGGAACAGATCAACTTGTTGATCTGTTCACCTGTTGATGGACATTTGGATTTCTCCCAGTTTTTGCTATTATGAATGGAACTTCTAACAACATTCTTGTACAATTCTTTTAATTCACTCTGATAATCTCTTTTAATTAGAATGTAGAGATTGTCTATATTTAGTGTGATTATTGATATGGTTGGATTTAAAACTACTATTTTGTAACCTTTTTTTAAAAAAATCTGCTGTGTTCTTTGTTCCTCTGTTTTTTTGGGTTAACTGAGTATTTTATATGGTTTCCCTGGTGCCTCAGTTGGTAAAGAGTCTGCCTGCAATGTGGGAGACCTGGGTTTGATCCCTGGGTCAGGAAGATCCCCTGGAGAAGGAAATGGCAACCCATTCCAGTACTCTTGCCTGGAGAATTCCGTGGACAGAGTATTTTCTAATATTTCATTTATTTCCACAATTGACTTATTAGCTATCCTTGATTTGTTTGTTTTTAGAGGTTATTTTCTAGTTTAGAATGCACACCTTTACTTGTCACCCTTCATTGAGGGGTGGCAGAATTTGTTAGGGCCTTTCCAGGTGGCTCAGCGGTAAAAGATCCATCCGCAGTGCAGGAATTACAGGAGACACTGCTTTGATTCCTCGGTCGGGCAGATCCCCTGGAGGAGGGCATGGAAACTCGCTCCAGTATTCTTGCTTGGAGAATAGCATGGATAGAGGAGCCTGGTGGCCTATAGTCCATGGGGTTGCCAAGAGTCAGCCACGATTGAAGCAATTGAGCACACAGGTACACAGTTTGTTGCTCTTTCCCCAGTGACTTCAACAGAAAAATGTGGTTCAGACGGGCTTTGTGCCTTTCCCACTCGACTGAGGGAAGCCCTCTCCTGTCTCTCCCCCTGCTTAATCTTTCTCATGAGCACCCTTTGGAGGTCTGTGTAGAAGAATCGCAAGTGAATATGAACTCCATCTGTGTCTGAAGCTCCCACGAATTCTGTGATATCACACTAGTCCATACTGGGCCTTTAAGCAAGTTGTTAAAAATTTTAGCTGAATTCTTCTTGCCCACTTGTATTGTGTTCAGTGTCTCTTTCTCCCATACTCTGCCGCAAGTAAGCCAATGTTTCCTACCTCCTTGGAGGCTCCTGTCTTCCCTTGGCTTTCAGACTGCTTCACTGGCCTTTGATCTCAGCTCTCTGATGAGATTTTAAAAAGTTGTAAACTAGCAATTCATCCTTTGTTGTTGTTGTTCTTGGGATGAGAATGATACCTTTCCAGCTACTTGCTAGGCAGAAACAAAATTCTCACAATAGAGGAATTTTAATGCAGGAATCTATAATGGAAAAGCTGAGAAGCCAAATAATAGGGGTTGGTGAGCAAATCAAAGATTTGCAACATCAGGAAGCCTATTTTAAAAAGTTGTAAACTAGCAATTCATCCTTTGTTGTTGTTGTTCTTGGGATGAGAATGATACCTTTCCAGCTACTTGCTAGGCAGAAACAAAATTCTCACAATAGAGGAATTTTAATGCAGGAATCTATAATGGAAAAGCTGAGAAGCCAAATAATAGGGGTTGGTGAGCAAATCAAAGATTTGCAACATCAGGAAGCCTAGTCTGGAACATGAAGGGAGGAAGTGCTGTTCCAGTAGCTAGGGTAACCAAGCAGAATCTGAAACCATTGGGGGGGCTTGTCTGGTGGGAGCTGGAGCTATAGGGGTAACACAAACACTGCTTGAAATGGTATTTATGACACAGGAGAAGAAAAAATATACTATCTTCTCTTTTCCTCTTGCCATTCAGTTTTCTGACAATGCCACCCACTGGCCAAACCAGCTGTTTTCAACTGACATGACAGCATGGAGAATGTAACCTGCTGAGATCAAATTACCTTCGTGCTGCGATTCATGGGGTCATAAAGAGTCGGACACGACTGAGCGACTGAACTGAACTGAACTGAACATCTGTATAACTGAGGTTGTTGATATTTCTCCTGGCAATTTGATTCCATCTTGTGATTCAGACAGCCTGGCATTTCACATGAAGTACTCTGCATATAAGTGAAATAAGCAGAGTGACAATATACACTCTTTGAAATACTCCTTTCCCAATTTGGAACTAGTCCATTGCCCCATGTCCAATCTAACTGCTGCTTCTTGTCCTGCATATAGGTAAGGTGCTCTAGTATTCCCATTTCTTTAAGAATTTTTCACAGTTGGTTGTGATCCACACAGTCAAAGGCATTAGCATAGTCAATAAAGCAGAAACAGGTGTTTCTCTGGAATTCACTGTCTTTTTCTATGACCCAGCAGATGGTTGGGAACTGGATCTCTGATTCTTTTGCCATTTCCAAATCAAGCTCGTTCATCTAGAAGTTCTCAGTTCACACACTATTGAAGCCTAGCATGAAGGATTTTGAACATTACCTTGCTAGCGTATGTGGTTGAAATGAGTGCCATTGGGTGGTAGTTTGAAAATTTTTTGGCATTGCCTTTCCTTGAGATTGGAATAAAAATATGACCTTTTTCCAGTCCTGTGGCAACTGCTGAGTTTTCCAATTTTGCTGGCATATTAAGTGCAGCACTTTAACAACATCACCTTTTAGTATTTGAAATGGCTCAGTTGGAGTTCCACCACCTTGACTAGATTTTTTCATAATAATGCTTCCTAAGGCCCACTTGACTTTACACTCCAGGATATCTGGCTCTAGGGGAATGACCACACCATTGTGGTTATCTGGGCCACTAAAACCTTTTTTGTATGGTTCTTCTGTGCATTCTTGCCAACTCTTCTTAATATTGTCTTCTGTTAGATCCTTGCCCTTTCTGTCCCTTATTGAGCCCATCTTTGCATGAAATTTTCCCTGGGTATCTCCAATTTTCTTGAAGAGATCTCTAGTCTTTCCCATTCTATTGTTTTCCTCTATTTCTTTGCANTATGGTTCTTCTGTGCATTCTTGCCAACTCTTCTTAATATTGTCTTCTGTTAGATCCTTGCCCTTTCTGTCCCTTATTGAGCCCATCTTTGCATGAAATTTTCCCTGGGTATCTCCAATTTTCTTGAAGAGATCTCTAGTCTTTCCCATTCTATTGTTTTCCTCTATTTCTTTGCATTGATCACTTAAGAAGGTTTTCTAATCTCTCCTGGCTATTCTCTGGAACTCTGCATTATCTTTCTCTGTCTCCTTTGCATTTCACTTCTCTTCATTTCTCAGCTATTAGTAAGACCTCCTCAGACAACCTCTCTGCTTTTTTGCATTTCTTTTTCGTGGGAAATATTTTGGGCACCATCTTCTGTACATTGTTACAAATCTCCATCCATAGTTCTTCAGGCACTCTGTCTACCAGATCTAGTTCCTTGAATCTATTTGTCACCTCCACTGTATAATCATAAGGGAGTTTATTTAGGTCACACCTGAATGGTCTAGTGGTTTTCCTTCAGTTCAGTTCAGTTGCCCAGTCGTGTCTGACTGTTTGTGACCCCATGAATCACAGCACGCCAGGCCTCCCTGTCCATCACCATCTCCCGGAGTTCACACAGACTCATGTCCATCGAGTCAGTGATGCCATCCAGCCATCTTATTAGCTATCCTTGATTTGTTTGTTTTTAGAGGTTATTTTCTAGTTTAGAATGCACACCTTTACTTGTTACCCTTCACTGAGGGGTGGCAGAATTTGTTAGGGCCTTCCCAGGTGGCTCAGTGGTAAAAGATCCATCCGCAATGCAGGAATTACAGGAGACACTGGTTTGATTCCTGGGTCGGGAAGATCCCCTGGAGGAGGGCATGGAAACTCGCTCCAGTATTCTTGCTTGGAGACTAGCATGGATAGAGGAGCCTGGTGGCCTATAGTCCATGGGGTTGCCAAGAGTCAGCCACGATTGAAGCGTTTGAGCACACAGGTACACAGTTTGTTGCTCTTTCCCCAGTGACTTCAACAGAAAAATGTGGTTCAGATGGGCTTGGTGCCTTTCCCACTCGACTGAGGGAAGCCCTCTCCTGTCTCTCCCCCTGCTTAATCTTTCTCATGAGCACCCTTTGGAGGTCTGTGTGGAAGAATCACAAGTGAATATGAACTCCATCTGTGTCTGAAGCTCCCACGAATTCTGTGATATCACACTAGTCCATACTGGGCCTTTAAGCAAGTTGTTAAGAATTTTAGCTGAATTCTTCTTGCCCACTTGTATTGTGTTCAGTGTCTCTTTCTCCCATACTCTGCCACAAGTAAGCCAATGTTTTCTACCTCCTTGGAGGCTCCTGTCTTCCCTTGGCTTTCAGACTGCTTCACTGGCCTTTGATCTCAGCTCTCTGATGAGTTTTTAAAAAGTGGTAAACTAGCAATTCATCCTTTGTTGTTGTTGTTCTTGGGATGAGAATGATACTTTTCCAGCTACTTGCTAGGCAGAAACAAAATTCTCACAATAGAGGAATTTTAATGCAGAAATCTATAATGGAAAAGCTGAGAAGCCAAATAATAGGGGTTGGTGATCAAATCAAAGATTTGCAACATCAGGAAGCCTAGTCTGGAACATGAAGGGAGGAGGTGCTGTTCCAGTAGCTAGGGTAACCAAGCAGAATCTGAAACCATTGCGGGGGCTTGTCTGGTGGAAGCTGGAGCTATAGGGGTAACACAAACACTGCTTGAAATGGTATTTATGACACAGGAGAAGAAAAAAAATACTATCTTCTCTTTTCCTCTTGCCATTCAGTTTTCTGACAATGCCACCCATTGGCCAAACCAGCTGTTTTCAACTGACATGACAGCATGGAGAATGTAACCTGCTGAGATCAAATTACCTCCCTTACTAGATAGAACATAGTAGGTGAAGGATGAAATATAGAATGATGAAATGTTTCCTTCTCCATACGAAGCTTCCTCTGTCTTGCAAATGTAGTTATTTCACAGTTTTTGTCTAACTAAATGAGTGCTACGATATTATGAATATGTGTATACATGTCCATAGCTGAGCCATCAGGGAAGCCCAGTGGTTGAATACGTGTGTGCATGCTGCGTCACTTCAGTCGTGTCTGACTCTTTGCAGCCTCATGGACGGTAGCCTGCCAAGCTCCTCTGTCCATGGGCTTCTCCCGGCAGAGAAGCTGGAGTGGGTTGCCATGCCCTCCTGCAGGGGATCTTCCCAACCCAAGGACTGAACCTGTCTCTCATGTCTCCTGCATTGGCATGGTTAAGTACATGTAGCATAAAATTTACCCTCTTGACTACTTTAAAGTGTGCACTTAAGTAGTGTTGTGTGCTCTGCTGTGCTTAGTCACTCTGTCGTGTCTGACTCTGTGACACCATGGACGGCAGCCCATCAGGCTCCTTTGTCGATGGGGATTCTCCAGGCAAGAATACTGGACTGGGTTGCCAAGCCCTCCTCCAGGAGATCTTCCCAATGCAAGGATCAAACCCAGGTCTCCTGCATTTGCAGGCAGATTCTTCACCATCTGAGCCACCAGGGAAGCACAAGAATACTGGAGTGGGTAGCCTATCGCTTCTCCAGCGGATCTTCCCGACCCAGGAATTGAACCAGTTGCTGTGCTTAGTCACTCTGTCGTGTCTGACTCTGTGACACCATGGACGGCAGCCCATCAGGCTCCTTTGTCGATGGGGATTCTCCAGGCAAGAATACTGGACTGGGTTGCCAAGCCCTCCTCCAGGAGATCGTCCCAATGCAAGGATCAAACCCAGGTCTCCTGCATTGCAGGCAGATTCCTCACTGGCTGAGCTACCAGGGAAGCCCTCAGTAGTGTAAAGTGTATCGAATTGTTGTGTAACCAATCTTCAGAACTTTTTCATACTCAGAAACTTCCCCTTTTCCCCTCCCCACCACCCCTGATATCCACCATTCTATTTTCTGTTTCTATGAGTTTGACTACTCTAGATACCTCATGTAAATGGAATTATATAGTATTTGTTTCAGTATAATGTCCTCAGAGTTCACCCATGTTGTGTCAAAATTTCCTTCCTTTTAAAGACTGGGTAGTACTGAATTGTATGTGTGTACCGTATTTGTTTGTCCATCCATCCATCATTGTTTATTTGGGTTGCTTCCAGTTTTGACTATAGTGAATAATGCCACTATAAGCATGCATGTACAGGTCTCTTTGAGACCTTGCTTTCAGTTCTTTTGGATATCGTATCCAGAAGTGAAATTGTGGGTTCATATGGTACTTCTGTCTTGTTTGTTTTGAGGAACCGTACTGTTTTCTGTGGTGGTTGCACTATTTGTCGTTCTCATCAACAGTGCACAAGGGCTCCAGTTTCTCCACAACCTTGTCACCACTTGTTACTTTCTTTCTCTTTTGCCTGTGCCATGTGGCTTGAGGGATCTTTGTTTCTTAACCAGCTATCAAACCTTGGCCGTGGCAGTGAAAGCACCGAGTCCTAATCTCTAGGGAATTCCCAGCACTTGTTACTTTCTGTTGTCTTTTTTTATAGCAGCCATCCTAATGGATGTGAAGTGATATCTTCATTTTGGTTTTGGTTTGCATTCCCCTAGTGATTATCAATCTTGAGCATCTTTTTATAAGCTTCTTGGATATTTTTAAAACTTCTTTGGAGAAGTGTCTATTCAAGTCCTTTGCCCGTTTTAAAATTTGTTTTTTTGGTGTTTTTTTTTTTGTTGTTGTTGGGTGGTAGATATTTTTACATATTCTCCATATTAATCCCTTCTATCAGATATGTGATTTACAAATATTTTCTCCTCTTTCATAGGTTGCTTTTCCATTTCACTGATTGACATAAAGAAGTTTTGTGTTTTGATGTAGGCTAGTGATTTATTTTTACTTTTATTGTTTATGCTTTTGGTATGATTCCCCCCAAATCCTTACCAAGTCCAATGTCATGAAACTTTTCACTCTATATTTCCTTCTAAGAATTTTGTAGATTTAAGTCTTATATTTAGGTCTTTGATCCATTTTGAGTTTACTTTTGCATATGGTTTGAGTACAAAACCATTCTTTGTGCATGTTGGTATCCAGTTTTCCAAATACCATTTGTTGAAAAGACTGTTCTTTCTCCATTGAATGGTCTTGGTACTCTTGTCAAAAATTGTTTGCTCATATATGTGAGGGTTTATTTCTTGGATCTCTATTCTATTCCACTGATCTATATATCTATCTTTATGCCTATACCACAGTGTTTTGATTAGGGTGGCTTTATAATAAGTTTTGAAGTCTACAAGTGTGAGACTTTCAACTTTATTCTTCTTTTTCAAGATAGTTTTGGCTATTCGGGATCCCTTGAGATTTTGTATAAATTTTAGGACAGATTTCTTTTTTTTTTTAATTTCTAAAAAATCGCCTTTGGGATTTTGATTTAGATTGCATTAAGTCTGTAGATTGTTTGTGTAGGACTGACATTTTAACAGTGTTTTTTTTTTTTTTTTTTTTTACTAACTCACCCCACCCATGCACTCAATTGTGATTGATCTTGTCCAGGCTAGAGAGATCTTCTGATCTCTGGTCTTTTTGCTCTTCTTTACACCTTGTCTGAATGGGCTGGGGGAGTACTGTGGGCATTGGGGTCCTATCTACTTACAAAGACTTTCAGTCAATCCTCTTCTTGTTAGCCCAACCTAAACTGTTCGACTCAGTGATATCTGGCTTATCCAGTTCTTGAAAATTTCCAAGGTTCAGTAATTTATCAAGTTTTTGACACATAATTAGCTTACTTATTGGAGTTTCCATATCAGATTCCAGTGTATTTTTTCTCTGGTCTATTAGGCTATTTTTCAGTCATTGTTTTTCAGTGTTCAGATTTTGTTGACGTCTCTCATATGCTGTTCAGTCAGTCAGTTAAGCTGCTCAGTCGTGTCCGACGCTTTGCAACCCCATGAATCACAGCACACCAGGCCTCCCTGTCCATCACCACCTCCCGGAGTTCACTCAGATTCACGTCCATCAAGTCAGTGATGCCATACAGCCATCTCATCCTCTGTCGTCCCCTTTTCCTCCTGCCCCCAATCCCTCCCGGCATCAGGGTCTTTTCCAATGAGTCAACTCTTCGCGTGAGGTGGCCAAAGTATTGGAGTTTCAGCTTCAGCATCAGTCCTTCCAATGAACACCCAGGACGGATCTCTTTTAGGGTGGACTGGTTGGACCTCCTTGCAGTTCAAGGGACTCTCAAGAGTCTTCTCCAACACCACAGTTCAAAAGCATCAATTCTTCGGGGCTCAGCTCTCTTCACAGTCCAACTCTCACATCCATACATGACCACTGGAAAGACCATAGCCTTGACTAGATGAACCTTTTTTGGCAAAGTAATGTCTCTGCTTTTGAATATGCTATCTAGGTTGGTCATAACTTTCCTTCCAAGGAGTAAGCGTCTTCTAATTTCATGGCTGCAATCACCATCTGCAGTGATTTTGGAGCCCAAAAAATAAAGTCTGACACTGTTTCCACTGTTTCTCCATCTATTTCCCATGAAGTGATGGGACCAGGTGCCATGATCTTCGTTTTCTGAATGTTGAGCTTTAAGCCAACTTTTTCACTCTCCTCTTTCATCAAGAGGCTTTTTAGTTCCTCTTCACTTTCTGCCATAAGGATGGTGTCATCTGCATATGTGAGGTTATTGATATTTCTCCCGGCAATCTTGATTCCAGCTTGAGCTTCTTCCAGCCCAGTGTTTCTCATGATGTACTCTGCATATAAGTTAAATAAGCAGGGTGACAATATACAGCTTTGATGGACTCCTTTTCCTATTTGGAACCCGTCTGTTGTTCCATGTCCAGTTCTAACTGTTGCTTCCTGACCTGCATATAGGTTTCTCAAGAGGCAGGTCAGGTGGTCTGGTATTCCCATCTCTTTCAGAATTTTCCACAATTTATTGTGATCCACACAGTCAAAGGCTTTGGCATAGTCAGTAAAGCAGAAATAGATATTTTTTTTCTGGAACTCTGTTTTTCGATGATCCAGAGGATGTTGGCAATTTGATCTCTGGTTCCTCTGCCTTTTCTAAATCCAGCTTGAACATCTGGAAGTCCATGGTTCATGTATTGCTGAAGCCTGGCTTGGAGAATTTTGAGCATTACTTTACTAGCGTGTGAGATGAGTGCAATTGTGCAGTAGTTTGAGCATTCTTTGGCATTGCCTTTCTTTGGGATACTCATATGCTGTAATTATCCTTTATTTTCTTCCTTGTGAATGTATAGTTTTAAATTCCCTTTCCTCTCATTTTAGTAGGATTTCAGAGGAAACAAGGAAAAATAATTATATTCAATCCACCAAGTTTACTTATAGATTTGTGCATTATCACAATGTCACATTATTACATTCTAAATAATCAAAAGAACTTATAGGAAGAAATGATTTTATTGATAGTTATAGTTAGGCAAATTAGTTTGCTGACTAATTCAACTTAAAATGCTTTGCTATTAATAGTAAGATAATGAGGAAAAATGGAAACAGTTGCTTACATTATTCGATATTTAATTTTCTCTTCATTTGACTAATTTATTTCAAGAAAATAAAGAAGGAGAAGATGGCAGGAGATTATAATAATAAAAAACTTAAAATACTAAGAAAATGCAGAATACAAATTTGTAGATATTGCTCAATCCTAGATATGTAAGTCTAGAATGTCAAGATTAAAAGATGATTCTTTATTTTCCCTCCGTACTCAAGTAAAAATTGTTATTATAAATATTATTTACTTTTTCTTTGTTGTATTCACAGTGCTTTGATGTTTACCAGTAGTCAGTTGAGTCTATAAAGGGGTAAGAAATAACATCGGGGTGGGAGCAGAGCCAAAGGAGAATAGACTAGGGCAAAAGGCTGCATACCTTTGCAGACGCTGAACTCTGACAGGCAAGCAGCTTTGAAAGCAGTCCTCGATAGTTTTTTTTTTTTTTTCCTGGCTGCTATAACTGGCTATAACTTTGGATTGCCTTCCTCTATTATCAAAGTTCAGCCTATTCGTGATTGTAAACATATCAGTCAGACCATACTGGGATGTGCAATGAGGTATTTCTTCTCAGTTTTCTGTGTTCTCCAAATTTTGTATAAAGATTACCTTATAAATGCCAGTGAAGAGAGGTTCAAGAGAATTCCAACAGATAGCATCAACAGGATGCAGAGGGCAGAGGGCATACAGAAGAGGAAGAAGGATCCTAGGTACCAGGTGGGAATGGGGTGTCATGCTCTGAACAGGCCAACGGAGCTCCTTCTAAGGGAGACCTCCTTGCCCCTAGCCCACAACAAGAGACTGGTAGGTATGCTATGATCCTACCCTGGGCATAGCTCATTAGAAGAGGAATTCACTTTGACCTAGAACTAAACTGTGGTGGTTTAATAGACATTAGCAAATTCTTTGAAACTTCTATTTTTGAAACATGGGGTCTGTGTCCCCTCTTTTTGAGTCTAAGCTGACCTTAGTGATCAGTTAACCTATAGAGTATGGCAGAAATGCTGTCCATGGGGTTGCTGAGAGTTGGGCACAACTGAGCGACTTCACTTTCTTTCTTTCTATAGTTTCATTTGGAGAAGGAATTGGCAACCCACTCCAGTGTTCTTCCAGTGTTCTTGCCTGGAGTATCCCACGGACGGAGCGGCCTGGTGGGCTGTGGTCTATGGGGTTGCAAAGAGTCAGACACGACTAAGCAGCTAACACACACACACACGGTAGAAATATTATATGATTAGGAAGCTAGGTCAGAGAAGGTCATGTATCTTTCACCTGGTTCACTGGAATGGTCACACTAGACTATTACATACCATGTAAAAATTTTATCATCCTGAGGCTGCCATTCTGCAATGAACCCCAAACTATCCATATAGAGAGACCACACAGAGAGCCCCTGAAACCTCAGAACAAAGAGAGCTGCCTGGCCAGCTACCAGCTGCTTCACTCTGGTGGTCTTCTAGTTCCAGCCTTCATCTTATTACAACTGCATGGACACCTTGGGCCACAGCTCTCCAGCTGAGTGCTTCTTAAATTCTTGATCCCCAGAAACAGGAAAGAAGAAAAAATGATGGTTGGTGTTTTAAGCCACTGAAGTATATTGTTAACTGACACAATTATAGGCAGTTTACTTACAGTACCAAAATATTTTCCAAAAATTTATTGGTAGATAACAAACTACTCCAAAGCTTAGTGATATAAAGCACTCTTTTGTGCTAATATTCTGTGCTTTGCTTAGTTGCTCAGTCATGTCCTGACTCTTTGAGACCCATGAGAATAGACAGATCCTCTGTCCATGGGGATTCTCCAGGCAGAATACTGGAGTGAGTTGCCATGCCCTCCTCCAGGGGCTCTTCCCAACCCAGGAATCGAACTGGGGTCTCCTACATTGCAGGTGGGTTCTTTACCAGCTGAGCTACCCAGGAAGCCCTAGATACTGTCAATCAAGAATTCAGACAGATGCAGTAAGGATGGTTTGTCACTGCTCCATGATATCTGATGCACAAGCTGGGAAGACTCAGAGGCTGGGGATGATTGAATGGCTGGGGTCTTGCATCGTGTGGAAGCAGCCCCCCCACACATGTGTGGTGATTGATGCTAGTTCTTGGCTGGGACCGCAGCTGGAATACCTATCTGGCTCCTCTGCCTAGCCTGGGGCTTCCTCGAAGCATGGCGGCTGGATTCCAAGAGCAGGCTAATAGTTTCTCAAGGCCTGGGCCTGGAAAACTGCACAGTGACACGTCTGTTGTGTCACACATCCTAGATTCAAGGGGAAAAGACATGCAGTCTCATCTTTGGAAGGGAGGGGTGTTCAGGAATTTTGGATACACTTAAGTTACCATCTGTCACACAACCCATAGTATAGGTATTGATCCATGGCCTGATTCAAAGAGATGAACTGGATTAATTATTTTCTCTTTTTCAAAATTTAAACTGAGTAATGTAGGGGAATTATATAGCTAGAATTGGGAGGTAGAGATGAAAAGAATAACTTGACAGATAGACAAGGCCAAGGGTAAACCAAGGTTATGAAGAAGCAGAAACCATGAGAAAGCAGAACGTCTGCTGAGTAGAGATACAATGAAGAGAGAAGGAGAAATGAAGTAAAATTCATGTGCCCTGGGGAGAGGCCGTAATAAGACAGGAGTTGTCTAGAACAGCCTCCTGTCTGGCAGTTCCTGTTCAGTTCCAGTTCATGCGTTGCTTTTAACAATGGGATTATCTTTCTTACCCAGTTTTCTAGGTCACAGTTAATAACAGTGTCCTACATGGCAAGAAGATGTGCTGAAATGAATGAGGTTGGGAAACAAGTTTCCTCTTTTCTCAGAGTTGTTACTGACATGATGATTGAGAAGCACCATTAGAGAGAAATTACTGTGTGAAGTGGTCCTGCTGAGTGGTGAGAAAGAGCCACTGCTCATTATGTCCACCTGAAGTTGATCATTAGCGGCTAGGAAGAGGAGTGGAAAGTGGGCACAAGAAAATAATGTGTTATTTCTAAAGATGGATTGTGTTCAAATGCACTTTGAAATGGCAGTGAGTAACCAGTAGAGATCTGGTTTTATCTAACCACAGGGATTCTATTTGTAAATAAGGAATGAAAAAAACTTCAAAATATATTTGTTCAATAGGCTTTTCCTGAAATTTGAGAATATTTGCATTATCTGGTATGTATGGTCTCATGACTACTTAATTCAGTGACATATGCTTTAAAAAATTTATTTTATTCAAATATAGTTGATTTACAATGTTACATTAATTTCTGTGGTACAGTAAAGTGATTCAGTTATCCACATATATACTTTCTTTTTCATAATGGTTTATCATGAGATACTGAGTTTTATAGTATAGTTTTATATTCAATTCTACTGTGCTATATACAATAGGACCTTGTTGTTTATCCATTCTACATATAATCGTTTGTACCTGCTAACTCCAAACTCCCGATTCATCCCTACCTACCTGCTTCCCCCTTAGCAGCAACAAGTCTGTTCTCTGTGTCTATGAGTCTATTCATGCTGCTGCTAAGTCACTTCAGTCGTGTCCGACTCTGTGTGACCCCATAGACGACAGCCCACCAGGCTCCCCCATCCCTGGGATTCTCCAGGCAAGAACACTGGAGTGGGTTGCCATTTCCTTCTCCAATGAGTCTATTCATAGATAAGGTCATTTGTGCCGTATTTTAGATTCCACATATAAGTGACATCATATGATATTTGTTTTTCTCTTTCTGACTTGCTTTACTTAGTAGAGAATCTCTAGGTCCGTCCATGTTGCTGCAAAGGCATGATTTCACTTTTTTAATGGCTGAGTAGTATTCCATTATATATATATATATGCATCTTCTTTATCCATTTATCTGTTGATGGGCATTTAGGGTTCCATATCTTGATTATTGTGAATAGTGCTGCTGGGAACATAGGTTGTCATGTATCTTTTTAAACTACATGTTTTGTCTGGATCTGTGGGTGATACATACTTTTCAGAGAAATATTTTGCTACCCAAGAAACTAGATGTTCTCAGAGTGGTCTTAAATGGTGTTTTTGGATTTCAGCTACTGGTATATATTGACCCTCTTATCTAAAGGGATAGTTAGGCACAATTTTTATGTTAAATAATTAAAATAAGTATTAAATGTTAGTGAGTCATGTGAAAGTATGTAAAAAGCCCAGGAGTTTTTCAAATAATGATCTTTGCTAGCAGGTACAACTTTCCCCTGGCCTGATTTCAGACTGTTTCTTTACTCTCACAGCAAGAGCAGCTCAAAACGTGCACCTTTATTGGCGGAATTCTGAGTTTATGGTCAAAGAGATCTGTACGAAAAAGGCATATATTAGTATTTTTCCCTTGACTAATTAAGCAATCATTAAGGTACCACTCGGGGAAGGCAATGGCACCCCACCCCAGTACTCTTGCCTGGAAAATCCAATGGACGGAGTAGCCTGGTGGGCTGCAGTCCATGGGGTCGCTAACAGTCGGACAGACTGAGTGACTTCCCTTTCACTTTTCTCTTTCATGCATTGGAGAAGGAAATGGCAACCCACTCCAGTGTTCCTGCCTGGAGAATCCCAGGGATGGGGGAGCCTGGTGGGCTGCCGTCTATGGGGTCACACAGAGTCGGACACGACTGAAGTGACTTAGCAGCAGCAAGGTACCACTATTGAAACAGCATTGACTCCAAGAATATCCTCTTCTTATTAGATAGAGTAAAGAATTCTGAGTTGTGAATAATGCTAATAGATGTTGTATGATATGAAGTCAGATTAGGGGAGGGTTGTACCTGCTAACAAGGGTCATTCTTTGAAAAACTCCTGCGCTTTTTACCATGTTCACCATGACACACTAACATTTAATACTTATTGTAGCTATTTAACCTAACCATTGTGCCAAAGATATAATTGATCTTTCTTCTGTAGGGGAACATAGAGTAACAGTGCTCTAATTTTGTATGTCTCTGTTCTGTAATGACAGGCTGTCATTTTCTGTAATTTACCAGAGATGATGAACAGTGTGGGTAGGCTGAATATCGTTGCTTAGTAACCGCCTTTTAAAAGTTTCTTAAGTGTAATTGCCTCTCTGCCAGGGAAACATTGATCCAGCTAATCTGCATTGAACCACTCTCTAAGCAACTCAACGTATTAAACACCCTCATGTTTTTAATTTCAAATTATTTGCCTTTTTACATTCTGTTAAGGTAAGCCACTTTTGTTGTGACTACTATTTGCCTTTGAACAAAGTTGAGACTTCCAAATGATTGTACATTGTCATTTCCTTCATTGTTTTTCTGTATGTCTTTTCACATTGCCTTTTTTAAACAGCTGAGGGTAGAAACTTGTGAAGAATCATGAAAATCTTCGGTTCCATTCCGAATAATTCTAAATGCTTTCACACACTACCAGTCTTGAACCATGTATCAAAATGTGCACCATATGAACATTCTCTTTGCTTCTGTCCCTCATCCCACCTCTTGTTATTAATCAAATGTCTATATTGCTATTTAAGAAAATGTGGAGTCTAAGCGGACACCTGGCACATAACTTCAGTTTTTACAGTTGTGTCTGCATATGCACGCTGACTCGAAGGAGGAAACACGCCAAAGCTAGAGTTCTGTTAAACACTTATTGTTAGTGTTTGAAGATAATATTTCAGATGATTAATTGCTGCACTATTTCAATTCCACCTTGTATAGCTGCCCACTTTTCATCATGTGGCAGGAAGAACTAGTGATGTAGAAATAATTCACAGCTGAGGTCAAAGCTGACTTATTCTTTGATTCTGAGTTTGACGTGATTGTGAGATAGAAGAGACCAGAAATGGATTTGAGGAGCTGAAACAATATGTTTATATTTCTCCCTGTTAATCCTCAAACTCAATAATTGACATCCAAGCTAGAGGTGAGGAGAGAGTTAGAGAGGGGACAAAGGAAATTAGAATCAGCATAGTGACTTCAACACAAGTGTATGTCTCCACCCTCTCAAATCTTCCTTACATTTCAAGATCACAGAGAGGAGAGTCTCAGGAAAAGTTTGAAACAACTGCAGGCGTCCTAGAGAAATCCCTTGGTCCATGCTGCCTCAACAAAATGGCAGGGCACTCACATTTCCCGTGGTTCCTGGGATCCAGTTATTCCTGGGGCCCCAGCATGAGGACACAGTGCTGGGAGAAGGCAATGGCCTCCCACTCCAGTCCTCTTGCCTGGAAAATCCCATGGGCAGAGGAGCCTGGTAGGCTGCAGTCCATGGGGTTGCTAAGAGTCGGACACCACTGAGGGACTTCACGTTCACTTTTCACTTTCATGCATTGGAGAAGGAAATGGCAACCCACTCCAGTGTTCTTGCCTGGAGAATCCCAGGGATGGGGGAGCCTGGTGGGCTGCCGTCTATGGGGTCACACAGAGTCGGACACGACTGAAGCGACTTAGCAGCAGCAGCAGCAGCAGAGAGCTGATAAACCATCTGCCAGAAGGTCACTTTACAGGACTGAGAAATAGGAAGGAAGGAAGAAAGGGTTAGCCACTCAGTCATGTCTGATTCTTTGCAACCCCTTGGACTGCAGCCCGCCAGGCTCCTGTCCATGGAACTCTCCAGGCAAAAATACTGGAGTGGGCTGCCTTTCCCTTCTGCAGGGGATTTCCCGACCCAGGGATTGAACTCATGTCTCCTGCATGGACAGGCAAACTCTTTTACCACTGAGCCACCTGGAAAGCCCCAAGTGACCTAGATACTGAACTGGGGTCTCTTTCATTGTAGGCAGATTCTTTACTGCCTGAGCTAGCAGGGAAGCCCATAGGGTTGAGAAGGTCTTCTTAGTAAGAATGCTGTTTGAAGTTTCAGTCAAGAGCAAGGCAGATTGCAGAAACGAACCTCAGCTCTGTCTGAGGAAACACTGAACACTTCAAGAGGACAGACAAGTTACATCCCCAGGGGACATCAGCAGAGATGCAGTCTCAGAGAGGTGACATACAGCCTACCGATGTTGCAGTGCTTCTGGATGGACTCAGATAGCACCCCAGAGACGAGGATGGAGGAAGACTGAACATTCAGTTTGCCAAGGTTTAACTTGGTAAATGATTTGATTACAAGTTGGAAGTGATTGAGTGAAAAATCACTGCTGGACCAAGAAAATCCAGGAACTTCTTGTTTTAAGTTCCCTCCCATTGTACAGACAGGGGAAACAGATTTAATTGTTGTACAAATAGAGCAAACATGTTTGTACCCCTGTTAACCTGTACCTGTGTGCTCAGCCTGCTATTGTGTCAAGATGGCAGAGGCTGAGGGGATGACGGTGAAGTTTCTGTCCTATACGGAATAGTTTGGTGCTATGATTAAGAAACAATTTGAAACAGGCAACTGCTTTTCCGTCTGGGGGCAGATTATTTGATTCTACTCAGTTTGGTTTTTCTCATCTGCAGAAATATGAAGTGTTCAATTTCGTAGGGCTGTTGTGAGGTTATGAGATGAAATATACCACACTTTTGGCACATCGTGTCTAGAATAAAATCACAGTAACATAGTCTCTTTTAAACTTTTTATTAAAGTTTATTTACAATGTTGTATTAGTTTCAGGTGTACAGCAAAGTGAATCTGTTATACATATACATATATCTGCTTTTTTTAAAAAAAGGATTCTTTTCCAAAATAGGCCATTGCACAATATTGAGTAGAGTTCCCTGTGCTATGCATCAGGTTCTTATTAGTTATTTATTTTATATACAGTAGTGTGTATATGTCAATCTCAGTCTTCCAATTTATCACCCCCTCCCCCACATCCCCTGGTAACCATACTTCTACATCTGTGATTCTACTTCTGTTTTATAAATAAGTTCATTTGTACCCCTCCATTTTTTTTAGATTCCACATATAGGCAATATCATATTTGCCTTTCTATGTCTGACTTACTTCACTCAAGTAAGTATGACAGTATCTAGGTCCATTCATGTTGCTACAGATGGTATTATTTTGTTCTTTTTATGGCTGAATAATATTCCATTGTATGCATGTACCACATTTTCTTTATCTGACAAGGGATTAATCTCTAAAGTATACAAACAGCTAATGCAGCTAAATATCATAAAACAAATAAGCCACTCGAAAAATGGGTGAAGACCTAAATAGATACCTCTCCAAAGAAGACATACAGATGACCAAACAGCACATGAGAAGATGCTCAGCATCACGAATTATTAGAGGAACGCAAATCAAAACTACAGCGAGGTGCTACCTCACACCGGTCAGAATGGCCATCATCAGAATGTCTACAAACAATGAATGCTGGAGAGGGTGCGAAGAAAAGGGAATCCTCCCATACTATTGGTGGGAACGTAAATCAGTCCAGCCACACTGCAGAACCGTATGGAGGTTCCTTAAACAAGTAAAATTAGAATTAGCACATGACCCAGAGTTCGCACTCCTGGGCAGATACCCAGAGAAAATCACAATTTGAAAAGATACAGGCACTCCAGTGTTCATTGCAGCACTGTTTACAATGGCCAGGACATGTAAGCAATGTAAATGTCCATCAACAGAGAAACAGTATCATATTCTTGGCCTCCAGTTTTCTCCTTCATCCTCATGCCACCTCCAAGCCCTCCCACCCCTCACCATAAAAGAAAGTGCCACACAGGTAGAACTTCTTCCTTATTCATGTCTGTATCCACAGTGTCTGGCACAAAGTAGATGCCCAATAAGTAGCTGTTGAATGAATAATTTAGAAAGGAGTCTGGAGAGATAGCTGAGTGTATTAAAGTGGGTTCTCCCTATTGAAAGTGAAAGTTGCTCAGTGGTGTCTGACTCTTTGCGACCCCATGGACTATACAGTCCAGGGAATTCTCTAGGTCAGAATACTGGAGTGGGTAGCCTTTCCCTTCTTCAGGGGATCGTCCCAACCCAGGGATTGAACCCAGGTCTCCTGCATTGCAGGTGGATTCTTTACCAACTGAGCCACAAGGGAAGCCCAAGAATACTGGAGTGGGTAGCCTGTCCCTTCTCTAGTGGATCTTCCCAACCCAGGAATCAAACCAGGGTTTCCTGCATTGCAGGCAGATTCTTTACCAACTGAACTATCAGGGAAGCCTTTGGGTAAGTCCCAAATGACTTCAGTGAGGTAAATGAAAGAGCAGATGGTTGTGAATGAGTCTCAGGAGAGCAGGTTGTAATCAAAGGGAGGGGCACAGAAAACAATCACGGTCATATGCTCACATGTGTATTCAATAGAAAGGGAACATTTATCCATGGTGTGCATGGACAAAAATTCCTGAGCAATTAAATGATACCTTTACAGACCACTGTTGTATTTTTCATCACTTTCCAGTGGCTCAGTGGTAAAGAATCCTCCTGCTGATGCAGGAGAGGTGGGTTCTGTCTCTGGCTTGGGAAGATCTCCTGGAGAAGGGAGGGGCAACCCACTCCAGTCCTTGCCTGGAGCATTCCATGGACAGAGGAACCTGGAGGTCCACAGTCCATGGGGTTGTGAACAGTCAGACACGACTGAACACACATGCATGGTTGTATTTTCCAACAGTGTTTGCCTCTTTATGGGGACGTGGATGTGTGTCTGTTTCTACTGTGTGTTTCTGAGTGTCTGTAAAATACTTGGACTAGATTTTTCAATCTGACCTGCTTGTTTTAGATCTCTATATCTATTTATTTATCCATCTGTCATAGGAAAAATGAGTTTTTCTATATGAAAAATGTAAACAATAGAATTTAACCATATCATAAGATCAGTACTAACTCTTTAAGAATCTTTTTTAGAAAACTTCTATTGCTTTAAGAAGCTTTAAGGGCTTGTAAAGATGAAGAAAATTTGAAAAGATTTTCATTTGACACTTCAAGACCACTGTAAATTTTAAGAATATAATTAGCCCTTAGACCTGGTTCATTTATAAAATGGGTAACAGAATTGACCTTGGAATAAGAGCAAAATTGTAAAAGCTAATGGGATTAGGACATAGTGTACCTTCTTTCTTTCTTCTCCTTTTGTAAAAATATAAAACCCTTAGAAACTAGAGTTTTTATTATTTTATCATAATTGCCAAAAATGATGAGTAATAGTTTTCAAAAGGAATAAAATTTTATGTTTCTAATATTTAAAGAGGTTTAATATCCTTGACATAGTGATACTGTATAACACTGTTTTTCTTGAAAATCCTCCTCATTTGATTTCCATATTCTTTGCCACATAAGGAATGCCCTATGTACAAGTGGTCTGCCCTAATATTATGACAATTCCATCAAGCTATACATAGTTCAGTTCAGTTCAGTCACTCAATTGTGTCCGACTCTTTGCGACCCCATGAATTCCAGCACGCCAGGCCTCCGTGTCCATCACCAACTCCCGGAGTTCACTCAAACTCAAGTCCATCGAATCGGTGATGTCATCCAGCCATCTCATCCTCTGTTATCCCCTTTTCTTCCTGCCCCCAATCCCTCTCAGCATCAGAGTCTTTTCCAGTGAGTCAACTCTTCACATGAGATGGCCAAAGTATTGGAGCTTCAGCTTTAGCATCAGGCCTTCCAAAGAACACCCAGGACTGATCTCCTTTATTTATTTATTTTTTAATTTTTATTTTTACTTTATTTTGCTTTACAATACTATATTAGTTTTGCCATACTTTGACATGAATCAGCCACGGGTGTTCATGAGTTCCCAATCCTGAACCC
>SJYX01003702.1:142638-162164 GCA_006410675.1 Oreotragus oreotragus | reverse complement strand
GTATTCAGTTTTGGTTGAGTCACTAGCTTCAATTCTAGCTATGCAAAGTGACCCAGGAAATTTCAGCAGAAATTGTTTTCTCACAGAAGTTCATTCTTCTTCTGTGGAATATCTTTTTTCTTAATCTTTCAAAGTTGACATTTTTCAGCTTTATTGAGGTGTAACTGATGACTAAAATTGGAATATATTTAAAGTATACAATGTGACCGTTTGATATAAAGGATGCTTCAGTGAGATATCTTAAATGGTTTTTACCAACTAGATAATATTTTATATATTAGCTGCTAGTTGCGGTATATTCTGCTAGTCAGTGTAGTTTTGAATTACTATAAAAACGTTGAGCCCAAGTTTTAAATTTGTATCTATCTGAATCAAAAAGCCCTTACTATTCTTATAAGACTATATTTAAAAATAAAATAACTGGTGTAGGCATGTCTGCTTCAGGCTAGGTTGTAAAAATATGATCTTGTGGTTTATAAGAAATATAAATTTGGCCTTAGCCCATGATTTCTGGCTCATAGGTCCCCAAAATGCTCAGAATTTTCTGAAAAATAAGAGCAATAGGAGCATCTTTTGTCATAACATTTGGTCTCTTGTCCTTGCTTCCTGAAATCACTTCAGAGCCATAAAGGTGAAATGCGGTCTTGCTCGTCACTATAAGCAAGACCACAACACACCACAAAAACTGTGTTTACGTTAATGAGGTGACTTTTGGACCCACACCTGAGGATGGGAGCTGATGGGCAGGGGAGTCAATCATGGAATTAGAGGGTTGGAACTTTCAGTTGTCCCCCTGACCTGTCTCCTTCCTGGGAGGGGACAGAGGCTGGCAATCGAGTTCAATCACCAGTGACCAATGATTTAATCAATCATGCCTTTCTAATGAGTCCTCCATAAAACCCCTGAAGGATGGGTTTGGAGAGCTTCTAGGGTGTCAGAGATGGAGATGAGGGGAGACTGGTGAAGAATGTTGCCAGGATGTGACGGTAAGTGTCTACCAACTAGGTCTCTGAACAAAGGAAAACTCCAAATTACACTGTTCATCAGTTTCTGTGATGTAGATACTCCCAACATGGCTGATTTAAAGCTACCAATGTAATATGAACCTGAAGTTGGATAGAGATGCATGGTGGAACAACATTAAGTAGCATTTCCACAACAGAGACAAAACAGACGTAAACTTAAAAAAAAACTTTATTGATGTATAGTTGATTTACTATAGAAGTAAAGTAGAAGGAGAAGGCAATGGCACCCCACCCAGTACTCTTGCCTGGAAAATCCCATGGATGGAGGAGCCTGGTGGGCTGCAGTCCATGGGGTTGCTAGAGTCAGACACAACTGAGCAACTTCACTTTCACTTTTCACTTTCATGCATTGGAGAAGGAAATGGCAACCCACTCCAGTGTTCTTGCCTGGAGAATCCCAGGGATGGGGGAGCCTGGTGGGCTGCCATCTGTGGGGTCGCACAGAGTCGGACACGACTGAAGCGACTTAGCAGCAGCAGCAGCAGCAGTTGATTTACAGCATTGTGTTAATATCTACTATATAGCAAAGTGATTGTACATGTTTACATTCTTTTCCATATTATTTTCCACTATGGTTTGCCACAGAATATTGAATATAATCTTGTGCTATACAGAAGGACCTTATTTATCCATACTATGTATCCATTCTAATGTATTTTTTATCTGCTGACCTTAAACTCCCAATCCATCCCTCCCCTGCCCACCATCTCCCTTGACGATCACAAGTCTGTCATCTATGTCTATGAGTCTGTTTCTGTTTTGTGGAAAAGTTCTATAAAAGTCATATTTTAGATTCCACATATAACTAATATCTTATGGCATTTGACTTTCTGACTGACTTCACTCAGTACGGCAGTCTCTAGGTTTATCCATGTTGCTATAAATGGCATGATTTCATTTTTTCTTATGGCTGAGTAATATTCTGTTGTACATACATATCTACCACATCTTTGTTTGTTGATGGACACTTGAGTTGGTTCTATGTCTTGGCTATTATAAACAGTGCTGCAGTGAGAACTGGGATGCATGTATCTCTTTGAATTGTAGTTTGTCTACACGTATGCCCATGAGTGTGATTGCAGGATTGTATGGAAACTGTATTTTTAGTTTTTTGAGAAACCTCCATACTGTTTTCTATAGTGGTTGCACCAACTTACATTCCTACCAACAGTGTAAGAGGGTTTGCTTTCCTTCACACCCTCTCTAGCATTTTTTATTTGTAAGTTTTTGATGATGGCCATTCTGACCAATGTGAGGTGGTACCTCATTGTAGTTTTGATTTGCATTTCTCTAATAATTAGCAGTGCTGAACATCTTTTCATGTGTTTGTTGCCTTTCTGTACGTTTTCTTTGAGGAAAGATCTATTTTGGTCTTCTGCCCAGTTTTTGATTAAGTTGTTTGTTTTTGTTACTGAGTTGTATGAACTGTTTGTATAGTTTGGCAATTAAGCCCTTTTCAGTTGCATCATTCAAATATTTTCTCCCTTTGCATAGGTTGTCTTTTTTTTTTAATGGTTTGCTTTACTGTACAAGAGCTTATAAGTTTAATTAGACCCCATTTCTATATTTTTCCTTCCATTTTTACTGCCTTGAGAGAGACTGACCTAAGAAAACATTGGTACAATTTATGTTAAATAATATTTTGCCTATGTTCTCTTCTAGGAGTTTTATGATATCATGTCTTATATTTAAATCTTTAAGCCATTTTGAACAACAAATATCTTAAGGGCATAGAGAACAAAAAGCTGTAAAACTGGAAAGTTATGATTTTTGAGTATTGATTGCCTTTGCTTTTAATACTGGAAATGTAGAAATAAATGTCTTTTTATTTGCAAATAATCTGATTATTTATGTAGAACATTTATGAGGTTCTGGGACCATTTTCCCTTACTTGTGGCTTTTTAAACTTGTCCTTTACCTTCAACTACTCTGGTTCGGAAGTGTTTTTACGTCATGTCATGGCTTCACATTTTGAGGTTTTGCTCAACTATTTTGTTCTGACTCACTTGGTGACATTAGTGCCTGAGATATTTTTAGAGACTCATATTCTGATAGTGAAATAGCTCATTTACCAAACAAGATTTTGTGCCCAAATATCTTTCTGAGCTGAGTGTCACTTTTGCCTATTGTTTTCCAGAACCCCCTAATTACATTTCTCTGTTGATTTATTCTGCTGATTCAATTTGCTTACTAGAGAATCTTTAAAATATATTAATTTTCAATACATGGCTTTCAATTTTCAATACATGGCTAATATAAATTTGGACATACTCAACTTTCTGCCTATTACATAGAGAAAGCCGTTTATAATTAGTCCTAAATAATATAAGTTTGAATTCACAATAATTTGAATTATTCTAAAACAATTTTAATATAATATTCTAAACATCCTGTTTACAGTTTCTTATTTTACCAAAGACATGAGAAGCAATATAAAAAACACATTCTGGTTAATAATTTGTGGTTATGTTTATCAGATAATAAGAGAAAATAAAGGACAAGAGGACTTTCTAGAAAAATTGATTCTGATATCCTCTGCTTTGTTTAGAAATAATGCAAAACTGAGTTTTGTAATGACATCTCTGGTTTTCCAAACCACTGCTTGTTGAGTGCCATCCACTTATTTATTTACCAAACAAAACCTACTGTGTAGCAGCTCTGAGCTCCTGCAGTGAAAGCTGACACAGGGGAGGGTTGGAGTCCAGGCTGGATAGTTAGAATCAAGTTTCCCAAAAAGATGGAAGTTGACAGCCAAGACAGATCTGTTACATCGACCTTTCTTGGCTGGAAAACTGGGACTTTGAAATAAGGCTGAGGGCCGTGTGGGTGGACGTCCCTGGGGAATTTGGCTCTATGGCCTCCCCTGAAGTCTCAGTCCACACTGTTGGAGTCCCACCCAGCCTAGTGGCATGCAATAGGGCTCAAAGTTAGATTATTTACGGCTAATTATAAACTATTTCCTCAAGAACCCATCCACCTCCTCTACAGGCTGCCAGGGGTTCAATCCTGGCGTAACCCAGCTGGTAAGGGGGGTAAGAAATCACACCCTGAAGGACCAGCAAGAATTAGCTAGCATGTACCAGCAGGACCTGGAAAGTCCCCCTAGGAGTGATGTGGGAATCAACTCATGAAACACTTATGAAACTCATCAGGGACTGATTTTTTTTTTTTTCTCTGCCATTTGTGACAGAGTATTTAAAAACAAAACCAGGGGGGTAATATGAACACATTTGTTCTCTGAAGGGACCACTTAACTACTGTATGTGAAGTGGGTCAGAGAGGGGCGATGACTGGAGGGAGGGAACCTCTGTATTGAACAGTCAGGCCAGGAAATACTCGTTCCTGGAACAGAACTGCTGAAACAGTTTGCTTAGCAAGACTCACTTAAAAACCTTCTCTTCACCGAGCCCATCAATAAAAAGCTGTTGTGCTGTGAGTTGAGAGTCAGGCTGCTGAGGGCTGAAAAGGGAATTGGAGGTAAGGACTCAGAGCCCAGGGCTGGGTGGTGACCGCCTCAAAGGGAAGGCAGACTGGAAGCCAGCTCCTTTCTGCTCCTGGGAGCCTGCTCACCAGGCTGGTTTCCCAGCACTCCTGCATGGGCATGGCTGTTAACAGCGTCCCCTGACAAGCCTTCTCTGGTTCATGGCATGAATTGCAAGGTACAGGTTTTGCTAGAGAGATTTCTATCAGAATTCTGAGTTTTCCTTCTTTATTTACCTGAGACGATATTTTATTAAGACAAACCTAAAAAGGAGCAGCCAAGCAAGCTTTTTGTTTTCTTGCAAGTTTTAATTAGAAAGAAATGCCAGACATGTTTGGGTATGTTCCTCCTTAATCCTTCACACCTCTTAACAGTTTTGTTCTTGGACTACTTTAATAATGTTTCTTTTAAACTCAGCATGAATTCTATAAAAAATCAGATTTGTGTAGTTCCAGCAGTGGTTACTTGGCTCAGCCAAAGGAAATATTTTTTACTGGCTTAGGCTGAAGAAATGAATTAAATTTCAATCTTTAGCAAGTTTAGTAATTAGAAAAGTCTGTGCAGTTCACACTATACTCTTTTATCTTAGTTTTTCTGTGTTGCTTTGCTCAATCAAGAAAAGAAAGAAGAAAAAATATAGCTTGTGAAGATCACCATACTGAGAGTATTGCTAGTTTCCTAAAGTAAAGAAGGTAATTTCTCCCTTGTCCATAAAGAAAATTGTCATGGTTTTCTCCCTCTTCCCCGTTAGCAGTGTACAATAGCACTTTCCTCAGTGCAGGTTAGAAAAGAAATAAGGGATCCCTGGGTAAGAAACTAGGAGAAGGCAATGGCACCCCACTCCAGTACTCTTGCCTGGAGAATCCCATGGGCGGAGGAGCCTGGTAGGCTGCAGTCCATGGGGTCGCTAAGAGTCGGACACGACTGAGCGACTTCACTTTCACTTTTCACCTTCATGCATTGGAGAAGGAAATGGCAACCCACTCCAGTGTTCTTGCCCGAAGAATCCCAGGGACGAGGGAGCCTGGTGGGCTGCCGTCTGTGGGGTCGCACAGAGTCGGACGCGACTGAAGTGACTTAGCAGCAGCAGCAGGGTAAGAAACTAATGGAGCACAGACAAGAAGACCACAGGTTCCGTAGATTTCCACTTAACACACCTACAAAACAGTCCGATAGAAATACTAAAAACTGCTCGTGAAAGATATGAAAGAATGGCCCAGTTTGTCAGGAAGTTGGTCTGTTGTCGGGCAGATGAGACTGAGATGCAGGTTATACTAGGGTGAATCAAGGCTCTCCACTTGAAGCCCGGGGAGTCGAGGCACACAGTTCTTAGCAGAACTTCCTTTCCTCTTGTTTAGGAGGACACCTGGCATGGTGGGCTGGCAGCCGGTGACAAGTGGGGCCTGTGCTCCTGGGACATGCCACACTTGAGTGGGGCCAAGAGTGCTTTTGTTCCTGGTGTGCCCTGAATGCAGACATCTGTCCCCGACAAAGGCCTCATCTGGCTCCTTGTGAGGAGAAACATGCCAAACAAGGACTCAGGGTATTGCTGCAGCTAATTCCTGGCTGCTCAGTAAACAGAGTTTAGCGCCAGCCTAAGCACTGTTCTTCCTGCTGTGACTGCCTCTGGCTTTGTCTCTGGCTTAGTGACCCAGGCAGTTCAGTATTTACACTCTGAATGGAAAATTATATTAAATCCCAACCTCATGCTTCACTTTTTATCTGGGCCTGAGAGATCTGGACGAAGATCCAAGTAAACTTTGACAGACTCCTTCTCGCCTCCACAACTGAACAAGTACAGATACCTCTTTAAGGATGAGCAAACAGGAAAAATCCATCTGACATGTAAAAAGATATTGCTGTTTTAAAAGAGGGAGCTATGCTGCAGAGCCAAAGCAAGTGCTTTTTTATGAACTGCAGTTACTGTTCAAAATACAGGGGGAAAGTTCAAGTTTTAAATTTATGATCTTCACATGATAGAGAAGAGGTTACTGAGTCTACAAAAGTAAACAAGGTGTTTACCAAGAACAATCTGAGGTTGGAAAAAGGAGAACAGAAGAAAAATGACTGATTGTCATGGTTAAAGCCTAAACGAAGATTAGGTTTGGGGTTGCAGAAAATCCAATTCGTGAAGTAAATGATAACCCCTGGAATTTACCCAGGATTCAGAAGAATAAGGAGATGAAATGATGTGAAAAAATTTTAAAGATAAGTAATGAAAGACTGAACAAGAATCTCAGAAAAAGGGAACAGAGTAGGTGTAGGAAGAGAAATAACCAGGAAATAGATTAAAAAACTTTCTGGAGCTGAACAAATATTAAACATTAATTGTTTTCAGATTAACAGGTCAACAAGTTCTGGTAAAATTAAATAAGATCAACTCCTAGACAGAGCCTGGCAAATATTTTGACTTTCCAAGATTAGAGAAAAATCTATACCTATTTATAAAAAGTTATCTACTAGGAAGGAAAAGCCCCAGAGTTTCTCTAATATCAAATATCTAAAGATAAAGGAGTAACTGTTATAGACTTTTGGGGGAGAAAGATGTGACACAAAGATTTTACTACATAGGCATTGAGAGAGGAGTTTAAAAATAAAATGCTACATTTTAAGAAAATGGAAGGTCACATGTGTATAAATATTGTTATCAAGTTCTGTTAAACATCTAGAGGACAGTTACTTTTCTTCTGTTCATCTTATGGGAGAGCATAGAAAAGATGAAAATCTTTTCCATTTTTTAAACCATGTTTAGCATAAGCCTAATGCCAAAATCTGGTGGATGTAGCAGAAAAAAATGACAGAATAGATTCATATAAATATAGATTTTAAAATGTGGGGGAAAGATAAGTAAATTGATTCAGTAGTACAATGCGAAAATAATATGCCAAGCTTAGGTGGGTTTATTTCAGAATTGAAAGGACTGTTTAATATTAGGAAATCTATTCCTGCAGTATGCCATCAGAGGCCAAAGGGAAAAAAAAGGTTCCAGATAGCAACAAACAAGGGATTTAATACAATTCAACTCCAGTTTCTGGCTTTAAAATGTTTATAATGAATAAGAAATGGAAAGAAGCTTTTTTAAAAAAAAATCCAAATCTACTATCATATCTGATACTGAAGCAGTGAAGGGGTTGCTATTAATGAGAACAAGACAAGAATTCCTGATACTACCACTGTTTTTTTCTGGGAAGTTCTTATTATATGAGAAAAAGAGTTAGGAAGTATAGCTACTGGAAGAGAAAAATACAAATTATTTTTATTTGCAAATAACAAGACTATTTACCTAGAAAACCTCCCAAAATAAGGGAAACTACTTATGGTTACTAGTTTAAAAATAAATATAAAAATAGGATTGTTTTGTTATATGCTGCAAATAACCAGTTAGAAATTACAAAGGGAAAATTTCATTCATGATAGGACAAAAACACCAAATAAATAATTTGTAAAAATCTTAATAAAAAATGTATAGGACCAATATAAGAGCATTTATTAAATTTATTAATAGAAAAAGATCTGAATAAATAAAGAGACATCATGGTTAGTATTGGAAAGAGTAAAAATTATACATTCTTCCCAAAAAGATATACATTCTTCCCAAATTAATGTATACCTCTTGAAGTAAATTCCAATTAAGACCCAAATTTGATTATTTTTATATTCAAACAAAATTATTCTTAAGTTCCTCTGGAAGAGTAGTTTCTAGGAAAAACAATATAATTGGGGGAAAACCAGGTATCAAAATATAATTTAAAAAATACAATAATTAAAACATCTATAAACATCTGCTCATTCTCTCTGGAATGAGAAGGTATAGGTGGATTCAAAGAAGAAAACTGGTAAACCAGAAAAATACATATTTGATATAAGTATTTTAGATAAATAAGGCTCATAGGTTTCAAACAACAGTTAATTTAGAAATAAAAATGCATATGTTAGATTCCTACTTCATTACCATGAAATAAATTCCAGGGAGTTAAAATATAGAAATATGAAAAATAAAGTCATTAAGAAAATTAGAAAGACATAGATGAATACATAATTTAGTGCCAAAGTCAGAAACCAAAGGAGAACATTAGTATATTCTAGCTACCTCAAAATTAAAATTATCTATTAAAATCATTATGTACAAAACATGGAAGTAATGAAAGCAAAATATGTCATAATCTGTGAAAGAGGTTATAAAACTGGCTTATAGTAGGTGCCAATAATAAATACTTGTTGAATATATGAATCAATAAGTGGAAATGAAAAGCACTCTTAGGAAACAATGAGAAAGACAGTAAAGCCCCAGTGAAAATGAGGGCAAAAGGCATGAAAAGCAATTTCACAAAAGAAATACAAGTGCTTAGCATACATATAAAAAATTCAGTTGCATTAGTATAAGATAAATCCAATTAAAATGAGTCACCATTTAACTAAATTGGCAAATATTAGAAATAATCCTAGTACTTTAATCCCACAGAGTCATGTGTTCTCATACCCAAGATAATATTGTTGTGACATACTCTTTCTAGACATCAGGTTGGGAATATGCATTAAAAGTCTCAAAATGTTTGAAACAGCCATTTCACTTTTGGAATTTTATCCTAAGGAAAAAAAATCAGACAATCACAAAGGAGTTACTTATGAGGACGTTCATTGCAACATATTTAAAATGTAAAAAAAAAAAAAAAAAAGGAAGGACCAATTACATCTCTAATGACATTTTAAAATGTTTTTGAAGAATATTGAATAAAGTGAGAAAACACAATCTAGATTTGGGTGGAAGGCAAACTGACAGTGTTACGTATTGCTGATATTAATAACTGTCTATAACATCTGTTGAAGGCTTGCTAAATGCCAAGCATCATACTTATATTGTACCTGAAATATCTGCCTATCCTTCACCGGGTGTAAGTTCAAGTCTTATACCCATTTTGCAGAGGAGAAAAGGTCTGTCTCTTTTTGAGAATCTACTTCCTTTAATTTCTTTAAGTATATCTATGTGATACATAGAAAGACTGATAAAATATCCTTTAAAATGCTATAATGGCAGGAAATGGGTAATTCTTTCTTTTTTATATTTTTATTATTTTCCCCAATCAGTATGGATTGATATTATTTCAGAGAGAAAGCTTCGACAATTTTTAAAGCCCCCAGATTAACTTAGCGCAAGCCCTAAACCACTTCCTCCCCTTCCCCAGCACACAGGTTCTCAGTGAGAATTCTTTCACCACCAGAATTAAAAAGCAGAGATATTACTGTGCCAATAAAGATCCGTACAGTCAAAGCTATGGTTTTTCTAGTAATCATGCATGGAGGTGAGAGTTGGACCATAAAGAAGGCTGAGCACCGAAGAATTGATGCTTTTGAACTGTGGTGTAGGTGAAGACTCTTGAGAGTCCCTTGGACTGCAAGGAGATACAACCAGTACATCCTAAAGGAAATCAGTCCTGNAGAGATATTACTGTGCCAATAAAGATCCGTACAGTCAAAGCTATGGTTTTTCTAGTAATCATGCATGGAGGTGAGAGTTGGACCATAAAGAAGGCTGAGCACCGAAGAATTGATGCTTTTGAACTGTGGTGTAGGTGAAGACTCTTGAGAGTCCCTTGGACTGCAAGGAGATACAACCAGTACATCCTAAAGGAAATCAGTCCTGAATAGTCATTGGAAGGACTGATGCTGAAGCTAAAATTTCAGTACTGTGGCCACCTGATGTGAAGAACTGACTCAATGGAAAAGACCCTATGCTGGGAAAGATTGAAGGCAGGAGGAGAAGGGGACCACAGAGGATGATATGGTTGGATGGCATCACCGACTCGATGGACATGAGCTTGAGCAAGTTCCAGGAGATGGTGAAGGACAGGGAAGCCTGGCGTGCTGCAGGCCATGGGATTGCAAAGAGTTGGACACGTCTGAGCAATTGAACCACAACAGCAATGAGAATTCATGTCCATAATTAGTCGTCTTGACATAATATAAGATAATAAATCATTTAGAGCTATCAAACATAAACACTACACTGGCCATACCATATACTGTAATGCCTAAATGAGTGGAGCCAGAGTGCTGGGTCCAAATCCTCCCTTAGACTTACCATTCATTTCACCTTGGATAAGTCAACTAATCTGAGGAAATTAGTCATTTTCTCTGTAAAATGAAGAGAAAAGTAGTAGCTTCCTCCTTGTTTACTTTGAACAGTAAATGAGTTAATATGTGTAAAGCATAGTGACTGGCCCATGGTAAGTACTACATAGTGTGAGGTATTGTTTTTATTAGTAAACTTATTAAATCTTGAAAGTACATAATATTATTTTAGAAAAATTTTTAGCAGACTGAATTGTTTCAGGTATATTTCTGGTTTGTTAACTGGGAAATAGCATTCACTAGAGCTGAGCATTGTCTGAAATTCTGTTCAAGGCATTTTCACAATGCTATTGTTTACCAGCCACTCCAATAATTGAAGATGCAAGAAAATAAAAATTTTGATTAATAAAGAAATTAATAAAATCTGGGGCTCAACAAAAGTGCGTTGGGATTCTGCTAAACTTGGAAAGATTAACTCCATTCTTGGGGCATTTTCTTGGGGAGGGCAAACAGAAAAATAACACTCTGACTTAATCATGCTCCACAGGTGTGAGCACAACTTTAGAAACTCCGGAGGGGCCATGTGAATGGACTGTCTGATTGGCTTTCAGTAGCCTAATAAATGCTTGACTTTTGTTAATGTGGTAATTTTGGAATGATAAGTGGAACCTGCCAACAATGCCATTTTGCTTGATTGCACTGTAATTGCTTTTATGTTAGTGATCTCAAACTGTGCATAATAAGAGACTATTTTAACTCTAATAATAAACAATACACTTTGTTTTTATATGGCTAAATAATATCCTACAGAAGCCACATCCTTACATTCTAGAATAATGTTTTAATATAACCATTCAAGGAAGCCCTGCCTTTTCTGACCGTTCATAGGGTTGATGGACTTGCTTATTCTTATTTCACAATGTAAAACTGGGTTGAGGTGTGCTTGTTGAGTATGTTGCAGACTTACCTAAATAATGAATTTAAAACACATTGTAAAAAAAATTCTATAGAACTCAATAACAACATACTTCATTTTAGTGTGCAAACAGTATTAGATCTTCACAGCACAATTGGTGATAATAATAAAAACCTTTGTGACATTTAAGATGCTAAATAATACTTGAAATTCAAGGCAACAAAAACAAGGAAACAATAGAAGAGAGGCTATTTTGAGTGCCCGTAATGCATTTGTGACTCAACATGTGAAGGTTTTACAGGGCTTGTTTATCCTAGAGATGTGACACGTGCAAGAAATTTAGTGCTCATTGTTCCAAACCGTGGCTCTTTGTGACAAAGAAAGTTATAGGGATTTACCAAGAAAATATTCCCCCTCATCATCCTGTCACCCCTGCACCTCCAACCCTGATTAGAGTCTGTCTTTGCTGTTGTTTAATCCCTAAGTCATGTCCTACTCTTGTGTGACCCCATGGACTGTAGCCCACCAGGCTCCTCTGTCCGTGGAATTTTCCAGGCAAGAATACTGCAGTGGGTTGCCTTTCCTTTTTACAGGGGATCTTCCCGACCCAGGGATGGAACACACGTCTCCTGCTTGGCAGGCGGATTCTTTACCACTAAGCCACCTGGGAAGCCCTAATTAGAGTATAGGGATGTCTAATGTTTTGCACTGATGGGACATTCCGTGATTTCTCTGTGTCGACCTAGCTATTAAAATAATATTCACCTCAACTTCTGTAGCATTTGTTATGTGCCAGACACTATTTGGATGCTTTACATTCCTTAACTCATTGAATCCTCAATAAGAATACTACAAGATAGGTAAATTATTGTCCCCATTTTAAATATAAAGAAACAGGCAGAAAGTGGGTACATGACTTGCTGAGGTCAGATGGCTAATAAGTAGCAAAGCCATGAAGTCTGGCTTTCTAAAGATGGGGCTAAGAATACTTGCATCACAGAACTATTCAGAGAATTGATAAGATATCTTACAGAAAGTTCCCAGGACTCCAGAGGGTTTGTTCTAATGCCACTTGTGCGTATGTCTGTGATTTTTCTGTACTTCTTGTGCAGCTCAATGCCTGATTATTTCCCTTTAGTTCTCTTGCCTTGTGTTCCACCACTGACCATGGAGGGCTTTGATGTAAAGCATCAATCCTTGGGAGCCATTTCTCCGTAGACATGGCACCCAGGTATGTTTCTTCGATATCAAACATTGTAGTGGTCAGCGTGGTAATTACAAGGACAAAGCAAATAAGAATGGTAGGTGGTAGTGCCTAGAGTGGTTTGTCTCCCTGATAAACCATTCCAAATAAATATGCATTGTTAATTTTTTCTGGAGAAGGAGATGGTAACCCACTCCAGTATTCTTGCCTCGAGAATCCCACAGACAGAGGAGCCTGGTGGGCTAAATCCATCGGGTCGCAAAGAGTTGGACACGACTGAGTGACTAACACACACACACACACACACACACACACACACACGTTAATTTTCTTAAGACACAAGTACAGCTTAAGATCCCATCCTACCAAACTCCCTTTGTTTCTAATTAAATTGCCCCTTCTAAGCCTTACAATAATATAGAAATCTTTTAATATAGAGATTCTAAAGCCACTAGTGGTACTGGTGTTGCTATTGCTGCTGCTAATGCTAATAGTGTTTGACTTTTTTTTTTTTTTGGAGGATTTGCCAGGCATTCTTCTAAGTATCTTACACATTTCTTCATTTTACCCTTACAATAGACCTAGGAGGTAGGTAACATTATTTCTTACTTACTACTCTCTCCTCTGTCTTCCCGCTTCCTCTGGAATCACAAAGCTCTAAGTTGCAGAGTCAGAGTTCAAGCAAGGGCCGGCCAGACTTGCCACGGGGCTCTCAGGCACAGTTTACTCTGGAGCCCTAGCACACCTCCTTGGAGCAGTGCCTTGTGGGTATCTACTCGTAGTGCGTGTTCTCTGCTCCATGACCAAACCAAGTGCGGGTGTGGCTGCAGGAGTGCTTGGTGGACAAACAGTCCTGCAGCTCCCAGTCTTGCTTTTGGTTGCAATTAGATAGTACAGCATACAAATCCTGACTCAGTGCCCTAGGCTGCAGATTTCTCTTGTTTATTGCAAGGCACTCTCAAATAAAGGCTTTTAAACAAGCTGTATTTATAATAGTGTTTGCTCACTCTCACTGGTAAAGAAAGCAGAATTTCACATTTTAGATAGCTGCCAATCTGTTACAGTTTTGTTTTTTTTTTTCCTTTCGTGGCTGGTCTAAGAAGAGTTGAAACTTAAATGTGATTTGACCTTTTTTTTCCCTCCCTGGGTGTTTGACTACCAGAATAGCTGAAGCAAAGAGCCAGGTTAAACAACCCTGTAGAGTCCTTTTTGGCCTATGACTGTGGGCATTAGTGACCACTTTTTTGGAGACTTCAGTAAATCCTTAGAGAAAGGAATATTCGTTTTCTGTGTGTGCTTCTCTTCCCTGCCTTGGCCTCTGTCATCACTGTCCTTACACCCCTGCTCTGTTTAAGCAGTAAGTCAGGCAGGCAGCACCACCGATCTGTTTTCACTGAGATGTCAGGGTGTGCTGTGTTCTCTGCCCAACACTCCAGAGCCTTCTTTAGGTGACACTTCTGTGAACACCTCTTCCTGGCCCTCTGCCACAACAATCTCTCAAATTGGTATTTGGCTCCTCAAGTTCTATCAGATTCTTTAAACATTGTATTTTTATTTTTATGAAAATTTAAAAGTTAAAAAAAAAACCAGATAAAAATCAAAACTCTTTTTGTGCAAAGATAATTCATGATTAAGAGACATTTTCATAAGACTCGACTTTCGTAAATCAGTGTTCCTCACTTAATTCCTGGAACCCTTGAAATCCACAGACTTTCTCAGAAGACAGATGGAGCTTGGAACATTTGCACTTCCTGTCTAACAACTGCTCTGAGGTCTTCCTTTTGCAGGGGAATCTCCCATTGTGCTAGCTCCTCACCCTGTTCTGTGTCCTCTCTGCTTATTCCATCCCTTTGTTTCCCCTTTTTTCTTGCAACTCCAACCTTCTCCACTTATATCAATCACCTCCTCTGAGTCCTTTTTTATTCCCTGTGTCCTTGTCACTTTCTGAGCCTACTTTTCTCTTCTGCTTGACCTTTGCCCTCTGCCCTCTGCCCCTGGTAATTCCACTTCTGTTTCTGGCTTTCAAGTTATTAACTGGCAGGAAATGGAAGAGCAGAGAAAATCAGCCTGTGCTAACAAGTGATCTGAATAATACAACATATTTAAAGAAATATGGAACCCCTGGTGGCTCAGATGGTAAAGAGTCTGCCTGCAGTGCAGGAGACCCAGGTTTGATCCCTGGGTCGGGAANTGGCTTTCAAGTTATTAACTGGCAGGAAATGGAAGAGCAGAGAAAATCAGCCTGTGCTAACAAGTGATCTGAATAATACAACATATTTAAAGAAATATGGAACCCCTGGTGGCTCAGATGGTAAAGAGTCTGCCTGCAGTGCAGGAGACCCAGGTTTGATCCCTGGGTCGGGAAGATCCCCGGAGAAGGAAATGGCAACCCACTCCATTATTCTTGCCTGGAGAATCCCATGGATGGAGGAGCCTGACAGGCTACAGTCCATGGAGTCACAAAGAGTCAGACATGACTGAGTGACTTCATTTTCACTTAAAGAAATATGATTTTCTTTGATAACACTGTGCTCAAGAGGGAGGGAATAGAGCTCTAGAAGTTAGCAAGTCTTAATAAGAGAAAAGAAAGATTAAAAATGAGCGGGTCATTGCTCAAAGATGAAAATTATTGTTAACTGCCTTTTTTCTATAGGTGGCCAACATTTCTACAGCTGTACCATTTACTTAGTTGTTCGTTGTTGCTTAGTCACTCGGTCATGTCCGACTCTTTGAGATCTCATGGACTGTAGCCCGCCAGGCTCCTGGGTCTGTGGGATTCTCCAGGCAAGAATACTGAAGTGGGCTGTCATTTCCTACTCCAGGGAATCTTCCCGACCAGGGGGTCAAACTTGCATCTCCTGCTTGACAGGTGGATTCTTTACCACTGAGCCACCAGGGAAGCCTCTTTACTCAGTAAATTCTTTTAAAAACACTTGCATATGTGGGCTATCTTATCATAGGCTTCTGCTTCTAAGATTTCTGAGGTTTTAATTCTTCAAAATTTATTTTATTTCCTACACATCTCCCAGGAAATAGAGCTTCCAAGTAATCTCTGAGAGTCTTCAGGACCCGTCCCCAGTCCTCTCCTGCAAACTCACACCAAGTACCACACTGATCCCCTCTGAGTGATGTGGAATGAGGAAGGCCCTTGATCTTGTCTTTATTTGTATCATCCAGTGGAGTATGTTGTTATTATTTCCTAGCTTATATAATCTTTAGTTATTTCCTCTTTATAAGACACGAATATGTATGTGTTCTGAACCAGACCAACTTATTTTGAACCTTTGGGGAGGCTGTAAGTGATTAATTAGTAATTTTTGCTTTGACAAAATCTCCTCAAGGCTAGTTCACAAATCTTAGAGATCATAAATACAAAAAGATGGTGGCATCCCAAGCCTTCCTCTTAAACAGGATGGCATGAGCATGTTAGTTCTTCTCAACTCCCTCTCCCAGTAAAATAGCAATCAAAGGATAAACAAAAGTGAAGAGCCACAGAGATACTGAGAATGGAAGAAATTATGGCAGCAGATGAGAGAGAATGAATACAATTTTGGAATAAGGAGAGCAAATGGATAAATGTAAAAAAAAAGTTAGCCTGCCAGAGAAAGCTGAAACTTGTGACACTGTAGAGGAGAAATCAGTAAGGAGAAAGTAATTTTTGCATCACTGAACCCTAGAAAATTTCTGGAATTAGAGACACCAGATATTCCTAAAGGTGAGACTACAGGGTAGAACCCCAAACAGAAAACTAGTTAAAAGTCCTTTGAAGTTGGCTAGATTTCCAGGATTCTTCTTCCAAACCCCTCAGCTAATCAGTAGGCACACTCAGCCAGTTCTCCCCATAGCAGAAGACTGGATGTTCACTGTCTTAGAGATATTGAGCCATATGAAGTCAGGTGTCAAGGAGACCAGACATAGATGGGTACAGTGGCGTGGCACTGTACTAAAAATAAGGTGAGGGAATTAAATGAAAATCCATAAGCTGAGGGATGAGCCCCATCCCCAGTCTCCTCTTCTTGGCTCTGAGAATGCTATACCTCTTAGATAGAAGATTGGAGCAGTTCCATTTGGGGTTATCCAGAAAAACCCAAGAATATCAATTCAAAAAGACACATGCATCCCAATGTTCATAGCAGCATTATGTACAGTTGCCAAGATATTGAAGCTACCTAAATGCCCATCAACAGACGAATGGATAAAGAAGATGTGATGTTTACATACAATGTGCTGTGCTTAGTTGCTCAGTCATGGCCAGCTCTTTGAGACCCCATGGAGTGTCGCCCACCAGGCTCTTCTGTCCATGGGGATTCTCCAGGCAAGAATACTGGAGTGGGTTGCCATGCCCTTCTCATGGGAGAAGAGATCTGTCCAACCAAGGGATTGAATCCAGGTCTTCGGCATTGCAGGCAGATTCTTTACCCTCTGAGCCACCAGGGAAGCCCATGAATACTGGAGTGGGTAGCCTATGCCTTCTTCATGGGATCTTCCTGACCCAGGAATTGAACTGGGGTCTCCTGCGTTGCAGATGGATTCTTTACCAACTGAGCTACCAGGGAAGCCCATTTATATACAACAGAATAGTACATATCCAAAGATTAGAGAAGGCAATGGCAAACCACTTCAGTATTCTTGCCTTGAGAACCCCATGAACAGTATGAAAAGGCAAAATGATAGGATACTGAAAAAGGATCTCCCCAGGTTGGTAGGTGCCCAATATGCTACTGGAGATCAGTGGAGAAATCCCTCCAGAAAGAATGAAAGGATGGAGGCAAAGCAAAAACAATACCCAGTTGTGGATGTGACTGGTGATAGAAGCAAGGTCCGATGCTGTAAAGAGTAATATTGCATAGGAACCTGGAATGTCAGGACCATGAATCAAGGCAAATTGAAAGTGTTCAAACAGGAGACGGCAAGAGTGAACATCGACATTCTAGGAATCAGCGAACTAAAATGGACTGGAATGGGTGATTTTTAACTCAGATGACCATTATATCTACTACTGTGGGCAGGAATCCCTTAGAAGAAATGGAGTAGCCATCATGGTCAACAAAAGAGTCCGAAACGCAGTACTTGGATGCAATCTCAAAAATGAAAGAATGATCTCTGTTCGTTTCTAAGGCAAACCATTCAATATCACAGTAATCCAAGTCTATGCCCCAACCAGTAATGCTGAAGAAGCTGAAGTTGAACAGTACTATGAAGACCTACAAGACCTTTTAGAACTAACACCCGAAAAAGATGTCCTTTACATTATAGGGGATTGGAATGCAAAAGTAGAAAGTCAAGAACACCTGGAGTAATAGGCAAATTTGGCCTTGGAATACAGAATGAAACAGGGCTAAAGCTAATAGAGTTTTGCCAAGAAAATGCACTGGTCATAGCAAACACCTTCTTCCAACAACACAAGAGAAGGCTCTACACATCGACATCACCAGATGGTCAACACTGAAATCAGACTGATTATATTCTTTGCAGCCAAAGATGGAGTAGCTCTATACAGTCAATAAAAACAAGACCAGGAGCTGACTGTGGCTCAGATCATGAACTCCTTATTGCCAAATTCAGACTGAAATTGAAGAAAGTAGGGAAAACCACTAGACCATTCAGGTATGATCTAAATCAAATCCCTTATGATTATACAGTGGAAGTGAGAAATAGATTTAAGGGCCTAGATCTGATAGATAGAGTGCCTGATGAACTATGGACTGAGCTTCATGACATTGTACAGGAGACAGGGATCAAGACCATCCCCATGGAAAAGAAATGCAAAAAAAGCAAAATGGCTGTCTGGGGAGGCCTTACAAATAGCTGTGAAAAGAAGAGAAGTGAAAAGCAAAGGAAAAAAGAAAAGATATGAGCATCTGAATGCAGAGTTCCAAAGAATAGCGAGGAGAGATAAGAAAGCATTCCTCAGTGATCAATGCAAAGAAATAGAGGAAAACAACAGAATGGGAAAGACTAGAGATCTATTAAAAAAAATTAGAGATACCAAGGGAACATTTCATGCAAAGATGGGCTCGATAAAGGACAGAAATGGTATGGACCTAACAGAAGCAGAACATATTAAGAAGAGGTGGCAAGAATACACAGAAGAACTGTACAAAAAAGAACTTCATGACCAAGATACTCACGATGGTGTGATCACTCACCTAGAGCCAGACATCCTGGAATGTGAAGTCAAGTGGGCCTTAGAAAGCATCACTACAAACAAAGCTAGTGGAGGTGATGGAATTCCAGTTGAGCTGTTTCAAATCCTGAAAGATGATGCTGTGAAAGTGCTGCACTCAATATGCCAGCAAATTTGGAAGACTCAGCAGTGGCCACAGGACTGGAAAAGGTCAGTTTTCATTCCAATTCCAAAGAAAGGCAATGCCAAAGAATGCTCAGACTACCACACAATTGCACTCATCTCACACTCTAGTCAGGTAATTCTCAAAATTCTCCATGCTAGGCTTTAGCAATATGTGAACCGTGAACTTCCAGATGTTCAAGCTGGTTTTAGAAAAGGCAGAGGAACCAGAGATCAAATTGCCAATATAAACTGGATCATGGAAAAAGCAAGAGAGTTCCAGAAAAACATCTATTTCTGCTTTATTGACTATGCCAAAGCCTTTGACTGTGTGGATTGCAATAAACTGTGGAAAATTCTGAAAGAGATGGGAATACCAGAGCACCTGAACTGCCTCCTGAGAAATCTGTATGCAGGTCAGGAAGCAAAAGTTAGAACTGGACATGGAACAACAGACTGGTTCCAAATAGGAAAAGGAGTACTTCAAGGCTGTACATTGTCACCCTGCTTATTTAACTTCTGTGTAGAGTACATCATGAGAC
>SJYX01003702.1:122958-141979 GCA_006410675.1 Oreotragus oreotragus | reverse complement strand
TGGTTTTTCCAGTGGTCATGTATGGATGTGAGATTTGGACTGTGAAGAATGCTGAGAGCCAAAGAATTGATACTTTTGAACTGTGGTGTTGGAGAAGACTCTTGAGAGTCCCTTGGACTGCAAGGGGATCCAACCAGTCCATTCTGAAGGAGATCAACCCTGGGATTTCTTTGGAAGGAATGATGCTAAAGCTGAAACTCCAGTACTTTGGCCACCTCATGCGAAGAGTTGACTCATTGGAAAAGACTCTGATGCTGGGAGGGATTGGGGGCAGGAAGAGAAGGGGATGAGAGAGGATGAGATGGCTGGATGGCATCACCGACTTGATGGACTTGAGTTTGAATGAACTCCGCGAGTTGGTGATGGACTGGGAGGCCTGGCGTGGTGCGATTCATCGGGTTGCAAAGAGTTGGACACGGCTGATGACTGAACTGAACTTAACTGACAGGTTGTATAAAAATGTTTTAGAAAATTTAAAGGATTTTTATATGGCAGGCCGACTTTAGAAGCTAGAGATTCTGCCTTCAGGACCGAAGGCAGTGGATTTGTTTCCTGACCAGTAGAATAAATACAATGTCTCCCTCCAGGGCAAAGTGTAAGCTGATTTTCTAGTTCAGTTCAGTCGTTCAGTCATGTCTGACTCTTTGCAACCCCATGAACCACAGCACCTCAGGCCTCCCTGTCCATCACCAACTCCCAGAGTTCACTCAAACTCATGTCCATTGAGTTGGTGATGCCATCCAACCATCTCATCATCTGTCGTCCCCTTCTCTTCCTTCCCTCAATCTTTCCCAGCATCAGGGTCTTTTCAAATGAGTCAGCTCTCTGGATCAGGTGGCCTAAGTATTGGAGTTTCAGCTTCAACATCAGTCATTGCAATGAATACCCAAGACTGATCTCTTTTAGGATGCAGTGGTTGGATCTCTTTACAGTTCAAGGGACTCTCAAGAGTCTTCTCCAACACCACAGTTCAAAAGCATCAGTTCTTTAGTGCTCAGCTTTCTTTATAGTCTCACTCTCACATCCATACATGACCAATGGAAAAACCATAGCCTTGACAAGGCAGACATTTGTTGGCAAAGTAACATCTCTGCTTTTTAATATGGTGTCTACGTTGGTCATAACTTTCCTTCTAAGAAGTAAGTGTCTTTTAATTTCATGGCTGCAGTCACCATCTGCCGTGAGTTTGGCCAGGAAAATAAAGTCTGACACTGTTTCCACTGTTTCCCCATCTATTTCCCATGAAATGATGGGACCGGATGCCATGATCTTAGTTTTCTGAATGTTGAGCTCTAAGATTTTCTAGTTACCCCATTTAAAAGATAGGGTTTCCTCCCCCTCCGCCACAACCTGTGGCAACACAACATGGTTAATCAACTATGCTCCAGTATAAAATAAAAATATAAAAAATCTAGCAACTTCAGTCAAAACTTCAAAAATAAACATGACAACCTTTGATTATATTCATAAATAATGAAAAGATAGGGTTTCCTAAACTCAGGGCTCTTTGGCTGAGAACACTCTGTGTTCTATGTCACCCTGTAGGATTTGGAGAGCAAGTTCACAACCCTGTGAACTTGAAGTTCCTGCTGCCCACTGGGCCATAAGTAACTCCATTCTCTGTCTTTACCCGGGTGTCTTATGTCTTCTTCCAAGATCTATGAGCCTGTGGCAGATTAACTTGCTAGCTTTCAGGTAAAGATTTCAGACCCTTCAGTTTTTGACACTGAGAAGCAGACTGGGAGGAGATTGGCAAGCACAAATTCAGTGGAGGATGCTCTTGAGAACAGGAGAGAAGGCTGGGCTGAGGGAAAAGTTAAGCTGTTGGACTGCAGTGCAGCCTCAAGCCTCGGTCAATTCCATGGGTTGTTCTGAAGCCAGGATGGCTTTTCACTGTTGTCCCAGCTCGTGAGAGAGGTTTGGCCTGTATGCTGTTTGCACGGGCAAGTCTATATTTGGGCGGCTCCCAGGAAGGGGACTTAACCTTGGGTAAGTCCCCTCTAGTTAGCTGAGGACAAGTCCAGAGATGGACCCGGCTGAGAGCTCTCAGCTGGTAATTGAGTGGGTATAGGCAAGACAGTTTGGCATTTCCTTTCTTTCATCTGTCTCCGTTCTAAGGAAGTTTCCAGACATCAGACTCTACCTCTTTTTACCAAGGGATGTCTCGGGGTGGGGGGCATTTCCACTCTCCCACCTAGCCCTTCTTGCACAGACTCCTGAGTGACACACTGCCTTCCCTCTGAGTCACGAGAGGAGGCTAGAGACCTCTTCAGCTTCTCTTTTCTTAACCCTGTCTGGGGAAGCTCCTTTGTCCATTTGAGCAGAAAGATTCTTCCAGAACTTGAGTTTTCACTTAATTTTTTTCTTGTCTTCAGCCTTCCATCCAGACTTCTAAAGTTTCTCTTTTGCTTGCAAAGATCCTGAAGCCATTCTGACTTTAAGTAGATATTTACCAAACACTTTTTCTGGTCTAGGGGTTGTGCCAGACACTTAAGATCTAATCGATGGAGGTGTTCTTCTCATTTGCTTAGTAATAGTTCAACTCTGAGCAGACACTTAACAGAGTTCCTACTTTGTGCCCAGATCGCTTTGAGACTCTGGAGTAGTATTAAGTTAGAATGCTTATATCTGCAGGGAACAAAGACGTGACTCGGGAAGCTTTTAAAATGTAAGAGGACTACTAGGCTGTCCTGGTGTCTCAGACGGTAAATTGTCTGCCCGCAATGCGGGAGACCCGGGTTTGATGCTTGGGTCGGGAAGATCTGCTGGAGAAGGAAACGGCAATCCACTCCAGTACTCTTGCCTGGAAAATCCCATGGACGGAGGAGCCTGATAGGCTACAGTCCATGAGGTCGCAGAGTCGGACGCGACTGAGCGACTTCACTTTCACTGGGCTGACTAACCATCCAAGTTTGCCTGGGACTGTTCAGTTTTAGCACTGGAAGTCCTGCACCCCAGAAAATGGCCCAGAACCGGACAAACTCAGATGGCTGGTCAGCCTACACCTACCAGGCATGGTGCTTCCTCCTTAGTGGGGGAAAGTGCGACATGTAGCAATTTGTCCTTCTTTTTAGAGGGGGTATCCTGGCATGTCACAGAGCTCTGGACCCTAAAATCTTCATAGATGGGGCAGGACCTTGCATCTTGTCAGTTTACCTCTCATTCTCTGCAATTCAGTACTATAAGAAGGCTTCCAATATACTTGTTGCTTCTTGCTCATCTGGTCAGAGTGAAATTAACACCATGGACTAATGTGGTGTTCTGGGCAATGAACGATGGAACTTAGGGCATTCCTACAGCTCTCTCCAAAAATCCTTAAAAAAACCCTCTTCTTTAATCTCTAGATCCTAATCACTTTATACTCAAAATGCATACAAAACATTGGTTTCATCTAACCAGTTTTTTAGACACGTATTTGGAACTCTTAGCATGGGTCTGACTTCAAAACATGATGTCTCTTTTCTTGATGCTGCAGCTAAATCTGAGGTAGCAAGAACCTCATCTTACTTCTCATTTGTTAAATGTCAGTTCTCTGCTTAAAAGCATTCAATTGTGGTTTTTTTAAAATAAGAATAAACTTTTATTTGACTGTAATTGAAAGAATCTCAGAAGTTGTGACTGGTTATAGCAAATTTTTAAAGTTACATTTCTTTGTACTTTTAATATTTCATCTCAGTCCATCATGGAAATTTTGAACCTGTCAAAGGAGGATTATTACCACCAATAATAATAATAATTACCATTATTATTACCACTAAAAGAACTAAAGGGGCACTTTAGTACATTGCAACCAGCAGGGAGGGATGCTTTGATCACAAACTTGTGACTCCAATAAAAAAAAATTATGCTGGGGCATGGTTTATTTGAGGCTGAACTCAAAACTACTTTGCACTGAAAAAATAAAATTTATATCATCTGCTTTTTGTTTTCTGTTTTTTTTTTTTTTTGTACTTGGAATAAAGTGTAAGCTCTTTACTGTGGATTTTAAAGGCACTGCTTCCCCCTGCCCATTTACCCAAACCCATTTCATGTCACTTCCTTCATCACGAATTGGCCATTAGGCCATTTCATTTCCTTCTCCCCTTTGGGTACTTATGTCTGCTCCTTCCTTAGAGTGGAAGCCTCTTTAGCTTTCACGTGGCTGCCTCATTCTCTTCCTGCAGGTGTCAGCTTGACAGCTCCAGGGTCAGTGCCTCAGGGAGCTCTGTCAACTTCATCTAAAGTAGGTCAGCTCCCACCTGTCTTCTTGATTCCAGCAACCAATATGTGAGCTTCCTAGGACCTACCATAACATAGGATGATTTCTTCCTGACCCTCCACTTCTCCATGGGACTGGGACCATTTCTGTGTTTTTCCCTGTGCAGCACCCAGAATTTTGCATATTCCTCTGTTATTATTCATTTGCTAGAGCTGCCACAGCAAAGTACCACAGACTGGATGGCTTAAACAGCATTCATTTCCTTACAGTTCTGGAGGGTGGAGGTCTGGGATCAAGGTGTCATCAGGGTTGGTTTCTTCTGACGGCCTGCTCCTTGGCTGGCAGATGACCGTCTCCTCCTGTGTCTTCACTGAGTCGTCCCTCTGTGCATATCTGTGTCCTCTTCTCGCAAGGACACCAGTGAAATTAAGGCATACCCTAATGACCTAATTTTAACTTAATTACCTCTTTAAGATCTAATCTGCAAATATAGTCACATCCTGAATTTTAGGGCATAGGACTGAAACATATGACTTGTGGGGACATAATTCAGCCTGTTTAAAACCCTGACAAATAGTAGACACTGAATAAGTATATACAGAATGAATAAATGATTTCACAATTATCATGGCATTCAAGGACTGTAAAATAGAAGGAAGCTTAATGCCTGTCTGAGGGTTGTGTTGTAGAGATGCTAGTTTAAGAGCTTGGACTAGCCAATGGCATCTGTGTCTCTATAGGCTCCATAGGTCCTTCTAATGCATAGTTAGTCTTAAGTATCACTAATCCATTCCAGTCCCCCTAATTGTGAAGAAAGGAAGGCCTTGAAAGTTTAAGCACTTGCCCAAGGTCATATAAGATCATACTCTGCTGACAAAGACCCACATAGTCAAGGCTCTGGTTTTCCCAGTGGTCACATACAATTGTGAGAGCTGGACCATAAAGAAGGCAGAGCGCCAAAGAATTGACGCCTTCGAACTGTGGTGCTGAAGAAGGCTCCTGCGAGTCCCTTGAAAAAGCAAGGCGATCAAACCAGTCAATCTTAAAGGAAATCAACCCTAAATACTCATTGGAAGGACTAATGCTGAAGCTGCAACTCCTGTATTTTGGTTCATCTGATGTGAACAACTGACACATTGCAAAAGTCCCTGATGCTGAGAAAGATTGAGGGCATGAAGGAGAAGAGAATGTCAGAGGATGAGATGGCTGGATGGCGTCACCAATGCAATGGACATGAATTTGGGCAAACTTCCGGAGATGGTGAGGGACAGGGAGACCTGGCGTGCTGCTGCTGTCCATGGGGTCACAGAGTCGGACATGACTGGGTAACTGGACAACAATAAGACTAATATATAAACTGAGATGCCTAGCCTCCTGTGTGCTTTGTAATACATTGCATACCTTCCTGTCTAATGAAAATCATACACTTGTTAGACTTTATGTATGAAAATGAAGTCACCATTCAAGGAGTATGCCACTGCTCCTTCGTTTGCCTAAGTCAGTGTTTTGCAAAGCAGGTACACTTGTTAAAGGAGGAGTGAGTGTTAGCATGCCTCCTCCCATTGTAGCAAATCTATTTTATATATAGAACTCAGTAAAGGCTGAAGGCTTATAGAATAGCGCACAGCCACCTTTGTTCTCCCCCTGGGTTGGGCAGAGTGGGGAAGACGGCTAGCCCTTGCTTTTGAGAGTATGTGGCAATAGCCTCGCTGCCTTCAAAGCTGATGCGTCCCTGCATACTGTCCCAAATGCTCACCCTCCCTATTTCTATAAATCTCCATTATTCCAACACTGATTAAAGAAAGGGAAAAACAAAACAAGATGGTAGCATGATGATAACACTTATATGCCACCAGGTCGATCCCCTGCTCGGAGGAAGGTATGAATGTTGTCTTCTGAACTGGGGGTCTACAGTGTATATCTCTTTGCCTAGGCTCCCCGGTTGAGGCTCCTGTGAGGTTCAATGAAACAAGAATAAGAACTGGCCTAAGTGAGAATGCCACGGGTACCCTTTGCCCTGGACTTCAGGGCCTGCTGACTACTGCATGGGGAGAGGCCTGTTGCTGATGTGGGCCAGGGCCTCTGCATCAGTGTCAGCAGAGGTGCAGGACTCCCAGTGATGCTCCTCTCGTGTTAAGAAAGCCTTCCCTCATTTTGTTTCTAGCTGGGCATGTGTAGATACCAGAGTCAGGATGTCACTGAAGTGTTCTTTCCTTCTCGGAACAGCACTGCTGTGTGGATGAGGGGGTAGCTGGTGGTGGGGTCTCGCACAATTTTTTCTTATTCTTTAGCACGCTGTGTGGTGGACTGAGTGCTTCCTGTTTGATTCTGAGGTACTGTCCCAGCCCTAATGTTGTTGCTGTTGTTATTCAGTCTCTTAGTCATGTCCAACTCTTTGTGACCTGATGGACTGGGCACACTAGGCTCCCTGTCCTTCACTGTCTCCTGGAGTTTGCTCACGTTCATGTCCATTGAGTTGGTGATGCTATCTAACCATCTCATCTGACGCAAATCAGTAACTGATATATTGCACTAAAAACTAGGGTCTTTGAGACTTTGGTTATTGATCAGACTCAAACCCTGGGTTTACCTGTGCCTGCAGTGGAGAAACAAGATATGTTTAGAACTCGTCATCCTTGACCAGGATAAATGCCTTTATCCACCATTGCAGATTTCAGGGACTCTGCAGAGTAGGACAGTCCTGCGGCAAATGCCCACACTTTAGTACTAGTGCTAGGAGATCTGTAAAATAGATATGATGTGCAGGCTTGTTCTAGATTTAATATATCATCATTTTGGTCTATCAAGGAGATCCAACCAATCCATTCTGAAGGAGATCAGTCCTGGGTGTTCTTTGGAAGGAATGATGCTAAAGCTGAAACTCCAGTACTTTGGCCACCTCATGCGAACAGTTGACTCACTGGAAAAGACTCTGATGCTGGGAGGGATTGGGGGCAGGAGGAGAAGGGGACGACAGAGGATGATATGGCTGGATGACATCACTGACTCGATGGACGTGAGTCTGAGTGAACTCCAGGAGTTGGTGATGGACAGGGAGGCCTGGCGTGCTGCGATTCATGGGGTTGCAAAGAGTCGGACACGACTGAGTGACTGAACTGACTGAATTGAAAATGCCAATCCATACTTCAGGACCACCTTGGAAATGAACTGAGATCATTCTGTCATTTTTGAAACTGCACCTGACTACTGCATTTTGGACTCTTTTGTTGACTGTGAGGGCTACTCCATTTCTTCTAAGGGATTCTTGCCCACAGTAGTAGATAGAATGGTCATCTGAGTTAAATTCACCTATTGCTGTTCATTTTAGTTCACTGATTCCTAAGATGTCAGTGTTCAATCTTGCCATCTCCTGATTGACCACATCCAATTTACCTTGATTTGAGGACCTAACATTCCAAGTTCCTAAGCAATATTGCTCTTTACAGCATCAGACTTAACTTCCATCACCAGAAACAGCCACAGCCCCAGTTGTCATTTCCGTTTTGGTCAGCCACTTCATTCTTTCTGGAGCTATTAGTAACTGCCCTCTGCTCTTCCACAGTAGCATATTGGACACCTTCTGAGCTGGGGAGGGCAGGGCTCACCTTTTGGTGTCATATCTTTTTGCCTTTTCATACTATCCATGGGGTTCTCTGGGCAAGAACACTGGAGTGGGCTGCCATTTCCTCCTCCAGCGTACCATGTTTTGTCAGAACTCTTCACTATGACCTGCTTCTCTTGGGTAGCCCTCATGGCATGGCTCACGGCTTCACTGAGTTACACAAGCCCCTTCACCACATGACTGTGGTCCATGAGGTCAATAAACTTTTCTGTGGGTTTGACTAACTTCTAACACTGGGATCTGAGTCAACAAAATTACTTCACAACTGCCATGCGAAAGGCATAGAGGAAATATTCTGGAAAGAAATAAGATAGAGGAAACATTCTTGTTTGAGAGCCCAGAGACGTTGCCAAGGAGAAAAAGGACTTTGGATCTCTGGCAACTAGTACAATTGCCTGGATGTTAGGGGAACTGTGTGGGTTGAAGGCACCAGGATACGTAGAATTATCAACTTCAGCTTTAGAATTCTGTTTTGAGGTTTAAATTGTTGTTTACAGCTCAGGTTGCTACTTGCATTCTTCTTTTATTCAAAGGATAAAAAGCCATCAATTAGTATAGTATTATGGAAGGCACACTCATGGGATAAAATTATTCTGGGGAGAATGGTTAAAGAGTTTGCATAAGCACACGTGGGATATTGAAAGCATGAATTACATATTACAGCTCAAGTCCAAATCTGTGTTCTTCACTTCTTATGGGTGGGATTTTTTATATAGTTTGGTGTAGCTTCAGAAGGTTAGGGAGAGGTGTTCTTTTTTTTTTTTTCCTCTTCTGATTCGGATGATTCAATTATTGCCTATAAAATTATTGCCTATTATGTCTTTTGGCTAGGATACTTTGTTTGCTTAAAACAGGTCTTTGGAACATAAGCTGAGACGGTTCTTGAAACAATATAACCAGCATTTAGATCCTCATGCTGAGGCTTCAATAAAATTTGAGGCAGAACTGGAAAGAAAGGCATAGTGGTCTGTGGACAGACAATCCAACTTGTCTCCAGTCTCCCAGCTGATGCTGTAAGGTGATTTTCTAACTTACTCTGTGGAACTCAAGAGTTCTCTTCAGAGCATCCTTGAAAAAACAAACAAACAAAAAAAGCTTGCATGCCAGTCTGCTCTATTTTTTTTTTTTCTTGAAAATGCTGAGAAAGCTGTACAGCTTTCTAATATATTGTTATGCGATGTGTAGTGGATTGAATAGTGTCCCCCACAAATTCATATCCAACTGGGACCTCAGAATGTGACTTCATTTGGAATTAGGGTCTTTGCAGATGTAATTAGGTAAGATAGTCATAGTGAATTAGAGTGGGCCCCAAATCCAATGACCCGTGTTGTAAGAGGTGACTTTGCATACACGGACACATAGGGGAGAAGGCCATGTGCAGTGGAGCCTGGAGTGATGCAGTGACAGGTGCAGGAATGCCAAGGTTGCTGGCATCCACCAGGAGCTAGGAGAGGGGCATGGAGCAGAGTCTTCCTAAGAGTTTCTGGAAGAAAGCAATCTTGCTGACACCTTAATTTCAGACTTCTGGACTCTAGAACTGTGAAAGAAGAAATTTCCATGGAAACTAACATACCCACTATCCTTCAGCCACTTCTAGGTGATAGCTGCTTTGTGTCCCACCCTGTACTGAAAAAGATACAAAGAATGAAACAGTTGTAAAAGATGCCCCCTTTTTGTGTCTTTGCCTTTCATGTCTGTTTTTGGCTGATCATTAACCTTTTTAAACCAGATCACCTGTGGTTGGAACAGGCAATTATGACTCTGCAAGAGATACTGTGGTCACACCTGGCTTCACAGAAGATAGTTTAGTATGGACATATGTGTCAGGAATCTGCTTTAGTTGCAGATAACCTTAGAATCACTAAGAATCACACCCAAATGAGATTTAGCTGTCATTAGGCTTCTATGCTTTTGAACTGTGGTGTTGGAGAAGACTCTTGAGAGTCCCTTGGACTACAAGGAGATCCAACCAGTCCATCCTGAAGGAGATCAACCCTGGGATTTCTTTGGAAGGAATGATGCTAAAGCTGAAACTCCAGTACTTTGGCCACCTCATGCAAAGAGTTGACTCATTGGAAAAGACCCTGATGCTGGGAGGGATTGGGGGCAGGAGGAGAAGGGGACGAGAGAGGATGAGATGGCTGGATGGCATCACGGACTCGATGGACGTGAGTCTGAGTGAATCTGGGAGTTGGTGATGGACAGGGAGGCCTGGCGTGCTGCGATTCATGGGGTCGCAAAGAGTCGGACACGACTGAGCGACTGAACTGAACTGAACTGAGGCTTCTCTCCACCTCTCAGCTTGCAGACTTTTGTTGTTGCCCTCTCCTCCTGCAGATGGCTTCTGCATGGAAGCTTCTTTCCAGGGAGCCCCAGGGAACACGGATGCAGGCAAACCCAGTTTATTTTGTTTTCACCGGCACAGTGTACAGCAGCAGTTCTTAACTGGGGTTAATCTTGCACTTCCCAAGGGATTTTTTGGCAATCTCCGAAAAGGATTTTTCTGCTGTCACAGCTGGGACTTCTTACTGGAATCTATTAGAAATGCTAATAAATATCTTCCATGGTGGCTCAGTGGTAAAGAATCCACCTGCCAATACAGGAGACAGAGGTTCGATCCCTGGGTCGGGAAGATCCCTGGAAAAGGAAATGGCAACCCACACAGATATCCTTGCCTATGAAATCTTACGGACAGAGAAGCCTGGCGGGCTACAGCCTGTGGGGTCACCAAGAGTCAGACATGCCTGAGCATTCAGTGTACAATATACATCATAGAATGCATAGGGCAGATAATCATCTTGACTAAAATGTGAATAGGGCTGATGTTGGAAAAATCTGCCTTAGAGCATCTTTTTTTGAAAGTGCTGGTGGAGAAGTTTCTGGGGGATTCTGATTGACCCAGTTTGGGTCATGTACCAACTAGGGCTTCCCTAGTGGCTCAGACAGTAAAGAATCCGCCTGCAATGAGGGAGACCTGGGTTCAATCCCTGGGTTGGGAAGATCCCATGGAGGAGGGCATGACAACCCATTCCAGTTTTCTTGCCTGGAGAATCCCCACGGACAGAGCAGCCTGGCAGGCTACAGTCCAGGGGGTTGCAAAAAGTGGGACATGACTGAGGGACTAACCACAGCACACACCCAACCTTGAACCAATCAAATTGGCCATAATAGCAACCGCTAGGGCCTCATGGTTAACCCCATCTGTCTGGGCTTCCCTGGTGGCTCAGACAGTAAAGCATCTGTTTGCAATGCAGGAGACCTGGGTTTGATCCCTGGGTTTGGAAGATTCCCCTGGAGAAGGCAATGGCATCCCACTCCAGTACTCTTGCCTGGAAAATCCCATGGATGGAGGAGCCTGGTAGGCTGCAGTCCATGGGGTCACTGAGTCAGACATGACTGAAGCGACTTAGCAGCAGCAGCAGCAGCAGCAGGGCCTCATGGTTAACCCCATCTATCTGGGCTTCCCTGGTGGCTCAGACAGTAAAGCATCTGTCTGCAATGCAGGAGACCTGGGTTCGATCCCTGGGTTTGGAAGATTCCCCTGGAGAAGGAAATGGCAGCCCACTCCAGTATTCTTGCCTGGAAAATCCTATGGACGGCAGAGCCTAGTAGGGTACTGTCCATGGGGTTGCCAAGAGTCGGACACAACTGAGCAACTTCACTTCAGTTATACCACATAAAACAGGGGCAGTCCCCAAAGGGTAGAATGCTTGGGGGAAAATGCATGCTCATTAAGGTGAAAGGAGAAGTGCTCTGACTTGACTGAAGTATTACTGAAAAGAAACAAGGTGATCTTGATCATGGCGCATCTCCAAAGGAGCGTACTAGGGCTTGATGATTCCTTCAGCAGATGCTCACAGAAATTCTGGTCTGTGCCCGGCTCTGTGCCAGGTGCAGGGTGCAGGAGCCAAGCTGGTGAACTTTACTGTCAGGTTGCTACACTGTGGTGATACTTACAAGGCTAATGGAGGAGATAGACATGAGCAAACACCCATGTGAAACTGAGATAAGTGCTAAGAAGGAAAATGGCCCTTGGAGAGAGCCTAATAGGAATGACTTATCTTGGGTAGGTGGGACACTTGTCATCTGACATATGTGAGAGCAAAAGGGAAAAATGAGTGTTAGTTGTTTAGTCACGTCTTGACTCTTTGTGACCCCAGGGACTGTAGTCTGCCAGGCTCCTCTGTCCATGGACTTCTCCAGGCAAGAACACTGGAGCCGGTTGCCCTGCCTTCCTCCAGGGGATCTTCCCAACCCAGGGATCGAATTCAGGCCTCCTGCATTAGATGTGTATAAGAGACAGCTGCAGTCCATGGGGTCACTGAGTCAGACATGACTGAAGCGACTTAGCAGCAGCAGCAGCAGCAGCAGGGCCTCATGGTTAACCCCATCTATCTGGGCTTCCCTGGTGGCTCAGACAGTAAAGCATCTGTCTGCAATGCAGGAGACCTGGGTTCGATCCCTGGGTTTGGAAGATTCCCCTGGAGAAGGAAATGGCAGCCCACTCCAGTATTCTTGCCTGGAAAATCCTATGGACGGCAGAGCCTAGTAGGGTACTGTCCATGGGGTTGCCAAGAGTCGGACACAACTGAGCAACTTCACTTCAGTTATACCACATAAAACAGGGGCAGTCCCCAAAGGGTAGAATGCTTGGGGGAAAATGCATGCTCATTAAGGTGAAAGGAGAAGTGCTCTGACTTGACTGAAGTATTACTGAAAAGAAACAAGGTGATCTTGATCATGGCGCATCTCCAAAGGAGCGTACTAGGGCTTGATGATTCCTTCAGCAGATGCTCACAGAAATTCTGGTCTGTGCCCGGCTCTGTGCCAGGTGCAGGGTGCAGGAGCCAAGCTGGTGAACTTTACTGTCAGGTTGCTACACTGTGGTGATACTTACAAGGCTAATGGAGGAGATAGACATGAGCAAACACCCATGTGAAACTGAGATAAGTGCTAAGAAGGAAAATGGCCCTTGGAGAGAGCCTAATAGGAATGACTTATCTTGGGTAGGTGGGACACTTGTCATCTGACATATGTGAGAGCAAAAGGGAAAAATGAGTGTTAGTTGTTTAGTCACGTCTTGACTCTTTGTGACCCCAGGGACTGTAGTCTGCCAGGCTCCTCTGTCCATGGACTTCTCCAGGCAAGAACACTGGAGCCGGTTGCCCTGCCTTCCTCCAGGGGATCTTCCCAACCCAGGGATCGAATTCAGGCCTCCTGCATTACAGGCAGATTCTTTACTGTATGAGCCACCAAAGGCAGATGTAAATATGGGTTTGTGCAGAAATGTCGTTGGTGCAGACCAAGGTTGGCCCTAACTGAGACAGATCTTTAAAGTATCATAAATTTGGAAAGGCAGGCAGATGGTTAATTTTCTTTTCTTTATTCTGATTCTGAGTAACCAGGTAAGAAAACAGATGAAGCAAAATATCTAAATTGTTCTAACATAATAGAGGTTTGAAGGAAGACAGAATGTTAAACATGCCTTGAAGAAGCCAGACCCTAGAACCACCACCATGGACCTTGGATGAGGTCTCTGAGCCCTGTCCCTACACGGACAGCCTTGTCTCTGCTCCTCACCTCCTGGCAGGCACATTCCTTGGAAAGGGGGATTTAACTGGGTGATGCTCTTGGCCTTGACCAGAGAATGCCAGTGTCAGCTGGGAATGAGTTGGAAAGGGAGTATGACTTTCCTTCCATAACAACTTTATGGAGCTTTTTGGAATACATCATACAATTCACCCATGTAAAGCATACAATTCAATAGTGTTTAGTGTACTCACTGATTATATGTGAATTAATTTGAGAGAATTTTCATCACCTCCAGAAGACTACCCACTTACATTCACTTTCCATTCCCCTCTCCCTCCAGCAGTAGGCAGCCTCTAAGCTCCTTTCTGTCTCTGTGGACTTGGCTGTTCTGGACTTTCGTACAGATGGAATCATACACCATGTGGTCTTTTGGTTTGGCTTCTTTCACTTAGCATAATGTTTTCAAACTTCATTCATGTTGTAGCAAGTAACAGTACTTCATTCCTTTTTCTAGTGGAATAATACTCCATTGAACAGATGTTCCACTTCTGTTTGCTCATTTATCAGTGGGTAGATGTTTGGATTCTTTCCAGCAATAATTTGTATTAATTAGTTTTGGATGACAGATGAGCAAAGAAAATGATGAGTTCAAGTCTGCTCCTTGGTTTGGGTACCTGTGAGCCCACTCTGGCTATGGAGTTATGAAGAAAACTCTTACATACCTGGTGACCCAGGGCCAGTTAGTGTATTCCAGTCCCAGCAATTTCCCATTCTCTCCATCCATGGACATCTGGGTTTGGTTATGCCAGTCACTCAGCCTTTTCCACAATTGCATCCATTCCTGTTTTTTCTGTTCCTCCAACTTGGTGGATTTATCATTGCTGGTGATTTTGGTTCCACCAGTCTCTGCCAGTCCTTCTTCAAGTGCTATTTAACCTCTCCAGCAGTTTAGTATCATCTTGTATAATAACCTCCTACGAAATTGCCTCATTTTGTACTTGAATCCCCCTTTGACATTCAGTAATGTCATTCAGTGGTTGTGGTTCCGATAGGCATCATGCCTTTTGATTGTGGGAAGGTGGGTGTCACTGTTCTCACCTGGCAGAGATACTGAGACTCAGAAGTCAGAGGCAGTAGCATTGGCTCCAGAATCGGGTTTGCTGACCACCTCTCTGTTCCTCCCTCCTAAGGGTGCATGCTGATGTCCACAGTGCACTGCTAACCACAGCAAGATGTGGCTGAATCAGTCTGCAAACAACAGCCCATCTTCGTGTGTCAGAGTCCTGAATGATCTCCCTGCTACCTTCAGTTCAGTTCATTTCAGTCGCTCAGTCGTGTCTGACTCTTTGCGACCCCATGAATCGTAGCACACCAGGCCTCCCCCTCCATCACCAACTCCCGGAGTTTACTCAAATTTATGCCCATTGAGTCAGTGATGCCATCCGACCATCTTATCTTCTGTTGTCCCCTTCTCCTCCCACCTTTAATCTTTCCCAGCATCAGAGTCTTTTCCAATGAGTCAGTTCTTCGCTTCAAGTGGCCAAAGTTTTGGGTTTTCAGCTTCAACATCAGTCCTTCCGATGAATATTCAGGACTGATCTCCTTTAGGATGGACTGGTTGGATCTCCTTGCAGTCCAAGGGACTCTCAAGAGTCTTTTCCAACACCACAGTTCAAAAGCATCAATTCTTCTGCGCTCAGCTTTCTTTATAGTCCAACTCTCACATCCATACATGACTACTGGAAAAACCATAGCCTTAACTAGACAGACTTTTGTTGGCAAAGTAATGTCTCTGCTTTTTAATATGCTGTCTAGGTTGGTCGTAACTTTCCATCCAAGGAGTAAACATCTTTTAATTTCATGGCTGCAGTCGCCATCTGCAGCAATTTTGGAGCCCCCCACCCACCCAAATAAAGTCTGCCACTGTTTCCCCATCTATTTGCCATGAAGTGATGGGACCAGATGCCATGATCTTAGCTTTCTGAATGTTGAGCTTTAAGCCACCTTATTGACTCTCCTCTTTCACTTTCATCAAGAGGTTTGCTACCTTGGTAAGACGCTAAGAATTGCCCTTCCTATCTGGAGGTGGCAGAGGCATCTGTGATTCTGCTTGCCTTTTTTCTGGCACCACAGATGCTGCTCTAATGTCACTTAGTTTAAACGGGGGAGGTGAATGGATCTGCACTGTCTCAGTGACTAGCTAATTGCAGTTGCTGAGTACATGCTCTCATTTCTGTTGACGCACTGTGGGAGTGTGAGGACTAGAAAATGGTATGTCTGTGGGAGAGAGGCAAGAAGGAGACAACAAGTGGGCTAAAGGTAGAGGAGGAGGCTTTGTTCTTAGAGACTGTTTTTTAAATATCCCTGTTGAGTGGTAAAATTGTTTCTGCTTTCAGTTTCTTTCAGTAAAGTCCCTGTTGGGGCTCTAGGAGAACATAAGTAGCAATAAAGACATGTGTTGACCTTTAGCTTTAGCCTATTTTTCTCTCGAAGCCCAAGCTACTGCTAAGTTTGTTCTAGAATTTTTTTCTCAATGTTGTCTTGTGAGTAGTTGCACATTGTTCTTATGAGAGAAAGCTAGAGTTGGTAATGACCAATACTACCATCTTGGTGATGTCACGCTCCTAAATCCATAAACTAATTAATCTCTTTCGTTTATCCTTCTCAACTTCCCAAAATAACAGGTGGTAAACTTACACTCATTTCCCCTCATCCCCCTCACAAAAGACATAAAATCACAAAGATTCATACTACCACCACCCTCCCGGGGGAACTCCAGAGCTATAGGATTATGCCTTGCTCTCTGTTGCTGCAGCCCTGATGATGATTATCGTAGAGCACTCCAGAAATATCTGTGGGTTGAGGGAACCAATGTACATACTAGGCTCAATAAATATTTGATTGATTCCATCTTATTTCATGCTTAAAGTAGCTTCATCTTCTTTTTGAATAGAAAAAAGAACACATCCTTGGCTACAAAAAAACGTCAAAAACCATGATACAGTTGGAGCAAGTATAAACAGTGTGTGGGATATGGTCAACTGGGACCTTGTTTTTGTTTGCATCACTTTAGACTTACATCACTTACATCACTTTAGACTTTATTCAATGGAGGGCCCTGGATAAAAACTCTGCAAGGTTCCATTACTTTTCTTCTCACCCTTAAGTAAATAGTGAGCCAATTAGAAGAGAGGAAACCAACAGAAACAGAGGAATGTTTAAAAGTTTGCCACAGAAAATATTTGCAGAATTATTTCAGAATAAAGCCAAAGTAATGTACTTTAGCTTAATAGGTTTTGGACTATTTGCTGAGATTACATTGCCCAAGAGGAAGATTAAGCCAGGTGGGCTGGAGTAACTCTCAGCTGGCCAAATTCTCTTTTTCCCATATAGTGGAAGAGTACCTTTGATTTAGGATGCGATGGAAGCCATAAAGGCAAAAATCCAAGAATAGCCCTGATCCATTTTAGGTCAGTCCAAACTGTTCCTGGCAAATGCAAACCAGGTTTTCTATGAGGCACGCTGGGCCATAGGAATGGGCCAGTGGGAAAGAGAGATGTTAGGTGCTTGGGCCCACCCTAGTAATTTAGGGTTTCCCAAATGATAGTATCGTAAGGAGTGGAGTGAAAGTATTGGAACTCCCCAGTATCTAATCTAGTGAGTTATTTGTGAATCAGGAGTCTCCAGAAATCGACCATACTTGCAGTCAGGTAGGTAACAGTATCATGCTTCTGGATAATCCATTGTATTTGGAGGGAAAGATCCAGCCTACACTGGATGGTATAAATTAGAGCAAGATACATCTCAGGGTCCCAGAAAATAAGCTTGTAAAGTGCTTAAGTCTAAGTACTGGAAAATAGGGAGATAGAAAGTCTTGGGAAATTGGGGGTTAAGCAGACATGGGAGTAGTTTTGGGGTCGGAGGAGGGGCTGTCGTTCTGAAAGCTTTTGAATTCACTATGTGTACAGTGTATGTCTTCCCTGGTGGCTCAGACAGTAAAGTGTCTGCCTACAACGCGGGAGACCTGTGTTCGAGCCCTGGGTTGGGACAATCTCCTGGAGAAGGAAATGGCAACCCACTCCAGTATTTTTGCCTAGAAAATCCCATGGATGGAGGAACCTGGTAGGCTACAGTCCATGGGGTCGCAAAGAGTCGGACACAACTGAGTGACATTTACTTTACTTTACTTACAGTGTATGTGGTTGTATATAGGATGGCAAGACTGATTCCAGCCCCATCATCTGATGGGAAACTATCCCATTGAACTTCCAGGGACTTCCTAGGTTCCAGGATTGTAGGTTGGATGTGTCAAAAGTAGTTGGAGGACACCAAGACTGGGGAACCATTCTCGCCTTGTGTTTCAGGAACAGAGCTCTCAGAACCATTGCTAACCCAAACATTTGCCGAGAGAGAGAGAGAGAGATTCTGGATTCTTCTGAAAAAGCTAGAGAATTAGAACAGGACTTGCAGGGTATCTACCACTAAAATACGCAACACAGTAGAAATCTTCATACTGTTGTGATAAGACATAGTTAAACTGAAAAAAAAATTTGTTTAATAATGAACAGGTGACATTTTAAGTGGCTTATGCAAGGCCACAGAGCCAGTTATTTGTATAGCTGGGATTGTACGGTGTCACACTACTCAAGGAACAGTAACCTTCTATCAGTTGCCCTAAACATCACTCCAATACTTTGGTAAATACAGTAAACCAAACAAATTTCTTCTCCATGTCCCTGGAATAAATAAAAGCTGGAGTTTAGACTCTTTTTTTATCTTGTGCTATGTAGTTTATAGGCAAGCAAACAGAATGATAGTGGCATATTGTCATTTCAATGCCAAATAATTTTCTGTAACTTTTAAATTAAGCAAGTGATATATATTGGTGAAAGATGGAGACCCTAAGGAAAGAAAGGTGAGTTGGAGAAGTAAGAAGAAGAACTTGATCATCACACAGATGTCTGGTGTGCGACGGCCCTTGGTACCATTTTGTGTGTGAGGAACTATAAGCACCTCCACTCATGAAAAGAACCCGACTTTAGAATCTCATTCAATATCCTGACTGCCGTTTAAGACGTTACCAAGGTAGTATTCTCTCTCCGTAGGTAAAGAACATGCTCAGCTTTGTCTCATCAGCAGCTTGCTTTGGTGACATGTTGGGGAGCCAGTATTTAGCAGTGGCCCTTGTGCCCTGAATTCTCCGGGTCTTTCTGCTTCAGCTTCCTTTACTCCATTCCAAATCTGTATTGTAAACTCCAAGTTCCAGAAGTCTAAGAATTTGTTGTCTGCTTAACTTCTGTCATCCTTGTTGGACAAAACTGAACCATCAGGCCTCTTACGGGATGATTGTCAGTTCCGGGATCTATTGTCTGTGAGTCAGCTCCCTCTCCTGGTCCAAAACATAGAGTCAGGTGGTGGAGGTACAGGGCGCAAGACATAGCCATAGAAGTTTAATGAGTTAGCTATACCCACTTTCTTTTCTTTTTTTCTTTTCCAGGCAGAGGATCTCTTCTGCTGTGTGTGTTTTTTTTAATTAATTATTTTTATTGAAGGATAATTGCTTAACAGAATTTTTTTGTTTTCTGTCAAACCACAACATGAATCAGCTGTAGGTATACATATATTCCCCTCCCTTTTGAGCTTTCATCCCACCTCCCTCCCACTCCCTA
>SJYX01003702.1:96073-107635 GCA_006410675.1 Oreotragus oreotragus | reverse complement strand
TTCTTTGGAAGGAATGATGCTAAAGCTGAAACTCCAGTACTTTGGCCACCTCATGCGAAGAGTTGACTCATTGGAAAAGACTCTGATGCTGGGAGGGATTGGGGGCAGGAGGAGAAGGGGACGACTGAGGATGAGATGGCTGGATGGCATCACGGACTCGATGGACGTGAGTCTGAGTGAACTCCGGGAGATGGTGATGGATAGGGAGGCCTGGCGTGCTGCGATTCATGGGGTCGCAAAGAGTTGGACACGACTGAGCGACTGAACTGAACTGAACTGAGCTGAACTGAAGACCTCTAGTATTATGTTGAACATTGGCCATCCACCACCAAGGAGGCCCACTCTTGCCACTCTCATTGTCTTTTCATTTTGAGATGGCTTCCTTTGCTTTTGAAGTATATACCATCTATACCCAATTTACTTGATAGTTTTTATCATGAAAATGCTGTTTCTGCATCTATTGAAATGATCATATGATTTTTATCCTTTATTCTATTAATGTAGTGTATCACATTGATTGACTTGTGTATGTTAAACCATCCTAGCATCCCAGGAATAACTCCCACTTGATCATGATATATGTTCCCTTTAAATGTGTTTTTGAATTCAGTTTGCTAATATTTTGCTGAGGATTTTTACATCTGTGTTCATCAGTAATTTTCTTTTGTCTCAAGATATGTTTGATTTCACCTTTGATTGAGTTGGTTTTTCAGGAGCATTTGTTTAATCTCTGTAGATTTGTGAATTTTCCAGTTTTCCTTCTGTTATTTATAGTTTTATAACATTGCTATTATGGTTTCAGTCTTCTGCAATTTGTTGAGACTTGTTTTGTGGTCTAATGTGCGAGCCATCCTGGAGAATGTTCCATGAATGCTTGAAAAGAATGTATTCTGTTGCTGTTTGATGAAATGTTCTGTATATATTTGTTAGGTTATCTGTTCTAATGTGTATTTAAAGTCCAATATTTTGGTACTGATTTTCTGTCTGGATGATGCATCCATTTTGACAGTGGGATATTGAAGTCCCCTACTATTACTAAATTGTTGTCTGATTCTCCCTTCAAATCGAATATATTTAGGTGCTCCAATGTTGGGTGCATAAATATTTGCAGTTATTAAATCCTATTAAAAAACTGAACCCTTTATATAATTATCTTGTCTTTTATTATGCTTTTTGATGTAAATTATATTTTATCTGAGATAAGTATAGCTACTTCTGTTCTCTTTTGGTTTCCATTTGCATGAAATATATTTTTTCCATTCCTTAACTTTCACCCTGTATGTTTACTTAAAGCTGAAATGAGTGTCTTGTAGATAGCATATACTTTTTTTTTTAACCCATCCTATCACTCTTTATCTTTTAATTGGTGAACTTAACTTATTTATATTTAAAGTAAGTATTGATAGCAAAAAATTTATTAATGATGTCTTATTAATTATTTTCTGGCTGTCTTGTAATTCCTTTGTTCTTTTCTTACAGTCTTCCTTTGTGAATCAATGATTATCTGTAACAGGATGCTTTAACTTCCTTATCTTTATCTTTTGTGTCTACTACAGGTTTTTTCTTTATGGTTACCATGAGGCAGCCTTCCATAAAAGATCCAATATTTTTTTAATACCTTTATTATTTATGTATTGGCTGTGCTGCATGGTTTGCTAGATCTTAGTTCCCTGACCAAAGTCTGAGCCTGGGCCCTAGTAGTGAAAGCACTGAGTCCCATCTGCTGGACCACCAGGGTATTCCCAAACATCCTATGGTTAGAGCAGTCTGTGTTAATCTGATGACAACCTAACTTTGGTTTTATATAAAAATTCTATCCATTTACTCCCCTCCATTTCATGTTTTTGATGTCATAATTTACATCTTTTGTGTCCATCAACAACTTGGGGCTTCCCGAAGTATCTGCCTGCAATGCAGGAGACTTGAGTTCAGTTCCTGGGTTGGGAAGATCCCCTGGAAAAGCTGTCTCTTATACACATCTAGATGTGTATAAGAGACAGTTCCAGGGGACCCGCTTCCCTGTCCAGGGTATGTATGACTGCGGCGAGGACTGTCTGATTCTCATTCCATTTAGGCTGCCACAGATCAGCTGTTTCACTCTCAGCCTTAAATGTTTCTCCTCTGACTCAAACAATTGCTCCGATGTGGGGACTGGACCCCTGCCTCAGTTCCCCCACCTGCCCAGGGCAGGTCCAGGCCTACTAACACTCCTGTTTTTTCCCCTAGTTCCTTCCTTCTACCGGGTTTTGCGTGGTTCTATATATTCTTTTCTGTGGTCAGGTTCTCCTGTCCACTCTCCGCTGGTGTTCTGCATGCGCTTCTGTGTCTGAAGGTGCATTCCCGATGTATCCCTGGAGAGAGACGTACTCCACGTCCGCCTGCTCCTCCACCATCTTGTTCTCTTCTACACCCACTTTTTAAAGGAAAAAATCTGTGGATATCACTTCTTTACAAGGGGGCTGAGGGTATAGGAGGTATCCGGAGAGTAGACTCTGGTAGAGCTCTAAAGGAGGAGAGTGTTGTCTAGGAGATGAGAACAAGAATGTGGTAATAACATTATAGCTTAAAGGTTGAGTCCACTTTTATCTGTTGACAGCAAAGGACACAATCAGCAAAGAACAGAGGGCGACAGATGTTTGGGGCTCCCCCAGCATTTTGTTTCAGAGGTTCATGTATCTACCAAGCCTATGCCAAAGATTGCTGTGAGCAGTCAATAAAATAATACCCAGGAAGCTATTTTTTAAGCCTGTAAAAAAACAGTTTCAGGGACCATTGTACACGTAAGAGATTTTTATACATGCTCACCACAGTGAGGCTACTCCCGGTGGGCACTGAAGCCAGACCTCTGTTTCAGCAGGCTCATCATAGATGCACTCACGCCATCTTAGGGCCCCAAGAAAGAATGCCTCCATCTCCTTTGCCATAGTCTGTAAGTGGATGTCAAGGCGGTGTTGGCTGGGCCCCTGTATGGCGGTGTACAGAGGAACTGTTTTCACGATTTTTATTTACAAATCCCCCCATCCCCTCACAGGGCTGAGATTGCAAGTCCAGTACTCTGTGTATACAACACAGAGAACCACTCCTTCTCTCCAAACAAAGGGCTTGACCAGCAGATTGGTCTCATCATGGGCACTTCTCCAGGAGAGTTCTCTCCCAAAGGTTTCTCAGACTTCAACCAAAAGGGTGCTGGAGGGCAGCCCCTGAAGTTGAACAGATAAACCCCAGGTACACCTGAGTCACTCATGGACTCAAGGGCTCAAACTCTGCCTGTATTTCAGTCATTGGCACTGGGTGTCTGTATCATGGGGGTGGAGAGGGAGAATTCCTCATTATTTGCACTATTAGGTGCAGTTTAAAAAATATATTAATTTTATAAACAGGGAAGATTTTTCAAAAAACACAAAGAACATAGACTTCAGAATAATCTATTTGAGGAGGTTATAGTTTTTAAAAATAGGATGATTTATCACCCCCTAGGGTGGTGAAATGTAATCCTTCAAATGAACGGGATGACCTCCTAATCATAGATCTCTATGAACCACTTGGGTTTCTTTTATTCTTCTTTCTTTGGCTCATTTCTAAGCCAGAGATAGCAAGACTCTATAAGTTACTGAATATTGAAATTATTGAAACACTGACATCGGAGTGTCTTCGAGTTTCAGGTTGAAATGACTTTCATATAGGTCCCATTTAACAGTGGTTGATAGAAAATAGCAGTCTTCACTTTAATCAAAGTTGTATGAAATTTAGGAAAAGAGTTACAAGCTAGGGTAGCTTGACATAGATATAAATTATCCTCATTGAGCTTATCCAAATTTATATCTGTTCCAAGGCTTGAAGCTGTATAATAGAAGTTTCTTTCAGAGTTATTTTAGTTCATTTCAATAAAAAAAAATGAACCACATATAACAAAACATTTTTGGAAAGACAGAAGGGATTCTTGGCATTTCACTTGACATTGAAAGAACTAACGAGCTTTGCTACTGATAATTTTTGCAATCGTATTTGCTTCAAAGAGTGATAATTAATGATTCTTAGACATGTATATCTTTCTTGTTTTTGTTTTTCCANAGTGATCACATCCTCATGATTATCTGGGTCGTGAAGATCTTTTCTGTACAGTTCTTCTGTGTATTCTTGCCACCTCTTCTTAATATCTTCTGCTTCTGTTAGGTCCATACCATTTCTATCCTTTATCGAGCCCATCTTTGCATGAAATGTTCCCTTGGTATCTCCAATTCTCTTGAAGAGATCTCTAGTCTTTCCCATTCTGTTGTTTTCCTCTATCTCTTTGCATTGATTGCTGAAGAAGGCTTTCTTATCTCTTCTTGCTATTCTTTGGAACTCTGCATTCAGATGCTTATATCTTTTCTTTTCTCCTTTGCTTTTCGCCTCTCTTCTTTTCAGTGCTATTTGTAAGGCTTCTCCAGACAGCCATTTTGCTTTTTTGCATTTCTTTTCCATGGGGATGGTCTTGATCCCTGTCTCCTGTACAATGTCACGAACCTCATTCCATAGTTCATCAGGAACTCTGTCTATCAGATCTAGGCCCTTAAATCTATTTCTCACTTCCACTGTATAATCATAAGGGATTTGATTTAGGCATACCTGAATGGTCTAGCGGTCTTCCCTACTTTCTTCAGTTTAAGTCTGAATTTGGATATAAGGAGTTCATGATCTGAGCCACACTCAGCTCCTGGTCTTGTTTTTGTTGACTGTATAGAGCTTCTCCATCTTTGGCTGCAAAGAATATAATCAATCACTATATTATGCCAGTATATAATATAACTTTACTAGAATACTCTCAATTTAACTATATACTTACCTTAACCAGTGTGCTTTGTATTTTCATACTACTAGTTAGTATTTTTTCATTTCACCTTGAAGAACTCCTTTCAGCACTTCTTGTAAGACAGGTCTGGTGACGGTGAACTCCCCCAGTTTTTGTTTGTCTGGGAAATGTTTATCTCTCCTTCATTTCTGATGAACAGCCTTGCTGGTTAAAGTATTCTTGGTTTGAGTTTTCTTTGAGAACTTTGGCCATATCATCCCACTCTCTCCTAGCCTCTAAGATTTCTGCAGAGAAATGAAATGGTTCACTGACATCCTTTGTCTTGCCTGAGCATTCCTGCCCCAAGACACCCATCCTTTCTCAAGGGGATGGTGCTGTCTTGCTCTGTGCTGCCCACACTCCACACTCTACAGTCAGCAAGCGTGCTCCATAGAACCAGGGAATTTTTGCCTAAGACCAAGGGTGGGAAATCAGGGGCACCTTCTTGAGAGAATAGTGTTTGGCCTCTATGACTTTCAGGAACATAATTATCAGGAATGGAGAAAGAGGATTAATTTGCAGTTAGGGAAAAATATAAATCATGGTATAACATTTCAAAGCTCCCAAACAGAAGGGAGAAAAACTAGATCTTGTTCTGTAAAGGTAATATTTATTAATTATAAGGATATATGAGAACTTATTTATGGCTAATTACCATATGCATTAATGTTTATGTATGCAGGTACTGAGTGAACTCTGGGAGTTGGTGATGGACAGGGAGGCCTGGCATGCTACGATTCATGGGGTCGCAAAGAGTCAGACATGACTGAGCGACTGAACTGAACTGAACTGAATTTGTGTCCAATTAATTTCGCTGTGTTACTGGACTATACTGTTACACAAATAGTAATAATAATGTTATTTTTACTGAGCTCCTTCTCAGTGCATGTATCAAGCTAATGACTTTATGTAAAGCACTTTATTTAGCCTCATACTCCGCTGTCAGTCTTCGGTTGCTTATTGAGCATGGCCCATATTTTATATTTTAAGAGAAACAAACGACCTTTTTAAATAAAAGGAAATTATTTTGTTTTTTGTTTGTTTACATTTTATAAAATAATTGGCTGGATCCTAAAACTCTGGAAATCCTGAGTACAGACTTGTTGTGTATATTTCATATTTATCAGAACTTTTACTGTCAAAATTCTGTCAGTTCAATTCAGTTCAGTTCAGTCGCTCAGTCATGTCCGACTCTTCGCGACCCCATGAATTGCAGCACGCCAGGCCTCCCTGTCCATCACCATCTCCCAGAGTTCATTCAGACTCAGGTCTGTCGAGTCCGTGATGCCATCCAGTCATCTCATCCTCGGTCGTCCCCTTCTCCTCCTGCCCCCAATCCCTCCTAGCATCAGAGTCTTTTCCAATGAGTCAACTCTTCGCATGAGGTGGCCAAAGTACTGGAGTTTCAGCTTTAGCAGCAGACCTTCCAAAGAAATCCCAGGGTTGATCTCTTTCAGAATGGACTGGTTGGATCTCCCTGCAGTCCAAGGGACTCTCAGGAGTCTTCTCCAACACCACAGCTCAAAGCATCGATTCTTCGGTGCTCAGCTTTCTTCACAGTCCAACTTTCTGTCATACCAACAAAAATAGATTTTTATGGGATTGTCCACAGATTGTTCTTGGACAATAAGCAATTAAAGAAAAAGTCTGATGAGAGCTGGTTCATAAGCATTCCCTCTTCCTTTCCTTCTCCCTCCATCTTTCCCCCTTGTCTTCTCCCCTCTCTTCCACATCCTTCTGTTCTCCTCCTCTTCCACCCTCCTCCCTTCTCCTCTCCTTCCACTCCTTTATCCTCTCCTCTCCACTCTCTCTCCTCTCTCCCTGCTAAGTCTGGCAACACCCGTTAAATTGTCTCAGGTGCAATGCGGAGACATTTGGGAAGGGAAACATTTGTAAATGAAAGCAGAAAGTTTCATACTTCCTCACATTATTCTGGAAAAGAACAAAAGTTACCAATTTTAAGTTTTACAATATCCTGGAAAGGCACATATTCCTCTGTGGAGAGGATGTCCAGCTGTGGTGTATTGGAAATTTAAGATTGAATTTAGTTGAGGCTCACTGATTCTGTTAACAAAAGGAATTGTACGAAAGGTCTCTAAGACATGCTGTTTCCTTCATGGGTCAGCAATTGGTTCCACAGTGTGTGTGATGACTTGGACATCAAACAGAATTCTCTGGAAGGTTTGTAACCCAGGAGATTGCATTTCAGAATGCAATTTCTGTTCTCTGACCTTTATGAAAAAGTAAGACACTGTGAACTGATGGTATGAAAGCTGGAAATTCATCAGTGTGAGCATTCTTCTAATGACACATTTAAAGCTTGAGGGAGTTTTCAGGAAATTTTCATGTGAATAGAATCTACATTTGAGAGAAAGACACATTTGAGAATGTGTTATGAGAATATGTTAAATATTTTATGCACTGTTTATATTGATTTGACAATCAGTTTCTTTTGGTGAAGAGTCACAGTAAGCAAACGCTCTTTATCATGTCCTGAGAGACAGAATCCTCATTTTAGAAATAACTGGCTAAGAGGGCTCCACCCTGCAGCACTTCATTCATCTCTAACATTTGAAGGGCCATGGCATAGTGGGAAACTCACAGGTAAGAAAGCTGGATGTTAGTTTATGTCTGTCTCAGATCTCCTGTTTGGTCAGAAATCCATCAGCTGCTCTGAGTCTCAACCTCCCAATCTGTAAAATGGAATAGTTGAATCATATGTTCTTTAACAGTCCCTTCCATCTCTAAAATGCTATGGTTCAAAATGGTGATGCCTGGAAGTGCCTTGATAATAGCATGTGATATTGATCTCTTTTTTTGTAAACTGTAGTGCACAGGCAAATCTTTGTTCCAAAAGCAATGCTGCCTTTTTCATAGATACTGCTTTGCTCTCTTGTTTGAGCACTAGCTCATTGTGCATTATATTAATGTCAAATGGAAGCTGAGGCCACATTCAGCTTAATTTGCCATTGAAAGGAAGCAAGCTTAAAGCTAGTTCCCCCAAACAATCAAATTCTCTTTGAAGAATTTGATTCTCTTTCAAAAACTGCCTAGGTAGATCAAATTCATATTTTGAAGAATATTATTTTTTTTGCATAACCTTTGATTTTGCATATCTACTCCCATAACATGTCAGTGGAGTTCATATTGAATGGAAGAATTTAATTCTATCATCTTTATCATCTTTTTCTAAGTTTGAACTGAATGAGGCTTTCCAGTTTGTTTGTTTTTACTTTTTCCAAGGCAAATTGAAGCAAATCTTCAAGTGCTAACCTCGCTTTTTCATTTAACACATCATTAGCACTGATCACCTCCTTCCTGCAGGGCAGTGCTTATATCAGTCCCTCACCAGATGACCTCTTGAAAGAACCGGCAGCTCCAGGGCTACTGTGATAGCTCCCAGACCTCTGAGGAATCAGGCTCCACTCAGGCATGCTTCGTACTTGCCTTCTCCACTTCTCCTACCTTCTTCCCGACCTTCATCATCTCTTGCCTGGACAACAGCCTCCTGGCTAGTCTTTCTGCTTCCAAGTTTACCCACCAATCCATTCTCTACACAGCAGCCATACTGGTTGTGTGTTGAGTCATGTCATTCACTTCTCTCCCCTCCTTCAGTGGCTTCCAATTGCATAAACATAAAATCCCAACTTCTAAGACTATGGCTATGGGAAACATATATAATATATAATAAATCTATAATCTGTTCAACAGTTTATAGCCACTGTGTCTTTGACATTTTTCCCAGTGCTTGGCCCCTAGTAGATGTTCAGCAAATATAGTGGCTGAATGAATGAATTGCCTGGAGAATGCTTAAGGGAAGGCCTGGATATCTCTAGCCTGTGGCCACTTTTATTCTTAAGATCACTGTTCAGGAACCTAGACTGGGGTGGGCTGCCCTGGGGCAGGACCAGCACCACCACAGCCAGCGGCTCAACTGGAGGTTTTGATGTGGGTAAGTACCTTCTTCCTCTAGTGGGGAACCGTCGGGGATGCAGGCCTGCTGCTACCATGCCTGCCTTCTCTCACTCTCGTGCCTCACTCACCTTCTTTCCCCTATAGATGCCTGGTCTAGTTTCCTATGCTCCCTTATGCTATCTGTTCTCACCTTGCCTACCTGGCTTTGTACATACCACTGTATCCACTTCAGTAAAGTCACCTTGTTCCCCTGTGTGTACATAGCCTTTGAGGAGGTTGGGACCAGATGCCATGATCTTCGTCTTCTGAATGTTGAGCTTTAAGCCAACTTTTTCACCCTCTCATCTTAGGCTACACATAGCCTTCCTAAAAAACATGGAATCACTATTCAACTCCATTGAAACTTAGACTATTACTTAGTATTTAGGTGTTGTGCCCAACAGAGGCTGAGAAGGTTATAAGCTTGATTGCTTTCAATTCTCACTCAATCTCAAGCATTCTATTGAGTCCTTACTGTTATTATCTCCATTTTATGAAGCTTAGATGATGAAAGTGATTTTTCAGGATAAGAGAGGACATTGGGATTCAAACTCAACTGATCTGATTGAAGAGCCAACCTATAGTCTTAATACTACTCCATCTCATTAGACTATGATTGTATAATTCACTCCATCAAGACAAAGGACATTACTTTATTTCCTAGGAAACAGATTTTGTTTTAAATTCTGCTTTGGTTTCTTTCTTTCTTTGTTTTAAAACATAAAGATTTTGAAAAAGAAAATCAGAATGACTCAGACCTTAGAGAAATCCATTTCATTGTGTCATTGTCTTATTAATTCTGCTTTGAGTTGTAATCTGCTTATGGGGGGGAGTGTCCATGATCAGGTAAAACCATTCCCACTTAAGTCCTCTCCTCCTCAAGGGTGGAGAGGATCAGGGAAGCAGCAGTGAGCATCCATTGGTGCTGGTTCGATGGACAAGAGCAGACTGAGGAAAACAAATTTTTTTTTTCATTTTCAGCCATCTTGTGCTTTCCATCTTGTGTAGTAGCTTTGGTTACCTTATGGAAAAATGCCATCTGCTTATACAAGCATATAACACTGACATATAGACATGTTACTGATGTATTTAAACACGTAGCAAGTTTTCTTATAAAAAATGCTCCGGGTTTCTTGGTTTTTAAAAAAATATATCTTACCTATAATTTAATAGTTTATATACTAATTTTTCTCAGACATGGTTGAAATTTGATATCTGATTTTCTAATATAAAACCGTGTATTCTAAATTAGATACTCCAATGTGAATTAGATACAATTTTAAAACTTCATTTTGTCCTTGCTCTTTGAATTATAAGAATTGAAACAACAAAAAAAGAAGTTTTTGACCTACCATGTTGGTAAAAACTTTACCCAGCTTTTGCATCACAAATTGATAATGTTTAGTGTCTGGTACTGATTAGAATATAAGAGAAGCATGTTCTTTTATGTGGTGAAATAGGAGGGACTTGTCTCTGAAAGTTGACTGGACAGTTCCATTTCTTGGAATCTACCCTTTGGAAATACGCATGCGCAGAATAACTGATGTGTAAATCATTACAGTGTAAATTTAAATACTGCAAAACTAGAAATAGCCATCAATAAAGGAAAAGGTAATAATTATGGGTTAATTAAGGATATAATTATCAATACTGTAGATAGCATCAGTTCACTTCAGTCGCTCAGTAGAGTTTGACTCTTTGTGACCCCATGAGTTGCAGCATTGCAAGCCTCCCTAACCATCACCAACTCCCAGAGTTCATTCAAACTCACGTCTGTCAAGTCAGTGATGCCATCCAACCATCTCATCTTCTGTCGTCCCCTTCTCCTCCTGCCTCCAATTTCTCCCAGCATCAGAATCTTTTCCAGTGAGTCATCTCTTCGCATGAGGTGGCCAAAGTACTGGAGTTTCAGCTTTAGCATCAGTCCTTCCAATGAACACCCAGGACTGGTCTCCTTTAGAATGGACTGGTTGGATCTCCTTGCAGTCCAAGGGACTCTCAAGAGTCTTCTCCAACACCACAGTTCAAAAGCATCAATTCTTCAGCACTCAGTCTTCTTCACAGTCCAACTCTCACATCCATACATGACTACAGGAAAAACCATAGCCTGGACTAGATGGACCTTTGTTGGCAAAGTAATGTCTCTGCTTTTGAATATGCTATCTAGGTTGGTCATAACTGTTCTTCCAAGGAGTAAGCGTCTTTTAATTTCATGGCTGCAATCACCATCTGCAATGATTTTGGAGCCCAAAAAAATAAGTCTGACACTGTTTCCACTGTTTCCCCATCTATTTCCCATGAAATGATGGAATCAGATGCCATGATCTTAGTTTTCTGAATGTTGAGCTTTAAGCCAACTTTTTCACTCTCTTCTTTCACTTTCATCAAGAGGCTTTTTAGCTCCTCTTCATTTTCTGCCATGAGGGTGGTGTCATCTGCATATCTGAGGTTATTGATATTTCTCCCAGCAATCTTGATTCCAGCTTGTGCTTCTTCCAGCCCAGCGTTTCTCATGATGTACTCTGCATATAAGTTAAATAAGCAGGGAGACGATATACAGCCTTGACGTACTCCTTTTCCTATTTGGAACCAGGCTGTTGTTCCATGTCCAGTTCCAACTGTTGCTTCCTGACCTGAATATAGGTTTCTCAAGAGGCAGGTCAGGTGGTCTGGTATTCCCATCTCTTTCAGAATTTTCCACAGTTTATTGTGATCCATGTAAAGCAGAAATAGATGTTTTTCTGGAACTCTCTTGCCTTTTCCATGATCCAGCGAAT
>SJYX01003702.1:41673-92229 GCA_006410675.1 Oreotragus oreotragus | reverse complement strand
AAAGCCCTCATCAGATTTACTTAACCCAAGTTCCTGAGGGTCAGCAAGAATGAGATTATCATGGTAGCTGGTCTCATGAAAAAAATTTAGAAAAATAGAAGAACATTCTACAATTGAACATGATCAAGGCAGCACTGTACACCCTAAAAGCCAATATTTCTCAAAGTGTGGTCAGGGCACTTCCTGAATCAGAATCTCCTAGGAGACTGGTTGAAAATACAAACTCACTGTTTGCCTAGAATTTTGCTGGGTGGGTGGTAGCAAAAATGGCATTTAAAAAATGTTATCTAGTTGATTTTTAAATACACTAAGTTTTGGAACCACTGGTTAAATACTAGTTCCTACACAGAAAGAGTAATGACCCTAGAACTAGCCTATGTCATGGTCTAGATTAGCACTGACTAATGGAAAATAATGCAAATCATATGTATAATATTGGCTTTTCTTGTAGCTGCTTTTAAGTAAAGTATAGACATTGACACTGAAGTCGCTCATTCATGTACGACTCTTTGTGACCCCATGGACTGTAGCCTACCAGGCTCCTTCATCCAACGAATTTTCCAGGCAAGAGTACTGGAGTGGGTTGCCATTTCCTTCTCCAGGAGATCTTCCCAACCCAGGGATCGAACCCAGGTCTCCTTCATTGTAGGCAGACGCTTTACCATCTGAACCACCAGCGAAGTCAAGTAAAGTATAAGGAAACATAAAATTAATTTTAATAATCTAATTAATTTAAATCACTATATCCAATGTATATTTTCAATATGTAATTAATATAAAAATTAATGAGATATCTTATATTATTTTTGTACTAAGCTTTTGAAATGCAACTATTTTATACTTGAAGAATCTCTCAGTTCAGTCTAGCCTCATTCAAGTGGTCAGTAGCCACTGGTGGTTACTGCTTACTAGATTAGAGAGAGCATGTCTAGATCCACATTGCTGTAACCAGACGTAGGCCAAGAAAGCATTGGTATTTTCTGGGATAAGAGAGTAAAACATAAAGTAAAATAAAAATAAAATAAAATGGTTTTTTTGGTTCCAGCCTGACCAAGGGACCAATCAATTCCTGCTAGTTGTCAGGATCCACTTCCACAGAAGGCAAGCTTTGTGCCTCAGTGACAAGCCTTACCTGAGAGCCTCCCCTCTGCCTTTTGCTGTAATGTTTTTATTGTCACCTAAGGTTCCCATTGTTTTGCCTCTAAATTTTGAGGCTGAAAGCGGCCTGTGTGAGCTGCCTTCATGCCAGCAGAACCCCAGGTTTGCTTGCTTGTGCTGCTGCTCTAAGCATGTCCTGTCACTCTGTGCAGGGGCTCATTAAGAAGTGAATTATCTCAGCCATGTCTCGTCCCCCAAACCTCACCTTTTGTCAGCACTGAAATCACATTATTGTTCAGTTGCTAAGTCATGTCCTCTGCCTTCATGCCAGCAGAACCCCAGGTTTGCTTGCTTGTGCTGCTGCTCTAAGCATGTCCTGTCACTCTGTGCAGGGGCTCATTAAGAAGTGAATTATCTCAGCCATGTCTCGTCCCCCAAACCTCACCTTTTGTCAGCACTGAAATCACATTATTGTTCAGTTGCTAAGTCATGTCCAACTCTTTGTAACCCCATGTACTGCAGCACACCAGGCTTCCCTGTCCTTCACTATCCCCCCGAGTTTGCTCAAACACATGTCCATTGAATCGGTGATGCCATCCAACCATCTCATTTTCTGTCACCATTTTCTCCTCTTGTCCTCAATCTTTCCCAGCATGAGGGTCTTTTCCAATGAGTTGGCTCTTCACGTCAGGTGGCCAAAGTATTGGAGCTTCACTATCAGTCCTTTCAATGAACATTCAAGACTGATCTCCTTTAGGATGGACTGGTTGGATCTCCTTGCAGTCCAAGGGACTCTCAAGAGTCTTCTCCAACACCACAGTTCAAAAGCATCAGTTTTTGGTGCTCGGCCTTCTTTATGGTCCAACTCTCACATCCATACCTGACTACTGGAAAAACCATAGCTTTGATTCTATGGACTTTGATGGCAAAGTTGTGTTTATGCTTTTTAATATGATGAAAGTGAAAGAGGAGAGCAAAAAAATTGGCTTAAAGCTCAACATTCAGAAAACGAAGATCATGGCATCCAGTCCCATCACTTCATGGGAAATAGATGGGGAAACAGTGGAAACAGTATCAGACTTTATTTTTGGGGGTTCCAATTTCACTGCAGATGGTGATTGCAGCCATGAAATTAAAAGATGCTTACTCCTTGGAAGAAAAGTTATGACCAACCTAGATAGCATATTCAAAAGCAGAGACATTACTTTGCTGACTAAGGTCTGTCTAGTCAAGGCTATGGTTTTTCCTGTGGTCATGTATGGATGTGAGAGTTGGACTGTGAAGAAGGCTGAGCGCTGAAGAATCGATGCTTTTGAACTGTGGTGTTGGAGAAGACTCTTGAGAGTCCCTTGGACTGCAGGGAGATCCAACCAATCCATTCTGAAGGAGATTTGCCATGGGATTTCTTTGGAAGGAATGATGCTAAAGCTGAAACTCCAGTACTTTGGCCACCTCATGCGAAGAGTTGACTTATTGGAAAAGACTCTGATGCTGGGAGGGATTGGGGGCAGGAGAAGAAGGGGACAACCGAGGATGAGATGGCTGGATGGCATCACAGACTCAATGGACGTGAGTCTGAGTGAACTCCGGGAGATGGTGATGAACAGGGAGGCCTGGCGTGCTGCGATTCATGGGNACAGAGGATGAGATGGCTGGATGGCATCACTGACTCGATGGATGTGAGTCTGAGTGAATTCCGGGAGTTGGTGATGGACAGGGAGGCCTGGCGTGCTGCGATTCATGGGGTCGCAGAGAGTCGGACACGACTCTTTGAGTCACTGAACTGCCTGAACAACCCTCAGAGGTAGGTACTGCTATTCTCTCCAGGTTTCAGAAGGGGAATTGGAGGCTGGCCCTGAGGTTCATCCAAAGTATGCAACTATGGAGAGGCAGAATCAGAATCTGAACTGTGGCTTTTTCAATGCCTGACTTTGCAAGTTTGTAGCTTCACTGCTTTCCTGCCTGTTCTAAATCAGAAATATTATTAAAGGGTAGTGGAGGAAGGAGGAAGAGCGATCAGCAATTCAGAAGCCCATAATCTTCTCGAAGACTTGCTGAGTTCCTTTGGCTCGGCCACAATACGGGCAGGAAGAAGAACCAGTGACATTAGCACCGCCATGGGTCCTCCAGGAGTCTGCTGATCTTAGCTATTGGCTTGAAATAATCGCATGCTGTAGAAACTTACAGCCATTTCTCAAGTTTTCTTTTCACACAGCTGGCTTGGGAGGGTTTTAGACAGGTAGGCACAATGGACTGCTTTTTCTCTCTTGGGTTGGCACGATCAAGTGTGGCTCTTGGTTCCACCCTGCATACTGTACCAGACCTCTTTGAGCCAACAGAAAGATCTCGATGAGCTGGTTTTTTAGATGAGGCAAGGTGAGCAGAACAGACTCTGGACTTAAAAAGCTCCTAAACAGGAAATTAAATGAACTCTTTGAGAATGTCACCTTAACACTGAGTCCTCTGGGAGAGGTATTTTGCAAAATGGTACCCCGTGACAACAGGTTGTTTATGCCCTATTAGTAGAGTACTTTATACTTAGTATTACACTGGCCTGGACTCCTTGTAGACTCAAGTTCAATAATAACACCTATTACACTCTCCTGCAAGCACTATCACTCCTGCTGTGCTTTGTAGAATGTCTCATGCACGACAGGGCACAATAAACAGTCAATAATAATGTTTACTATGATAACGATCTTCCAAATGCCTTTCATCTAAGGATCTCAAAGTGCCTTGAAAACACTCATTAGTTAAGCCTTACCATGGCTCTCCACTCTTATAATACATTTTCCCATTTTACAGAATTTTAAATTGAGACCCAGCAAGCTGAAGTGGCTTGCCCACAGTCATATAGTCAGTTTAAATGAATGATAATGATGATGCTTTGCATTTACCCAGCATAGATTTTCTAAAGTGATACGAGTTTGTTGTAAAGATAATGTTTACACTATCCTGGATGAAGAGGGGTAGCAAATATTATTAAGAGTTGACTGGGTTGGGTAAACTGAGGCCAAGAGGGCAAGTATCTTGATGAGGGTTTGACTGAGGGTGTAAGGCCACACCTCCGCCTCTCAGAACAGTGTGTAGACTCTCAGATAATCTGCAATTGTCTGAACCCAGGGATGCACCATTGCTTTAACACTTCAGGAGAGTCAGCTAGATTTGGGGGGAGTAAAACAGGATGCAGAATTATAGCTATATTTACATCCAGGAATAGTTTGTTCACATCCCCACTGAGAGAGTAAAAAGATATGAGATGAGCCACACGGAGAAAGGTGGGCTCAGGAAAGGGAGGAAATGGGTGAGGGTGTGGAGTGGCCCCTGGCTCTGCCCTCTCATAGAGCATCTTTACTAAACCAGGTGCTGCTGGAAAGCAGGTGCCCTCAACAGCTTGGTTTGTTTTAGCCTCATGGCAGGACTTGGTCCAGTGCAGCTCAGAGGAGGGCACAACCCCGTCACCTGCCCCTTGGTCTGAAGTGATGGGTCCTCATGAAAAACTTTCAGGGACATGCAAGTTCTTACTGGCTGTCTCTTACTCCTATAAGAGAATAAGAGCTCTAGTTCCTATAGCTCCCCATGCCAGGAGGGACCTGGGAATTTGCTGTGGTTCAAAAAGTAGGTAGCTGTGGATCCATCTGTTGCTACCTTTTCTTAGCAACATAGCCACATCAAAAAGAAGAAAGCATGAACAAAAATATGCGAAGATGATAGGGGACTTGCCTCCTCCCAGTCTCCCAGCACTCTCTGAGTGATGGATGATACTCCGCCCTGCGGGGAGGCAAGTCAGACTTTGCAGGGTGAGGGAGGAGAGAGGTTGCTGGGTCTCAGGAATTCAAAGGGAGATCTGCTGACCTGAGGTTCAGCCTGATGTTCTGTAAACACAGCCTGCCTGAGAAAGCTGGAGCCCCTACCCCTCCTCTTCCAAGCCTGTGGATTCTGATGGATGACAAGACCTAGAGCTAATAAGGAGCCTTAAAGGAGGGCACCAAGCCCTTTTGTGGAATGTGTTCTCACACAATGGCAATAAAAAGTCTGCTGTGAAGAAACCTCACTGAAGCCCAGTTTCTTCCTGCTCTCCTTTTGGACAGTTTCCACACTACCCTGCTGCACGGGTGGCTTAAGGGTGCAGGGAGCCCAAGGAGTAATAGGCTGCTGAGAAGAATATTTTGGAAACTTGGCCTGAATGCACTCCTGAGCCTATTGTCCTTCGTTGGGAAGGAGCCTGGGGAAGACTCTCCCACCCTCTGCTACTCTTCACAGCAGGGAGTCATGGTTAAAGCTTGCTTTACGTGGCATTTCACAGAATTTCTGAGTATGCCAACCACCCACCCATGGTGTGCCACACCCACTTGGACACACTGACTCTGGGGGTGACAGCCAATAATCCTCCTGGAGCCACAGGACCATGATCTTCTCTTGAGTTATGCCCTTCCCCAGCTTCCAAGAATGAGGCTCACAGGCAGGTCATATAAAGTCCCGAGGATGTGCCCACAAGGCTGGACAGGACGATTCACGTTGTCCAAACACAAAAGAGGTGATCTCCTGCGGCTCGCCTGGGGCGCTTCATTTTTCACGGCAGGCTCTGATGTGCATTTTCTGTATGGTTTATTCATTTTGTAAAGTAAGACACATCTTTGGGGCTCCTGTACATGTCGGTTGTACTTCACAGCCCAGCCTTTCCTGTCAATCACTCCACCCACATATTTGCTTCCTTCCTGATCGAACTTTGTGCGACCAGTGTCTTGATAACTTTGAGTGATTGTGAATGAGCATTGCCATCATGGCACTTTATGACCGGGAGTGGAAAGATGGATTTGGGTAAAATGCAAACAAAACCTGACATTTAGTAACTTCTCTGAGATCGCAAAAGTGACAAGCAGTTGGATTTGTTTTTCTTTTTCTTATCCTCTGTGCATTTCCCATGCCCTGGTTTGGCCTCAGAGCAGCAGAAATGAAAGACCAAGAATGTAATCAAAGGACTTCCCAGGTGGTCCAGTGGTTAAGAATCCGCTTGCCAATTCTGGGAACACGGTTCGATCTCTGGTCCTGGAAGATCCCACATGCCAGTGGTAACTAGGCTGTGTACCACAACTACTGAGGGCAGGCTCTATAGCCTGTGCCTCCAAACAAAAGCAATGAGAAGCCTGCACACCACAAGAAAGACCCAGTGCCGTCAAAAATAAACACATAAATAAATAACCAGTCAAGAAGGCTTTCCGTGTTCTACCGCCTTCTGGACCAGAGGCAGGGAGGACCTGGGTAGCTTTAAGAATTTTAAGAGTTCCTGACTGGACTGGATAGGCTCAGGGTTCCACTGAGTCTCGGCACGACAATCACCACCCACAGAAACTTATCCTCAGGGAATCCTCGGCAGCGGCTCTTTGAAACAGAGCTAAAAGAGGAGAGGCCCCAGCTGCTGGCGCGCACAAACCCAACCTCCAAGGACACACGAAGGAACAGAGGAGATCTTTCTTACCCCATCCATGTGGATTCTGACGTTAGGCACCAGCCGGAAAGGACTGCACTGCGGACCTCTGGGGTGAGTCCTGCTCCTCCTGCCGTCCTGCGGAGTCAGCACGCCGGGCCGGCGGAAGGACCCCCCTCTCCGCGAGCCCTGTCCAGCCCGCACGCCGTCCAGAAGGCGCACGAGCAGCAGGTTGGCCGGCAGCGCCTCGATGCTGCAGAACACCAGGGTCCTGCACTCGGGGCACCTCAGCTCCTTGTGGGCCTTGAAAATCCTCTGGAGACATGGCTTGCAGAAGGTGTGCTGGCAAGGGAGAACTTTGGCGGTGACATCGAGCTTTTCAAGGCACACGGGGCACTCCAGAAGATCAAGTAACGTCACGTCATCCATTTTATTTTAAAACTCCAGTCCTGACCCGGAGGGGCAGAGTCCACATGGTCGGGTCAGCTGAGCCAGTGGGGCAGAGACAGGGCTTCTTGAGAGTGTCAGGATGCTCGCCTGTCTGAAGGAGAAAGCAAGAGGGAAAAAATTGACTGCCTTCAGAGGTATATCCCACCTACAGGAGGCAGAGCCTCCTAAGGCGGTTCGCAGGGACTTTGTTTCCGCACCCAAGTTTCAGATGACTCATTCTGATTCAGTGCTAGCAGGTAGAGACCTCCTGCCTGCTGGAGGCTGCGAGGGAGCAGCCAATACAGCTTCTGACTGCTCGCGGGACTGACTTACTCATTGCCTCTCGGTGAGCAAGGCGGGAGAAGGGAGGCAGAACTGACCCGGGGCTCCAAGGATGAAGCCTTCCAGCAGTCGTCTGGATCTCAAATGAAAGGCGCCTCAGGATGTAATTTCCCTGAAACTGTTTCCTCTCTTTCTCTTCTTTAAGTGTATCTGTTATCTGCATCACACTGATAACAAGCTGTTTACCTAAGTGTATGGGAATCTCCCATAGCTGTAGAATTCTGTCCTTCACAGTACATTTTCCCCCTTTGTTTTGTTCTAGCAATGTACAATTTCTAGGAGAACCTAACTTTCAACAAATTGTTTTGCCTCAACTCCAGGCTGTGGAGCCTGAAAGTTTTTTCTTTCTTCTCGTTCCTCTTTTTTTCGCCTTCTTGCCTTGACTATCGTAGCCTCAGAGACACTGTCCCTCCCGTAGATGAAGTTGCACAGCCTGTTTTGTGACTTTGATAACTGTTCTCAGTTTCAACTGAAGCAGATAGGAATTTGGGATTGTGGTCACAGACTGCAAGAACCAAGATGGGGCAGCGAATACAGGTGTGTGTGTGTGTGTGTGTGTGTGTGTGTGTGTGTGTGTGTGTCTTCTGAAAATTATCCTTGTTCCAGAAACAGTTTCCTTGTGGATGTCTGAGAAGTCCCCCCTTAAGGAAAGTGGCTTGGGAACAGGTCCCAGCCCCTCTCAGCTCCAGGGCTTAGGGGAACGCGTAGCTGGAGGGTTGGCACGAGCTGGTGGCCCCACTGGTGGAGACAGGCAGACAGGACAAGCCAGGCTGGGAGAAGGCGCCCGGCCTTCTGAGACAGCTCCAAAGATGTCAGCACGCGGAGGTGTCCGGGGTGGGAGCCACTGACCTTGAGCTTGCCATCCAGGACTGAGTTCAGCTCAGCACCGTCCTCGATGCTCCGTCAGGCTCCCTCCACCGGCTTCCGTTTCCCCTGGAGCTGCTGCTGCCGCCGCCGCTTTGAAAACTTTAACTCAAGTCTTAACTCATTTCAGGGATCGCCTTACCCAGCCCAGTTAACGCTTTCACCGCCGTTCTGCCCTTTGCACTCTCACACTCTGCTACCGATTGATCCTTCCTCTGTGGGAGTCGATTTCAGGGAAAAGATTACAAGGGGGTAAAATACAAGTCAATTTCCTCTAAGGTTAAGTATTTACAAAGTTTATATTTCCCTTTCCTCATTTTCTGTCCTTTCCCAGAAATTGAAACACACTCAAGTTATGAACATGCCAAGGTGATTGTGTTTATTTCAAAGCTTTATGAGGATTTCCTGAAAAGTTCAAATGTATTAAGGTAGCTGTGAACACAAAGATTAACCAGTCACCTAAAAAGTACTGCTCTATAAAATCAGCCAGTCCTTGAACTGTGAGATTTGAGACGGACTTGAGCGAGCTATTTGCTCAATCTTATGAAATTAAAACAAAACAAAACAACAGTGCTGTGGTAGTCCAGACACATCCTTGAAAAATCAAAGGACAGGAGGACTTTAAAAAAAAGAAAAGTAGAAATTACCTGGAGGTCTAGTGGTTGGGGCTTCCCTGGTGGCTCAGAGGTTAAAGCGTCTGCCTGCAATGTGGGAGATCCAGGTTCGCCCTGGGTTGGGAAGATCCCCTGGAGAAGGAAATGGTAACCCACTCCAGTATTCTTGCCTGGAGAATCCCGTGGACAGAGGAGCCTGGTGGGCTACAGTCCATGGGGTCACAAAGAGTCGGACACGACTGAGTGACTTCACTTTCACTTTCTAGTGGTTGGAATTCTGAACTTTCTCTGCCAAGGGCTGGGTTTGGCCCCTGGTTGGGAAGCTAAAATCCCACAAGTCACTAAGCTATGTAGCATGGTCCAAATAATAATAATAAATTTAAAAAGGTAAAAAGAAAAAGTAATATTCCAGCTTCCCTTACCCTACCCACTGAAGCCTTTTATAGCCCCCAATAATGCTTATACTTCTATTTCTTGATTTATCAATAGTATGTTTCATTTAACACTTTAACACTACACTACAAAGTTATCCAATAAAGTAAATAATAATAATCATCATTAATACCTAACAACAGAGTAGTGTAGCCCTTACTGTGTCAAGTACTGTTGTAAATATTTTATCTTCATAAACTCATATAATGCTTCTATGAGCCCAACGATACACTGGCCTCTTACCCTCATTTTATGAAGAAGGGAACAGAGACCTGAGACATTAAATAAGTCATCCCAAGAGACACGGGGAGCAAGAGGCAGGTGATCTGTGGCCTTCACTACCATGTCCTGTGGTGATACAACTTTAAGAGGAGGAGAGATGGTTGAGGTGAGTTGGACCTCATCTAAGACAGCAGAAAGTCAAGAGATAGTGACTAAAGTGACCAGCCAAATTCTTTGGCAGATGAGGCTGCTGAGAGATTCTTGAAGTTGGGAGATTCCTTGAAGTTGCCCAGTGAGCTAGGGGCGGAGCTGGGACTAGAGAGTGGGTGTTCTCCTTTTACTGTGTCTTCTCTCTAAGACATAAGGCTGACAATTCCTCATCAGGCAGAAAGCAAACAGATTGCGGTGATTTGTTTGTTTTAGAAAGTTCTTCCGTGTCAGTTCTGAAAAAGCAAGCATGCTTGACATTCAAAACAGGGGAGATCTTAGGGATGGAGCAGATGAAGTCATATGTTCCCCTAGGTGCAGAGCCCTAGTTTGGATCTGTGTCAATTTCAGAGATCACTTTCAGTTCTTTTTTTTTTCCCTCTCCCTTTTATGGAGGGTGATTTGAGCTTCAACACCACCACACCTCACTCTATTACCTGTCTCCTTCAACTGATTTCCACTTTAGATTTTGTGCTTATCAGGAGGCCCCTTGCCATTTGAGACCCTTTGCTGTCACCGCTTGGTAAAGCTGATCTGCCTCCTCTATGAGCGGCCCCTGTCCTTTCACCCTGCAGAGAGGGCCACTCCTGTGGGAACGCTACCTGCTCCCCTCTCCTGTTCTTGGACATCCTCTCCCTCTCTTACATACCCACATCTGTACCTCACACACTGGCACACACATGCTTGCACAAGGACAAGTATTGTAACATTTATGTCCCAGAGCAGTGCTAAGCCTTTGAACAGACTATCTCCTTTTCCTGCCAACCACCCTCCAAGGCGGATGCTATAACTTTCCCAGAGTCACAGAGGTTGTGATCTAGGTTGGCCTAATCCCAGGGCCTATGTTCCTTATCATCATTGTTCCCCATGTTACAAAGTTATGTATTTGCCCTAAGTACACCATGTATGTTTACTTAAGTGTTATGTGAAGATTCATACACAATATTATGGATGCCTCCTGTAAACCACCCCATCTTCAGATTCTCCCATCTCTGAGAACATTCCATTTCAGGAAGTCAGAATAGATCCAGTGCTACTATATTTAACAATTAAAATTTCTTCAGAATAAAATGGTGATGGTAGAATTTCCAACACTAATGTGGGGCAGAGAAAGTTTGCGCTGAACAGGAGTGGTGTTCTAGCACCTTTCAGGTCACACCCTGTAGGTGGTCCCTACCACCGTCCACCTGTGAGGTTAGTCTTAGTGGAAATTTGAGGAGAAATTTTCTTTTGAAGCTTCTGAAGCAGGGGAAGAGTTTTCAGTGGGGATTTCATCCTGGCTTACCCAAATGCAAATCTGGCGTCAGATCAACTGAACAACCAGTCCTCCAAAACAAACAAAAAGGTGAACTCTGCAAGGCTTCCCAGACTCCAGGCTCAGGCCACCACCCTCACCCCATCAGCACTCCTGTTTATATTTGTACGATTACGTACTGATTACAGACCGTGCTCTTTTTAAATACCTGCTGTGTGATATTTACGAGCTTCTGCTGCTTGTATGTACAAGCATACCTTGATTTATGTTTGTTTTTTTTAAANCACCCCATCAGCACTCCTGTTTATATTTGTACGATTACGTACTGATTACAGACCGTGCTCTTTTTAAATACCTGCTGTGTAATATTTACGAGCTTCTGCTGCTTGTATGTACAAGCATACCTTGATTTATGTTTGTTTTTTTAAAAAATCTGATCGTAAATATTCCCCTGTGCAGTATCCCTCAGTAGATTCCCATTGACCTTAGGATACAATTGAGATCTTTTTTCTGACCTGTCAAGCCAGACGTGATATGGTTCCTGCTCAGTCATCAACTTACGCCCATGTCTCCCCCTTTGCTCATCCACTTAGTCCCACTGGATTTTTCTTTTCACTCGGGATAGTTTAAGTTTTTCTGCCATAGGGTATTTGTTCACATTTCTTCTTTCTGCTTGCAGCTTGCTTTCTAGTTGCTCTCTTCCTAGTTACACTCCCACACTAGGTTTTCTTTACCTCCTCCTCTGCAAGTTTTAGCTTAAATGCTGCTTCCTCCAGGAAGCCTTCCTTGATTCTCATTACTAGAAACTTTATCATCCTATGCTTCATGACAGCTATCACAATTGTAATTCAGTAATTTTTGTAATAATTTATTGAATCCTTGATTCCCCCCAGTAGACTGCAAGTTCCAAGAGAGCAAAGCACTTATAATAGACAAACTACTCTATCCCTTGTACTTAACATAGTCATTGGCATGTGGTTAATGCTTAATAAATGTTTTTTGGGTGCATTTATGAGTGAATGGCATAATGTTTTTAAAAACGTGTCTGAGCAGGGACTTTCCTGGTGGTCCAGTGGTTAAGACTCCACACTTCTAATGCAACTGGTGTAGGTTTGATCCTTGGTCCAGAACTAAGATCCTGCATGCCTTGTGGTGTGGCCAGAAAAAAAAAAAAAGTTTCTGGGCTGTTGATAATAGTTTTATGTTGGAGACCTCTTGAATGTCACTCTATTCTCTGCCTCACCTGCCATGTACCTCCTGCTTCCTGCTCCAGAGCTTCTCTGATGTTGCAATATGGGATACCCGTAGGAAGCTGTTCTCTAGTCACAAGTGCGTGATCCAAAAGTGTGGACCACCTTTCACTAATGGTGAGTCTATGGTAAAGGCTTCTTCCTCTCATCCTTTGGAGTGAGCAGTCTTGAGATTTCATAAGACTCTTCAGAAGGTTCAGTGGCTTCCCAGGTGGCGATAGTGGTAAAGAAACTGCCTGTAGATGCAGGAGACATAACAGATGAGGGTTCGCTCCCTGGGTCGTGAAGATCCCCTGGAGGAGAGCACAGCAACCACTCCAATATTTTTGCCTGGAGAACTCCATGGACAGAGGAGCCTGGTGGGCTACAGTTCATGGAACTCCATGAACTGCAAAGAGTCAGACATGACTGAAGTGACTAAGACGCACGTTCAGAAGGTTCTGTGGCATGAGTACCACTCACTCATTGGCTGGCTAATGCAATAATGCATCCTCGTATCATCCCTCCTTCATTCCCTGTATCACTCTTTCATCCCTAACCTTTGCTCCCAAATAAATTACCTTCAAACAAGCAAGTGTTTGTCTCAGGCTAAGATAATGTCTTTCAAATTTAAAATTAAATCATGAAACAGGTGTACAGACAGTTTTGTCAATCAAATTGGTTTACTCATTGGAGTTATCATTTTAGAGATGTGCTCTTTTCATTTGATCTGTTCTTAACCCTTTGGAGGTCTTAGGAGCTTTTCCGTAAGGGGAGCCTGGTGGGCTGCCGTCTATGGGGTCACACAGAGTCGGACACGACTGAAGCAACTTAGCAGCAGCAGCAATCATTTGTAAACAAATCCATAAGTCCATTAAAGGAGTTCAGTTGCTGGAAATCTGAGGTGTTATGTCAAGGGGTCATGAAGACTCTGTTGACTATCCCTGGACTCTTGTTGGCAGACCCCATGCTTTGTAATTCCTAGCTCTCTGTCCTCAGTACCTAGTATAAATTTGAATATAGGTTTTAAATATTTGAATGAAGCTCTATTATCTGTTTCCATGATGCTGAATTTGCCTTTTGTGATTTGGTTTTCTAATGATATTGGGAAACCTTTGGAACTATTCAAGGATCGGGGGAAAGTGGACATCTTTCGAAGAGTGGAAATGTATAGGAAAGCAGAATGGCAGTGGTTGAATGGCTATTAGATGTTTTGTCTTTTTTTGAACTGAAATTTCCTTTCTAATCAGAAGGATGTCTACAGGTCAGGAATATACTTTAGGGAATTCCTATGCAATCACCAGACCCACAGTGACCCAAAGTCCTGGCAAGGATAAGAGTTATGCCAAATTTTCTTGAGATGAGTGTGCATGCATGCGTGCTCAGTTGTGGCTGACTCTTTGCTACCCCATGAACTGCAGCCTGCCAGGCTCCTCTGTCCATGGAATTTCCCAGTTAAGAATACCGGAGTGGGTTACCATGCCCTCCCCCAGGGGATCTTCCTGACCCAGGGAGCTAACCCGAGTCTCCTGCATCTCTTGCATTGCAGGCAGATGCTTTACTGCTGAGCCTCTGGGAACGCCCAGAGATGACAAATGGTCTTTAAATTTCATGAAAATGGTAGGAACCAGCAGTCACCTAGTCTGAATCCTTGCCCTGCCAGTACCTAGATGGATTACTTGGGCTGATTATTCCATTCTTCTATCCCTTGGATTCCTCATGTTTCCAATGAAGTTACTAATGAAACCTATCCCATTGAGTTGTTCTGAGGAGTCTGTGAAATGATGTATTGAATAAGTGCTTAATAGCTATAGAATTGTCTTCACCTTTTTCACCTGTTTAGGCAGATCCTATAAGAGAACCAGGAGTCAGGTTGTTCTGCCTCTCTCCCAAGCTCACCTCTTAAGGAGACTATGCCAGGCCAAGTGACTGGTCAATTTCTTATTGACCAAAATGCTCTCACAGGACTTCCTAGTGATCCAGTGCTTAAGACTGTGCTTCCCCTGCACGGGGTGCAGGCTGGATCCCTGCTTGGGGAACTAGTTGGAGAACTAGATCCCTGTTTGGTTGCTTTTAGCCATAATCACATTTTTTTTTTTTTCACATCAAATCACTTTTTTGTTGAAATAAATTTATTTTAAAAGGGAACTCCAAAAATACTATGTAAATGGAAAACCAGTTTAATCTGTTGCAATTTGAAGGCAAAAGTGCATTTCATTAAACTAATAAAATGCTATTGAATTCCAGTTGACTGATATTGCCTGCCTACCTCTGAACTTGAAGCCTGAACAGTTTATTAGAGGGAGAATTGCCAAGTATGAGAGAGGCATTGAAGAGCAGCCCTCAACTGAGGCTTTCTCCTTGATGTACTCAAAGGCCTGAAAGAGAAATGAATGCTTTTCTCGCTGTGTGACTCACTGTTACTTATTTTGTGTTGGGGTACCCCCACTTTTTGAAACCACCCTAGTAAAGAAACTGGAGTGATGCAAAGAACCAAAAGGACAGAATCCTACCTGTTTTTTTGTGCCATAAATGTTGATTCAACCACCTCTGCATTGGGTGAGAGAATTGTACTTGCATTTCTTCCCCTTAATTTTTAATAAAAGTCCACTATGCATCATCGTATTCTTTCCTCTACGGAAGGTTGGAAAGGAGTTCTAAAGGCAGCTGTGTGAGAGGTTTAAAGGCATCTGCAGATGTAGGAAAGAGAGAATACATCTTACCATTCTATTAATATTTTAAAAAATAATTCAGCTGTTTAAATCCAAGTAAAGTCTGTAGCCTAGTTATTGTATTGGGTTGGCCAAAAAGTTCATTCAGATTTTCCATACCATCTTACAGAAAAACCCAAATGAACTTTTTGGCCTACCTAATATTATGCCAGCGTTCCACTTTTTACACTGTATTGTTTTTATATACGACATTATCACTCAGGGAAGACTGACAAAGGGTCCAAGGGATTTCCCCATACTTCCACGTTTGCAACTTTTTGTGAGTCTATAATTATTTCAAAAAAAGAAAAAAAGAAAAAAACAGTAAAAAATTAGACATGGTTTTACAAATATGTCCCTATTTGACTCTGAGATACCACTTCTAGAAATTTATACTAATGGAACAGATATATACCCAGATGTGTTCCTCATATAATTATCTGTGGTATTTTAAAACATCCTTAATGTCCAAGCATCCTTAATGTAATGGATAAATGGATAAATAAACAGTAGAATAGATGGATAGAAGATAAACACATACTAAAACTATTGAAAATTATAGTGGAGATGTATATTTAATGACATAAAGGACATACACAATTAAGTGATGATAGAACCTCACAAACCATATGAGCCCAAGTAATTTAAGAATGTTAAGTAGAAATATAATATTGAGACTAGAAGAACATATGCCCAAATGTCAGTGACAGTTACTTCTGCCCACTGGACTTATCAATTGATTTTAATTTTTTAATTTTGCTCAGGTGTGTTTGTAGTTTTTCTACAATGAACATATATTACTGGTATAATAAAGTTTTCAAAGATAATAAAAATAGCTTAAATCACTCTGGATTTACTAAAACATTTACAATAGTTAAATCTTATAACAGTAATAGTCTATGAATTACAATGGATGAGATAACCATTGAAAAGAAAAATAAATACCAAAGCTCCGAAATTGCTGTACGTAGACACATTAATCCGGAACAGATACTGTGCCTTACAAAAGAAAAGGGCTGTGATCAGTTATTTCACTCAAAACCAGTCTTTCTCCTCTTCCTTTACAGTTTCCTTTCTGATGAAATCAGTAAATGTTTTGATTCAAAACCATAAGCAGGATGCAACCTTAATACTTATTAAACTCAGGGCAAGTCTGTGCAAGAGTTGACTATTTGCCTGGGCTATTGGGTAACCACAATCTTGTCCTTTTGATCAGAGGTGGGAAAGTTGCAAAACTTTGTAATTCCCTGAATGACCTGATTAGTCCTACATGCCTTTCTTCATAAGTAGGTCTTCTAGGATAATAGGAAAATGCATGATAAACAGATACCTTCCTCTTTTTTAAAAAGAAAGGATTAGAATTATTTTGCTATAACTACTGTAAATATTTGTCAAGTCAATTAGACATTTTTTGGGCCCTGTGATGTGCTGATTATTTATTAATTATCCAATATATAAAATGTTACTCACTTAGCCCTATAAATTGTTTCTCTTCCAAATAATCCCTGTTCAATGGTGCAGGAACCATGTCTGTGTCGTTCATTTGTGCCTGAGACAAATAAATATTTGCTGAGTGGTGAGGATGAGTCATTTGTTCTTGGAATTCTTACTGCATTCCTAAGAACAAAGCCTGACACTTGGAATCTGCAGACATGCTTTGAAACTCGCCTCTGTCACTAACAGCACTGTGTCCTCGGGTGTTCAAAAGTTCTAAGCTCCACCAATCCACAAAAGTGCTATCAGTAATACGTAATTCTCAGGAAGGACATTAGGAATAAACTTCCTAATACGTGTGGGTAGCCCTTGGAATAGTCTAGTGCACACTAGTTGCTTGAAAGATATTAGTTGACGGCAGCCAAACTCCTTATTTTGCCCTAGCTGTAACTGACTCCTTTCTGCCATTGTTTCTAACTTCCTATAGTGGTCAACAGCATGAGTTCTGAAGTCAGAAGGCCTCTGCTATCTTTCATGTTTTTAGGTTTTATGGGAGTATAGCTGCTGTGCAATGCTGTGTCAGCCCCTGCTGCATGGCGACGTGATTCAGCTGTATACATACATGTGCATACACAGAGCCCCTCTTCTTTTGGTTTTCCTTCCCATTTAGGCCATCACAGCCCTGAGCAGAGTTCCCTGTGCTATACAGCAGGTCCTCATTAGTCATTTATTTTGTACACAATAGCATATGTATGTCAGTCCCAATCTCCCAGTTCATCTCACCTTCTCTTCCCCTCTTGGTATCCATGCATTTGTTCTCTACATCTGTGTCTCTATTTCTGCTTTGCAAATAAGTTTATCTGTACCATTTTTTCTAGATTCCGGATATAGGTGATATTACACAATATTTGTTTTTCTTTCTGACATGCCATCTTATTAAATAAGAGGATGACTTAGAGAAAGTTGATTAAACATCATATAATTGGTTTGCTCATCTGTAAAACAGGGATGATAATAATAGCGCTCACTCCATAGGATCGCTGTAAGCATACCCTGAGAAGATGCTTATAAAATGCTTCAAAGAGTGTGATACAGAGTTAGTGCTAAGTAAAGGTTAGCCATTATCCTTTTACCAGACCTCTTATTATTTATCATGTTGTATCTAAAGTACAGCTTAACACGGAGCCCAACTTCTGGCTTCTTTTCTGAAGGAGTTATTCATTCCCATTTGGTCATTACATGGTTATCAACTCACAGAGTAGCTGCCCAGTGGCTTATGTGGTCTTATGTAGCATCTTATACACTTTAAGAGGGAGTGGAGGTTGGCCATTGTGTTAGAATAAATACTCACAATAAACATTATTTTGTGACAGATTCTATGCAAAGAACTGTAACCCTATTCTTACCCCAATCTTAACAGATGAGAAGACAGGCTTAGAGAGGTTTTGTTTTGCCCCAGCCAGTGCTTGGGGGAAGTCAGGGCTTATGTCCAGGCAATCTCTACTATTAACCTTCAAGTCATCCCACTTGCTGCATTTATCATATAAAGAGAGACTATTTTAGTCAAATCCTTGTTGTAATTTTGATCCCAGATTTGACTCTTTAGTTCCCCTCAGTAGAGCTCACAACTTGGAAACATACACAACCTTCACACAGTAATATCAGGGTAATATATAAGGGACAGAAATGGAAATAAGGCTGAAACATAAAGAGAAAGAATAAGGAGTATTTTTTAAATAGATAAAACAATAAGAAGTATAAAAGAACTAAATAAAAACTAATTAATATATTTGTATAAAAATTTCTTTGATTTTACTGTTTAACTAGCCAGGACATGGAAGCAGCCTAAATGTCCATCGACAGATGAATGGATAAAGATGTACATATATACAGTGGAATATTACTCAGCCATAAAAAGGAAATAATTAGGTCACTTGTAATGATGTGGATGAACGTAAAGTCTGTCATGCAGAGTGAAGTAAGAGAGAAAAACAAATATGGTATATTAACACATACATGTGGAATCTAGAAAATAATACAGATGGGCCTATTTGCAGGGCAGGAATAGAGATGCAGATGGAGAAAATAAACATGTGGACATGGTCGGGGAGGGAAGGGTGTGACAAACTGGGATTTTAGGATTGACATATATACACTACCATGCATAAAACAGACAGCTAACGGGAAGCTGCTGTATAGCACAGGGAGCGCAGCTCAGTGCTCTGTGATGACTTAGAGGGATGGGATAGGGGTGGATGAGTGGGAGAAAGGCTCAAGAAGAAGAGGATATGACCTATATGCAGGTCAGGAAGCAACAGTTAGAACTGGACATGGGAAACAGACTGGTTCTAAATAGGAAAAGGAGTACGTCAAGGCTGTATATTGCCACCCTGCTTATTTTACTTATATGCAGAGTACATCATGAGAAACGCTGGACTGGAAGAAGCACAAGCTGGAATCAAGATTGCCGGGAGAAATATCAATAACCTCAGATATGCAGATGACATCACCCTTATGGCAGAAAGTGAAGGGGAACTAAAGAGCTTCTTGATGAAAGTGAAAGAGGAGAGTGAAAAAGTTGGCTTAAAGCTCAACATTCAGAAAACGAAGATCATGGCATCTGGTCCCATCACTTCATGGCAAATAGATGAGGAAACAGTGGAAACAGTGTCAGACTTTATTTTTTTGGGCTCCAAAATCACTGTAGATGGTGATTGCAGCCATGAAATTAAAAGACACTTACTCCTTGGAAGGAAAGTTATGACCAACCTAGATACCATATTAAAAAGCAGAGACATTAATTTGGCAACAAAGGTCCATCTAGTCAAGGCTATGGTTTTTCCAGTGGTCATGTATGGATGTGAGAGCTGGACTATAAAGAAAGCTGAGCACTGAAGAATTGATGCTTTTGAACTGTGGTGTTGGAGAAGACTCTTGAGAGTCCGTTGGACTGCAAGGAGATCCAACCAGTCCATTCTAAAGGAGATCAGTCCTGGTGTTCTTTGGAAAAATGATGCTGAAGCTGAAACTCCAATACTTTGGCCACCTCATGTGAAGAGTTAACTCATTGGAAAAGACTCTGATGCTAGGAGGGATTGGGGACAGGAGGAGAAGGGGACGACAGAGGATGAGATGGCTGGATGGCATCACCAACTCGATGGATGTGAGTTTGAGTAAACTCCAGGAATTGGTGATGGACAGGGAGGCCTGGCGTGCTGTGATTCATGGGGTTGCAAAGAGTGGGACATGACTGAGCGACTGAACTGAACTGAACTGATAGCTGATTCACTTTGTGGTACAGCAGAAATTAGCATAACATTGTAAAGCAGCTGTACAACAATGAAAAATGAAAAAAATTCCTTTGGCTTATAACAACAAATGGAGAATTCCATAAACATAACCAGAATTATTATATCATTTTGTTTTCATGCCCAGTTTATGAGGTGACTGTGAAATAATTTTTAGCTAGAACGCTAAAATATATTTTCCTGCTGCATCTGCATTTTCCATTTGCAGTATTATCTTTGTGGTGATCATCTGTGGGTAGATCAGGAGTATAAGAGTGTGGTTATTCAAGAAGAGGGCTCACACATTGGACAGTTCATCTCTTTTTAAAAAATCTGCTTATTGACATAGAGTTGATTTACAAAGTATAGCTATCTATACTTAGTATAGTATTTGCTATCTGCTGTATAGCAAGGTGATTCAGTTACACATGTATTTATATTCTTTTTCTTCATGATTTATCACAAGATATTGAATATAGTTCCCTGTGTTATACACTAGGACCTTGCTGCTTACCCATTCTGTGTATAATAGTTTGCATCTACTGATCTCAAACTCCCAATCCATCCCTCACTTCTTCTCCCTCCTCACTTGGCAACTACAAGTCTGTTCTCTGTGTTTGTGAGTTGAGCAGTTCATCTCTGATCCCTCTCTCCAGTCTCAACCACTCCTTGCCTCTTGCTTGGGGACAAAATATGGCTTGGATTCTAACCCAGCTTCAGTATTTTGGCCTTATGTATTGACATTTTAAATATGCATTATTCTCCTTTACTAATTTCACACTTTGAAGTTTATTCAACAAAGAGGCCCAGGACTTCCCTGGTTGTCCAGTGGTTAAGCGTATGCCTGCTAATGCAGAGGGCACGGGTTCAGTCCCTGGTCCCAGAAGATTCCACCTGCAAGGGGCAACTGAACCTGTGTAGCGCAACTACTAGGGCCAGCGCTCACAGAGCCCGTTCCCGACAACAGGAGCGACCACCGGCATGAGAAGCCCCTGCGCCACAACTAGAGAGGAGCCCCGTTAGCCACAACTAGACACAGCCCACATGCAGAAACGAAGACCCGGCACAGCCGAAAAGAGTACATTTCGTATTATCTTGTAAATAAATACAATTTTTTAAAAAATGAGACATGCCCAAATATACAAAGATACAGACAAGGGTTTTTACTGTTACCTTTGTTTGTAACTGAAGATAAATGGGGCTAATCTAAATAACTGTCAGGAAGGGACCGTAATGTGGTCATTCAGAGGAATACAGAGATAGAGTTGTGTATATTGATCTGGATATACTGAAAAAGAGAAAATTATAGGCAGCACCTCTAATAATACTCATATTATGGAAGGGTTTCATAAGGATCGGCATCAATGATTGCAGACTCAAATGCATATGAGGGCCAGACTGGCTTTATAAATGGGTCAGGCAGGGACTGTAACAACCTTGAGGGCTCGCCCAGTGTGGAAGTAACTGGCACTACTCAGTTTCAGATCATCATTACTGGTAGGGTGCTGGATCTTTGGATTTTCCAAGAGAAGCTGTAAGTGACGCTATTTTTCATGCAACTCTGTGACACTCTATTTCTCTCTTTGCCACCTTCAAATCTCCACAAAAATATCTCAGCTATAAGAACCTTTTGATGTTTAATTCATGGCAACTAATTGAAATATTTAAAGAAATACTGTACGAGGTCATCTGTAAACTGGATTTGCCTTGCAGGCTTATGGCACATCAATCTCTAAAATACTCTTGCATGCTTAGTCACTCAGTCGTGTCCGACTCTCTGTGGTCCTGTGGACTATAGCCTGCCAGGCCCTTCTGTCCATGGAATTCTCCAGGCAAGAATACTGGAGTGGGTTGCCATCCGTTCTCTAGGAGATCTTCCTGACCCAGGGATCAAACCTGGGTCTTCTGTATTGCAGGTAGATTCTTTACCAGCTGAGCCACCAAGGAAGCCCCACCAGTGGCTATCTCTGAAGAATTATATTATGGGCCAATATCAGAGCACAGTTTTCCATGTTTTGCACATTGCTCTGTGTTTAAGTGTTTTTAGGACTGTTCCAGAACCAGTTTATTGGTTGAGGTGAGTGGGTAAGGGGCCTATACCCTTGAGGAGTAAGGGCTAGGGCCTCTGCAGTGACCTGGAAATCCACATCCTTGGACAGGTCTTGGAGATAAGACTTAGACTGCTTCAAGGTAGAGGAGAGTAAGTGGTTTTTGGAAATGTGCAGGTCCAGGTATGCCCCAGTGAGGAGATGCCTCCTGAATGGATCAGATCTGGCAAGATGAGGAAGCTCATGGGAACAACCTTGACCACCAGGAGCCTCTTGATGGACAGCTGGTCCCATGGCCATGACTCCCCTGCAAGAGAACTATGGGGTGTAGGCGGTGTCTGCTTCCTTCCTAGAAGATGTTCAGATCTGCTACATAGCTCCCCCTACCCCACCTGCAAGGCAACTCAGCACAGCCTCATGTAGCCTAGGGTTTGACAGTACTATTGGTTGCCTGGATAGTGTTCCAGCCCCTGCTTCTGATCCCACCAGCCATGGGCCCCTCAGGCAGAAGGCAGTCTGCTGGAAGACTTGGTATGAAGCCATGGTCTGGCGTAGAGGGCCGGTGCACACAGGGTGCTGGGTAGCTCCTGAACTTGCAGCTGCACACACCCTCCCCCCGCCCATCAGACGGGCTGTAGAGCAGTGAAGCTTTCTTGTTTCTTTACTGCTTTTATGATAAATACAGACATGCCTACTTTGCTGGCCTTATGCTGCTGCTGCTGCTGCTGCTGCTAAGTCACTTCAGTCGTGTCCGACTCTATGTGACCCCATAGACGGCAGCCCACCAGGCTCCCCCGTCCCTGGGATTCTCCAGGCAAGAACACTGGAGTGAGTTGCCATTTCCTTCTCCAATGCATGAAGGTGAAAAGTGAAAGTGAAGTCGCTCAGTCATGTCCAACTCCTAGCGACCCCATGGACTGCAGCCCACCAGGCTCCTCCATCCGTGGAATTTTCCAGGCAAGAGTACTGGAGTGGGGTGCCATGGCTTTATGCTAGAAAGGTCTAAACCAGAGTGAGTTTCCAGACCATTTCAGACTGGAGCCAGTTCCCGGATTTTGGTCCAGCTTTGGTTGTATTACTAACAGTAAGAATCTTGAGTCTGGTGGATACCCCTGGGCTCATCTACATAATGATGATGGACTTGTCTGGATACTGCTCTGGACTAGGATTTCTACAGCCTCGAGGTACTTCTGGTCATGTTGGACTAGATGAGTCCTCAATGGTGGAAGCAGCATTTTTAAGAGTGTTGGGATAGAATGATTGTCTCTGTCATTTCCATGGTGTGCCCAGAGCTTGTGAGACAAAGGATATCTAAGTGATCATCTGTCATTCATTCACTTTTTCATTCAACAAAGATGTTCTGGGAATTCCCTGGTGGTCCAGTGGTTAAAATTTGGGGCTTCCATTTTAGCAGGTGTTGGGATTGATCCTTGGTCTGGGAACTAAGATCCTGCATGCTGCGTGGTGAGGTAAAAAAAAAAAGAAAGAATAGCTTGGGCTCTGCTGCCACCAACATAGATGCATCTTCTGAGTGCTTCCCATGTGTCTGGCCCTGTGTTGTACCCCTGTGAGAGTGAGGTATTTGCACGTAGCCCCCAGCTTTGGAGGTGACATCAAATCAAACAGACTGAAGAGTCCTGTGGTGAGGGTCAGCACACGGCGCCTCAGGAGACCCCAGTGGAAGTTGGGGAAGGACTTCCCTCAAGAGGTGGCACCTGGGCTAAGTTGGGAGAGATGAGCAGGAGAAGTTAGCCTGGTAAAGAAATGGAAGGGGCTGTTGAGAGACCCACAGGCGTAAAGGCATGAAGGCAGGAGAGGACCCGGAGTCTTTTGGGATCAGCCTGTACTCCGTAGAGCCTGAGTACTGGGTTTGTGGCAGGAGATGTCAGGCTTTCGGGCCAGCGTGGGCAGTTACCTGATCACAGGCACTTGACAGAGCAGCCTGGATGCCTGGACCCCATCCTGGAAACACTTGAAAGCCAATGATCGGTTTTTAGCTAGGGAGATTGGGGGCTGTTTTATATCAATATCTGGAGTAGAAAATGGTACCCTACTCCAGAATTCTTGCTTTGGAAATCCCGTGAACAGAGGAGCCTGGCAGACTACAGTTCATGGGGTTGCAAAGAGTCAGACATGACTGAGCTCAGCACACATATATCAATATATTTCTGTCAACAAATATTTTCACCAGAGTTTTCATTTTATGTTCCCTTGATTCTGTGAACCAAGAGGGAGGGGGTGGAAATACTGGTGTGTTTTTCTGAAGTGAAAAGAAAGAGCAATGTGTTAAAAGAGAAATAGCATGCTACAAAATGATGGGTGAGAAACAGTAGCTTTTTTACCTTCCTGTGCTGCTTGATTTTAGACATTTCATGACATGTTGTACATTGTCTGCAAGTTAATTAAGCCATCGACTTGGAAGGTTGCTGGTAAATTCCAAACCAGTTTCGAGGGTGTGTATATATTCTGTGTGGGGAGCCGGTTAAAGGCATCCGAAACATTATGATAATCCTCGCTGAGTATTGCTAGAATTTCTACTGGCAATTCACCCATTTCTGGCATCATTACCAACAAAAGGCTTGGCTTCTTTGGAAAGGTAGATGAATACTCAGTTAATAGGAAGAGAATAAGCATGTTTAACTTGGTAAGAACTTGACTTCCCTGTCCCACAAGGGGAAAGGGAAAAGCTGGTGGTTTTTGAGAGAGAAGGGAGGGAAGGGAGGAGCAGCCCGGGGTGGTTGGTGACGCTGTGAAAGCCCCACAATTGCTGTCGAGGTGGTTTTTCACCCCTGAAGCAGGGTGATCTCATTCGTTGCTCCCTATGCACTCAACCCTGGCTTTCTGCTCTTTTTGCCATGAGGACACCTGCATCTGCTGAATGTGTAAGTGTGCCTCAGGGAGGCTGTGAGGATTCTTAGAGGCAGACTAAGCAGGATTCAGGTGCTACTCTGCAACTTACTTAGCTGTGAGAGCCTGGGAAAGTGGCTTATCCTACCTGACCTCATTTCAGAATGCCTATCTGGCCTGGTCTTCTGTGACAATGGAGTGACATGAGATGTTTGGGTACAGTGACTGGCACATAACTGATGTTCAATAGATGTTCATTTCTTTCCTGACCCTTGACTAAAACTGTTGGGTTGGCCAAAAATTTCATCAAGAGGGTGCAACAGACCACAGTTAAGGTCTATCTGAATTTATATTAGCAGGATTTTTATTTCCAGGACTTCAATCTCAGCTGCTAAAAATCCACTCCCAGCTGAAACTAAGAAATGTGAATGCTTAGTCAGAGCAAATTATTTTGCAATTAGAGGAATCAATTCCTTTGACCATTTCAAGTTAATGAGAGGTCCTTTCTGACTTCTAAAATTAAAACTGCTTTCAATTTTTAAAAAAACTGCCGAGATAGACAAAGATCCTTATTACCTGGAACAATTTGGGGGTGTGGAGATAATGAAGTAAGTGATCCCAAACATCTTTTGGAAAACAAAACACTTGTTTCAAGAAGGCAGTATGAAATACTATAGTGACAAGAGCACAGACACTGAAGCAGATGGATCTGGAATTGAATCCTGGCTCTGCCAGGCTCCACCAGTGTGACCTTGAACAAATTACTTCACCTTTGAACTGGGGGTCTCCTTACACAGGATATGACGATAATATCCCCCAGAGTGGCTGTATGGATTAAATGTGAAAGTTCCTGGCCTGGATCATCCTTAGAAAGTGCTTAATGAAGGGTAGCAACGCTAATACTGATGCTGACAGTCATAATATAAAGAGGTCCTCTCTCTTATAGTAACTTCCCTGCACAAGTCTAGAGAATCAGGTAGAGGAACTCTTAGCCAGGATGCAGTCTGTATGATTTTATGTGACTTTACTGATGGTCCACGAAGGAAATCAGAGTCTTTCCCTGCCCCTTGGGTCTCACACACGAACTGTGAGCAGAGCCTGCAGTGTCCTCCTTAAACCCACATGCAGGCTGGAACCACGACAGTCATTTCCCTGGAGGTACTTCTTGATTTTGGTTGCAACCAGCCCCCGGGCAGAGGTCAGCTGTAGGAGCTGGTAGTGCTGGGGTGGGGAGGCCGAGCCAATCTGTATGGACCCTGGTGAAGTGCGGGCTCAGTGGGGTGAGCAGGGGACAGACTAACAGTAGTAACTCTGAACTTGCTTGCTTTTGTGGGTTTAAGCCAGTCTTAATGTTATTTGAAGACAGTTTTTTGTCTGTGAATATTTATAACAGTGTGAAAACTCCCGGACAGCTGGTAATGCATTTTGAAGTGTGCTAACAACACTGTATCAAACAGCCTCTATTGATCACATCGTACTTTTTTGTGGCCACGCATTTCATACATGGTGCTTATACATTTTGAATAAGAACTTCAAGTACCTTTTGCTTCAAGCGGTTTTTCACCTCTTTTATTCCCATTTTTGCATGATCTTTTGCCTGCATGAAAAATTAATTTAAGTTAAGATTCCCCTTCTGTTTCCAGCAGGGACTGTGCTTGATTTCAGTCCATCGTGAATCACCTTCTCTGATTACTAGAAAAAGGAAGGAAAATGGGATCATCAAGTTGAAAATATAATGGCTATGAAAACAAATACAATGTTGAAAGGTTAAAAAAAAAAAAGCCCTTAAAGAGGCTACACAGATTTTATTTTCTGCATTTTGATGGCACTGATTTTTCCCCACCTCTGAAGCTCTTCTGCTCTCTGTAATTATTTATCTCTGCAGCCTGGGGACAGCTGCCAGTAAGAGGAGACCAGCAGCTTCTCCAGCTGCAAGGTTCAGAATACCCACTACACTTCACCAGGGCAGGGCTTCAGGACCAATTTTCTGTCCAGGCCAGACAGACACATTGCTGGGTTTCTCTGATGCCATTTCTTAAATTTCATTTCAGCAGACACCCTGGCTTTGACTTTCTGTCATTCTACAACCTGTGTGGTTCTCTTGGCAGCCACCCACCCTATTAAAATAATTACTATTTAAGCACAGAAAGGACTAATAAAATTAAAACTGAAAATAAAACAAAAACCACCCCAGTTAAGTGGCTTGGAGTCAAATTAGGAAGCAGGAGAAACCATGAGAAAAAAATACTTGGGACTCATAAAAGATGGAGCATCGGGAAATGGCGTGTTCTCTTATTTTCACTCTGCTGTGGGCACAAGTTTCACAAACAATGCATTTCCTATAGGGCGGTGATGAGAGAGATGATGAAGAATTTGGGACCAAAAAATGGGCATGTGTCCCACCACGAGCATTCTTCAGTAACCTGCAGAGCAGCTGCTTTATTCTGACATAATAGCGAGGATGCACACAGGAAAGGTCTACCAGAACACCCGACAGACCACAGCCTCTGGGTCTTTAGGAGGGAGCGCTGGAATTTTAGCCACCCCATCTACATCTGAAAAGCTAAAACAAGTAGCCTCCCATTTCTCTATTGCAGCAACTGTGTGCAGAAACATTTTAAGTGAAAAAAACGTCACTGACCTGGTCATAAAACATCAACGCTAAACAATTCTGAGAGCTTTGAGAGCTTTAGGAAATAACACAGCAGCCCCCAAATCAGCTCTGCAACACAGGGTTCAGTCTAAGAGTTTTGTCGTCATGCTCAGGAACAGATCTGTTTGGATCCTGAGACCAAGACCAGTACTTACGAACTTATAGACAGTCTTCATGGCCGGGTTTGCTTTCGTTTTTACAGTATTCAGAATTGCTCCACTTCCTTTCTATAATAAAAATGTCAGTTAGTAATCTGGACTGAAGATATAGTAGGCCAACAGCAACAAAGACCTCTTCTCTTTAATCAAGTTAAGCAACATTTCAAAAGTGTGTAACTTAATTAGAGGAACAGGCTTAGATGGTGACTGGTCCTGGGCAATTAAATTCCAACCACAGCAGAATCCCTATGGGTGGGTGTCGGGCAAAGGGGGAATGGTGGATGGTGATAAAATAGCTGAGGTGGGACGCCAGGCTCAGTATTTTGCTTGGCACCTGTCTGCTGGCTGGGAGGAAAGCTCATCACAGGCTCTCTGAAGCAAAGCTTTCTTTGGGGTGATCTACAAGGAATTCTACAAGAAATCTACAAGAATTTCTTCTCGAGGAATTCTAGTTACCACGGACAACATTAAGATGAGTTTAATAACAATGGATGTTAACACAGCTGGCGCAGAAAACTGGGGGCCGATTAGGCAAGGTTATCTGGCTACTGTGACTACCTTAAGTCACGCATGCTCCTTTCTTCCCCCTGGTTTTCTGTGTTGTTTGTAAGGACTCACTGTGCGGATGCCCTGGTTTAGGTTTTGAGGGTACCAAGCCACTAGAGGGCAGGTCTCTGCCTTTAAAGACCCCCAGGCCAGGGGGTAAACAAGTGCCACCCAAGGTGGCAAGAACCACACTGGCCATGTGCACAAGGCAGGTGGTGGCAGCTCATTGTGTAGCAGGATGGGGAAGGCATCAGAGGGTGAAATATCTGGCCCATGAAGGACGAGTAGGAGCTTGCGTTGGGGACAGCACGGATAAGGACATTCTAGGGACAGGAAGCAGCTCATAAACAAGCACAGAAGCTGTAAAGCCATGGCATGTTCTGTGAGTAACAACGGTCAGTGCATCATAGGAGGACTGGCGAGTGGAACTGAGAGCCAGACGGGGTCACCCATAGAGGGCCAGCATGAGTAGTCCACACCCTAGAGGATTTTTAACCACATGCATCACATAATCAGATTTGTGGTGGTTTGGAAAGATATTGGGTTGGCCCAAAACTTCATTCGGGTTTTTCTGCAACAATCCCAACAGATTTGAATGGAAAGAGAAATTGGATCGAAAGCATATTCAAAACAGTCTGACATACTATGTAATTATTGGGATTAACTTTTAGCACAATTTTTGGTAACCGCCTGTATTAGAAACCTTGAGCTTTAATTAAAAACTTCAAAAATTTGACCTAGAAAGCATTCTCTGTTGTAGGATAATAGGAAATTTTCACCCACTCATTTGTTCCATACTGCTTTCCAAAATTACTCAGTATCCTATTTCAATGGTCCTTTAGAGTATTAAAACTCCCTTTATCAATCAATCAACAAGTCCTTATTGCTTGTCTGTGATTTGCCAAGTGCCATGTTTGGCCATTCGAGAAGAACAAAAGAAACCTTTCACTGAGGAATTGCTCTCGGCCAACTGCAGCCACTTCCAAGGGACCCGCCTTGGCAGCAGTGTGCTTGGCCCATGAGCAGGAGAGCACACTTATCACACCATGCTGGAGCTGCCTATTTATGTGCCTGCCTCCCCAGTAAGAGTGGGATCTCCCTCAGGGCAGGGCCTGTGTCCTGCTTCCCACTGGATCCCAGTACCCAGTGTGGCACTCGGCACACAGAAAGCCTTTGGTACATACTTACTGACGAACCCATTTAAGGAAAGGCAACCATCTGAATTCTTTAGTGGCTTTTGAAGCCCTAGCACCTGGCTTCTAACACAATCGAAAACTGTTTACAACAACAGTGAGGGGACAAAAACTCTCAGTGATGCATTTTCCATCCTCCCAGGAGCCTTGTGCTGTGAAATGTATTTCAGAGCCGGAAGTGGGACCGATTTTTGGGTTTCTCATGAAAAGTTCCCAACTGGTCTGATCCTAGAAAGAGACCCCTGGAAATCCTCTGAGGAGGCAATATCCTTTCAACATGCCTCGGCCTGCTTCCTGAAACAAGGAAGCTTCTCCTGGCTCTCATCACCCTCACTGAGGGCGGACTTTGGACAGTCTCTTCCTGCTAGTCTCCACCTGGCACCAGAATGGCCTGGCTTTACAAACAAAAGTATCTTCAGCTGGGCGCACACAGTGCCCTGGGCCGAATGACAGCACTGTGGGTGGCAGGGAAGGAGGAGGGTGGCCAGCAGCCAAGGAGGGGCCCAGGTAGCTCTGCGGGGGTGGTACTTACCCGGACTGTGGAGAGCCACTGGTGGTACAGCTTATCACTCCCTGGGGAAAGAGGAGGCAGAGAAGCTGGTATTTAGAGAAGTCATACATCCGCCCTCAGGAGTTCCTCAAGTTGCTTTCAGCATGCAGGAAAGTTCAAAATCTGGAGAACCACACGGAGGCTCCCACGCCCCCATCCCTCAAGGAGCTGCTGCCACAGGTTACTTTCTCCGAGTGCTATCTGATCCTATCAGAGTCCTGAGCACAAACCCAAATCCTCCTCGCCTGCTGGATAGAGGTCAGACCCCTTAACAACCCTGGTTCTCTTCCTCCATCTTGTCTTGGCACTGCCCACCCTCTGCCTCTCTGTGCTGTACTACCATCCTGCACGACCTCAGGCTCCCTGATCAGGCATCCTCCAAGCCGTCCATGCCCTCACAAATGCTGTTCCCCTTGCCTGGCTAACATTCCCTGCTCTCTCTGCTGCACACAGTCAGTGACCAGCTCAGTCATTTCCTCTGTAGGCTTCTCCCACTCCTTTCCTTGAACAGCCCTCTAGAATAGGTAACATCTATAGGTCTGTGCTCTCTAAAATCTTGAGAGTCATGCCAGGGCAGGAACCACAGGGCCGCGTGTCCAGTATAAGCACACATTCGGCCCTCCATATGCTAAAGTAGTACCAGGAAAAGGAAAAGGGGGTGCTGTGGGGAACGGATTCATTTTATCTGGTGGGATAAGGAGGTCTTATCAGCAGACAGCTTTTCTAGAAGACTGAATGACTTGACTTAGTTTATCAACACCTGAAGCCTGTCTTCTCCCAGAACCCATAAATTCAACTGTTAGGACACTTCTCAAACCCACCTCCGTTGTAAAGCTCTCATGTTATAGAGTGAGCATTAATAGAGCCCTATTCTACTTGCACAAAGACCTGGGTCTGCTCCTTTTCCTGCAATGGTTTAGTTTGTATTTGTTTTTAGTTGTGAGTTTTCTCCTGGCAGTCTAAAAGTTCCCTGAGGGCAGAAGTGGGCCCCCTCTCATTCTTACTGTACAGAGCTGTAGTCACAGAAGGCATCCAGGAAATGCTCATCAATGATTTCCACACTGGTTTTATTGATTACTGTGCTCTCCATGCAGCACAGGTTAGTCGGGCCTGACAAAGGGGTTCGTAGGTGAGATAATGCCTGGCTCTAAGAATTTATGCCCTGCCAGTTAGATTATCCAGTCACATGCCCAGCAATAAGAGGGGGCCTGTAGCTGACTACCATTGTTTTGGATTTAGCTTTACTTTGCTGACAAAGACTGAGGTGCTGAGATTTGGAAAGGCAGACAGATTGGGATTCAGGAGGCAAGGGTCAGCCTCTAACATTTCTCTGGGCCTCAGATGCCTCTTCTGAAAAAATAAGAGCCTGATTCCTCTGGTTCTAAAAATCTACAGAGACAGGGCACCCTGCGATGATCTTCACATCTTAAAGAAACATTTAGGGATCCTGTGCCAGGGTCTGACCTGGGTGTCTGCACACACCTTTCCTCTGGGTCTCTGATTTCATCTCAACAGGACTCCTATGAGGTAGGCACTGTTACACTCTGTAACAACACTTCAGTTAAAAGAGGTGAAATGACTTGACCAAGTACTCACTGCTAGGCAGTGAACCCAGGTCTCCTAATTCAATACCTTTTGTGCTTTCCATTGCACTGTGGGGGCCACTATGTTACCTAGACTTCACCCACCTGAGGGGAAGCAAGTGACCCCAAGATGCAGGACTTCAGTTGGACCAGTGCACATCTCATCAAAAAGGGAAGGGAATTCCTCCAATGTTTCAAGGCCAAGTTGGAAATCAGTCTCGCTTTCATCCCCAGTGAAGGAAAAAAGAAGTCATGGCCACTCCTTGTGAACACAACCCAATCCCACACACAGACCACAGTTCATAAAGAAAAATGAATTGCCCTCACCGGCATACTCGCCCATGTTGATCTCCTCTTCAAAAACATCACTGAAGCCCTCGCCAGAATTGAGAAGGTCTAATCTACCATCGATAAACTATACAAAGAAAGAACAAAAGCATATCAGCTAGTACAAAGAAACAGGGGAAGGCCATTCAGCTGGGCTCCTTAGTATATGACCAAAGAACCAAGACAGGAAAAGGCCTTCGGAATTGTGAGTTTAAAAAACTGGCTGTGTGTTTATGATAACCTGTAAAACTGCATGGCATATTTGCAAAGGCACTGTCTGGTGGCTAAGCACCCTCCTTGCCCAGTCTCCCTTCCCAGACCCTGGGCCTCTTTGCACTGAGGCCTGAGTCCCACCCATGTCTTCAGCCTCAGTGCTTAGAGTGGAGGCGGCTGCAGAAACCCCACTGGGGCCCCAGATGCAGACCAGGCGAGGGAGGCCAGGCACCTGTTTGAAAAGCTGCAGCTGGGTGGCGTTCTGCAGGAACTGCCTCATGGCTCCTGAGCGATAGTGCGACACGAAGGCTTCCTCGCAGAAGGTGATTGGCTCCTCCTGGGAGACAGAGATGAGATGGAGAGAGGAGGGTTAGAGGGAAGGAGCGAGGGCCATCAGTGCTTGAACTCTGGCAGGTGGCACTCCTACATCCACTGATATACCTAATTCTCACAGACCTGTGAAGTGGCTGTTATCCTGGTGGCATTCTACTCTACGGATGAGGAAGCTATTTCAGAGAGGAAGAGACATCTCCCAAGGTCACAGACTGGTAGGAGGCAGGGTGGGAATGAAGGGCAGGATTCCAAACTTCGGCTGCTTCCACACTAGCCACAGTCATACTCCAACAGCAAGTTATGAGATGTGTCCTTCACTGGGATGATTCCCAAACTTTTCTCTGCACTTGTAGGAGAGGAACCCGCTCTTTGGATAGCACTTTATGCAGAAGGAGCCCTGCTACCTTCAATAGCCCAGCTGCTCTGGGGGTGCTGTGGGTCGGGATGCTGGCTGGTCTTCTCTCCACCCCCTCCCCCAGCCCACACCTTTGTAGTCCCTAAGGCAGTGAACACAGTTTGAAAACCATTTATAGAGTGATCTTAACCAGTAGCAAGTTATAATTTTAAAATAATAAATAAGGATGATCAAAAATAAGATTTTATCACTCAGGTAACTTTGTGCTTATGCTGTTTGATAAGGAAGTTTGCTTTTACCGAACCACGTTTTATGAGTCAAGAAAATGACACCCTAAGCTTAAAAAACCACCCATCTTTGTAGTCAACACCTCAATCCTTCTTTGAAGGTATTTGGAGTACTCATCTATACAGACAAGGCTTTAATTTCAACAGTGTATTCTCAATTCTGAAAGATCAGACTTCTACATCTTGAACTGAATTAAAGGTACCCCTCCTCTCACAGACTTGGTGGCAAACACAGACGTTTGAAGCTCCACTTTCATCCTGCTTTAATGAGTTAGGTGAGTGTTAAATTTACTGTGTAGCTGCTTAAATCCAGTCAATATTAGCTCAGCAACTGGGCAGACTTACTGCACAAGGAAGACCCTAAAATACTAGAGTAAGGGGAATGTTTATTTGTATACACTTGTACCCCACCTAACTTTACAAAGGAACTGAGGCCCCTAAAACAAAGAAAAAAAAATCGGTGCTGGAAAATACATAAACATATAAAACATATTTATTTGTGAAAAGAGCATCTGGATATGCAGGTCGTATGTGGTTTCTAAAATTAAGTTACAGGGACTTTCCTGAGGTCCAGGGGCTAAGACTCTTTGGTCCCAATGCAGGGTGCCCAGGTTCAATCTCTGGTCAGGGAACTAGACACTATGTGTTACTGTAAAAGTTTGCATGCTTCAACTAAAGATCCCACATGCCACAGTTAAGACCTGACAGAGCCAAATAAATAAACATTCTTAAAATGAAACAAAATAAAGTTACAAAATTAGCTCTGAGCTTCCCGGCTGCCAAAGCAAGAAGGGAAGAATGCAAATATTACACTGTCTGTGAGGAGAAAAACACACATCAGTTCCTCAGGGGAAAGAGTTTTCATGACATTTATTACTTTGGCATGAACTTATACTTTCCTTGCTGCAAAGTGGAAAGCTCAGCCAGTGAAACCAACAGAAGCCCACCCGGAATTACATTCCTGTGCTCTGGAAGTTTCTCACCCTTGGAACCACAGTAGGGCAATTAATTCTCTCTGCAGGAGGTCTCAACCATGAGCACAATGTCACTCATACACTGGTCACTGCTAATAAACACTGGCAGTTCAGGCTTCTCTCATTCCAAACTCATGTCTCAACCCCCGCCTGGATGGAACCTCAAACTCAGAATGGCCCCAAAACCCCCAATTACTGTCCCATCTAGACTGCACTCTAAGTCTGCTTTTCTTTCTGGAGCTGTCATCGCCCATGGCTGCTCACAGTAGACCTATCAGACTTCTGAGTCATCCCCTTTCCCCAGGGCAACGTCTCATCAGCCTGTCCCCTGCTCTCCATCCCTTGGCACCGGCCTGACTGCCGTGGTAGGCATTCAGCTTTATGTGGCTCTCCTCTTTTGTTCCTCCCCAACCACTTTAATCCTTCTGGCCAGAGAGATTTCTAAAATGCGAATTGGATCGCGTCACTATCCTACTCAAAGACTGTGGAGATGTTACATCTGTGTGCTTATCTAGTCTTGCACTAGACTATAAGCTTCCTGCGGGCAGGGGCAGTCCCCAGCTTTCCTTCCCAGAGTCCTTCTGTGTCACTTTCCTATGTTCTCCTGTACACCCGATGCTTCAAATGCATCTCCTAGTCACAGGCCAGGTCCTTTCCCACTTCCTCCTGTGCTTTTGCCAGTTCCGCTCCTTCTACCTGGGCTGCTGCTGCTGCTGCTGCTAAGTCGCTTCAGTCGTGTCCGACTCTGTGCGGCCCCATAGACGGCAGCCTACCAGGCTCCTTCGTTCACAGGATTTTCCAGGCAAGAGTACTGGAGTGGGGTGCCATTGCCTTCTCCGTCTACCTGNCTGCTGCTGCTGCTGCTAAGTCGCTTCAGTCGTGTCCGACTCTGTGCGGCCCCATAGACGGCAGCCTACCAGGCTCCTTCGTTCACAGGATTTTCCAGGCAAGAGTACTGGAGTGGGGTGCCATTGCCTTCTCCGTCTACCTGGGCTATCATCCTTTAAACACAGACCTGTGTGTGGCAGTCACACACCCCTACTCAGTGCTCCCACAGGGCCTGGTACGCCCTGGGTGCAGGGTAATCTTCACTGGTGTCCCCATGACCAGGAGCTCGAGAGGGCAGAGGCCCTGCTGGACTCACTACTATACTCCCAGCCCCAAAGTAGAACCTCAGGGATACTGGTTAAAGAACCACAGAATGTGCGTGGCCCTGGTTCTTGTCATAGGAGCCCTGCAGTCTCCGTGTGGTTGAGATACCGCTTAGCCTGATGGTAAAGAGGTCTCAGAGCATGGGGCCCGATGAGTGATGCTTGTGTCCAGGGAGCTTAGAGCTGCTCAGAGGAAATGCTCATTGGAGCTGTGAGCATTCACTCCTGGAGCTTTGGCTCAGCATTGCTAGGAAGAAGAAGTCTGCTGAGGAATAAAAAAATTCAAGTTTGCAATCAGATTTGTATGGAAGAGTAGCCTGAGGCAGGCTTTAGCTGTAGGAGGTCAGAAAAAATCTCATCTTTGGGGAGACATGAACATGTTGGGGCTCTTGTCTATTTACTGGAGATGACATCCCCCTGGTCAGATGTCTGTGCCAAAGAAACAAACTGAAGGACATGGGCACGGATGGGGAAGACTCAGGGGAAAATGGGACAGAGGGGGCCTTTCTTCCAGAGAGCTCAGAGAATAGCAGCAGTGTCAGCTGAGAATGGAAACAAGTACTGCCTACGGTGCAGCGCTGCTGGGCTGGGTGGCAAAATATCCACCAGAGTCAGAGAGGAAAAGGCTAATCCTTTCAGGGCAGCAGGTGCGAACATGGGAGAAGTGGACACGTTCGGTGGAGCCTGGGAGGGTAAGAGTCAGGTGGGCCGTTCCCACCATCAGGGCGACCGTCCTGCCCTGACCTGGTGCTATTACCAGAGGCACGTGTGAGGTCTGCCCGGCAGCAGGCACAGAGGGTGCTTTCCCTTGCAGGACTCATTTTCTAAGGAAGCGAGCATACTCACAGTTCACCTGATCCTTACGGAGGAGCAGGTCACATGACCTGCATAGGGCCGAGTCTGAGTTTTACACAAGGTGGCTTCACAGCCCAGCCCTCTCGTGTATGGTCTGCTATAGACTCGGGCCCTTCTCGAAGGCCTCAATTCTGTCTGCCCTTGGACACCTGCTGGGGAGCACAAGCCTTCTCTTCAAAGTGGGAGCCCCTCAGAGATGAACTGCTCCCAGGAGGGAGGAGGTGAGCTGCGGTGAAGGTCCTTTCTGCCACAGGCCCAACTCAATGCCTACCCATTGGCACCCGCTTGTCCACCCCCTCCTGCAGTTGAAGTGGCCACCCCCATTCTGCTCTCTGCAGCGGTGGAGGGGAGTAGGTAAGGTGCCTTGTTAATTCCCTCCTTTGTAGGAAGTGCTGATTTAGTTCTCTTGTTAGGCTGATTAAACCTTTTGTCTTCTTGGGCGACACTCTAGGCGCTGGGGTTACTGACTGAGAGCGATTTTAATTCAGGCAAGTCAGGCCGTGAGCATTCAAGCTCAGATGGCATTAGTAGAGTTTTCCGTCCCTGACCCGAAGGACAGTTAAACACAACTGCTTAACCCTATCAAGGACTTCGTTATGAAAAGACAAGTTTTACTCTTGGATTATCTTCTTGACACATGAAGTCAATAAAAAATTCCATTATTGATGCGTCCATCTTTGTTAACAGGTGAAGCTGGTGATTCCAAAGGTTTAATTCCAGAAATAAATGGCTTTTATCCGCAGCACTGAGGGTACTGGTGTAAAAATAAAATCCCCCATCAGATTCTTCAGTATCTTTCCTTGTTCTGCTGATGTATACTGAAAGCATCAAATTCTTATTTTTCTTTATAAATTTAATTTTTACCAAAATTTTATGTGCATATTTATCCTGTGATTTTAAGAAAAAAATGAGGTACCCACTCTTTATGAACCTTGCTTAAATTAAAAAAGTGATAATTGTGGAAGATTCATCCATCCAAAAATTTTGAAACACCTACTGTGTGCCTGGCTCTGAGTTAGAGAAATACAAAGATGAATAAAATATAGTTCCTACAAGTAACACTAATAATCAAATGAGGGGTAGGGAGAGGATGAAGTATGTATGGATGATACAAGAATGGCAGAATGTTACGTTTATAGCAGCATTATTCACAAAACTCAAAAGATGGAAGCAATCCAAGTATCTACAGGCAAATATACAATGAAATATTATTCAGCCTTCAAGAAGAAGGGCTTTTTGGCACATGCTACAGTATGAATGAAACTTGAAATTATTATGCTAAGTGAAATAAGCCAGTAACAAAAGGACAACTCTCTTATCTCTGGAGTTGTCATCTTCACAGGGACAGAAGTAGAATGGTGGTTGTCAGGGGCTGAAGGGGGAAGGAAGGGGAGCTGTTGCCTAAAGGGCAGAGACTTTGTTTTGCAGGATGAAAAAAGTTCTAGGGATGGCTAGTGGTGATGCTGCATGGCAATGTGAAGTGTGAATATATTTCATGCTCCTGGGCTGTCCACCTAAAAATGGTTGAACTGGTAAAATTTATGTAATATATATTTCACTATAATTAAAATTTTAAAAATGATACAATACTTATAGTTGTAGAAGCAGTGCAACAGGTACATAGGAGTTGGTATATTTTGTACATATTTGAAATTTTCCATAATAAAAATAAAAAACTTCCTGTTACCAAGGAGTTTGGCTACTTCAGGGAACAAATAAGCACAGGACAGCGTGATGACAGGCACTCTAGAGGGCCGGTTCTGGTTTTTCTGGGTAAAGACATCTTTAAAAAAACAAAACAAAACAAAATTTAAGAAAAATTAAAGAAGAAATCTGATTCATTTGAGGTAACACAACATGGTGGAGAGAGAATATGTCCTGGGGTCAGAAAGTCCTGGACTTGAATCTGGACTCTGAAGATACGGGCCACGTGGTCTCAAGTAACTTGTCTTCTCTCATCTGCAACAATGACTCAAGGAGGGCCCATCTCTTAGGGTTGCTTATAAGATTCAGACAGATGACAACAAATACATTTTGCACAAATAACTATTCTTGAGGGCAGAGACTGGGTTTTACTAAGACTGGTAACATAATCTGTGGAAGCCGGTGTAAAAGAAGTAAGCAGGAAACAAGTGCTGCTGAGCGCTAAAATATAAAGCCTTTTTTCTTCATGACCTCTTTATGGTGCTTTTAAAGTCTGCTATTTAATGTCATTCCAAGAAAGTGGGCTGCCGACTATGGGGTCGCACAGAGTCGGACAGGACTGGAGCGACTTAGCAGCAGCAGCAGCGTATAAAGAAAAAATAAGAATTTAAATTATTAGCATGGCTTTAATTGTTAGGCTCTGTATCGTGCAATGCCAGTTCTAAATGCTAACATATGTGGAATCGTATTTTGTAAATCATATATGCATTCGTGTTTTGTTCTTACCAGTCAGCGGAAATGCTGCACAAAACTAACTCAACTGTTTTTTATTTTAATTCTTGATATACCCACATTTTATTAACATTTTCTGTCTTTGGCTTACTGACGAGAAAAGAAAAAGGACGATGGTTGCTCCATCTTTTTCTCTCCTTCCATGTCATCAAGGGAGGAGGTGGTTGGCTAACACAAGGATGAGTTAGGAATGTGACAGGCTTCTGCAGTCGTTATTGGTGCTTCCTAGAACACCCCCGTCTTCTCTCAGTGTTGAAAAACTTCTGGTTCTGACATGGAGTGTGGACTCTGGGGCCTGTCAGTGCCCCCTGTTGCGGCCGCAGACACTGACACGTTTACCCTGCCAGTGAGCTCCATGCGTGCTGGGTGAGCTGGAGCACTCTGTGCAGACCTCTGCTCCCGTGCACACCCCAGTGCCCCTCAGACTCCATCCACAGAGCGCAAGTTCGAGGGTAAAACTGGTAAGGAAGTTTGAGATGGTGAGAGAAGAGCATAAACCACACACAGGCCGTCTGTGCACAGGGCCACGGCTGCATACCGCACAACACACACCAGTGAGGCCTCCAGGCTTCACGCCTCTTATCCCCCTCTCCCTTCACAGGCTAAATACTCCATAGAGGTTCTGGTTGTTGACTCTCTTTGCCATCTGGCTGGCCAGCGTACAACTGCTTCAGGCAAGTGTGTAGGTTGACGGAGGTGGGGTTTCTAAACTCCTGAGCGTGACACTCAAGGTTCTATGTGAACTTCGCCAGCTGATGTTTCTTGCTTATGACGCCATCTACATTGTCCATATGCTCATTCCTTTCCAGAAAGTCTGGACTCTCGATCACCCACTGCTTCAAACACTCTCACTCTTCTGGCTTCCTTCTTCACGTTACTTCCTTGTGAGAACCTTACCTGATGCCCTCAGGTGAAGAGAGCCTCCGTTCCTCCTCCAAGCCCCTACACCTGTGCCCGTCGGCCTCTTCCCAGCCCAGGGCAGACTCCTAGAGGTGGGCTAGGAACTGGCATGCAATAAACATTAGCTGAGTCACTCCAGGAAGAGGCAGATGGGGCAGCGGGGCACAGTGCTGGGCTCCGGCCCCAGCTCTGCCCCTGTGTGCACACGGCTGCACCCTCGGGTCCCCATTCTCACCACCTGCCACAGGGGGATCACTCGGGGGTTAAACAGGGGTGAGTGTGATAGTGTGTTTAGTAATGCTTGACTATGGCCATGCATTAGAATCACCCAGGGCACTTTCTTAGTAGTTCCTAAAACTCCCCACATGACTCTAATATGGCCAAGGTTGAGAACCACGTGCAAGTGAAAGTGACCAGCACAGCCCCCACACCAATCAACATTCATGTTTTGAAATTTAAGAGTAAAGAAATATCATAGAGAAAGCCAGAGAACCTGGCCCTGTTTATCACCAGTAGTCCCAAATCAACTGCATTTTGTTGAAGTACCTCCAAGAAGGCTGAGCGCTGAAGAATTGATGCTTTTGAACTGTGGTGTTGGAGAAGACTCTTGAGAGTCCCTTGGACTGCAAGGAGATCCAACCAGTCCATTCTGAAGGAGATCAGCCCTGGGATTTCTTTGGAAGGAATGATGCTAAAGCTGAAACTCCAGTACTTTGGCCACCTCATGCGAAGAGTTGATTCATTGGAAAAGACTCTGATGCTGGGAGGGATTGGGGGCAGGAGGAGAAGGGGACGACCGAGGATGAGATGGCTGAATGGCATCACGGACTAGATGGATGTGAGTCTGAGTGAAATCTGGGAGATGGTGATGAACAGGGAGCCTGGTGTGCTGCGATTCATGGGGTCGCAAAGAGTCGGACACGACTGAGCGACTGAACTGAACTGAACTTCCAATTTCCTAGCAAAATACCCAAATCACTGGCCAAAGTGCAGCAGAGCCGAATCTTGCTCTGAGGTTTGAAGGGTCCTTTTAAAGCCTCCCCTGAGCAGCCAGTACTGTTTGCTCCGGGTCTCAGCACCACTCCCAGAGCTGGGTTAGAAGGGTTGCTCCTCACAGGGTCGGGCAAGGACCCTCGGTGAGTTCTCAGCAAACACGGAAAAGGATGAGGATGGTGTCCAGCCTGAAGAAGTGAAGTGAAGTCGCTCAGTTGTGACTGAGTCACTCTTTGTGACCCCATAGACTGCTGTCTGCCACGCTCCTTGGTCCATGGATTTTCCAGGCAATAGTACTGGAGTGGATTGCCATTTCCTTCTCCAGGGGATCTTCCCAACCCACTTCTTCAACCCAGGTATCCCGCATTGTAGACAGACGCTTTACCATCTGAGCTACTTACTCCTGGGAGGCAGGGAAGGAGGAAGGGAGAATTGGGACGGAAGGATTAGACTCCAGCCGATTCAGGTTAGCCAGAAGCAGTATAGGGTGAGGAGGCTGAGGTCGGCTGAGCACTTGCTCTGGACCAACATGTGTTAATACCTTCCCCTCCTGGAATCCTCACCAGAATTGTGGGCACCCATGAATGACTCCCACTGTACAGATGAGGAAAGGGCGCTCCGGCCGATGAAATGCTCTGCTCAAGGTTCCAGAGCTGGTGGGTCTGAATGACTCCCAGTCGTAAGCAGCTCTCCCTGCACCCTCAGAGGCACGTGGTGGTACATGCCTGAGGGCAACCAGGGGTGGAGGGTGGTGGGAAGGTGGTCGCAGCACAACCACAGTCGTGGCTCTGGCGGGGCTGGGCCGAGCCACGTTGGGGGATGAGAAGACCAAGACAGTCTTTCGAACCACGCATGTGGTAGCCCAGGCGCGCCAGGGACAGCCTCCCAGGCTGGGCCCCTGTGACTATAATAAGCCCTAAACAAAGAATCAATGTGTCACTGTGAAGGCGGCTCACTGTTGGGATGATTTCAGTCGGGGAAATGCGGGTGCCCGACGAGAGCTCCTCAGATGATTTGCAGGGCCAGAGACAGCCTAGCTGACAGTATTTGCCCATTTGGGCGGGCCAGCCGCTTGGTATTGACAGGAGACCCCACACACTCTCGCTAGATTACAGTAAAGACATTCAAATCACAGGCGCACGGCCCACGCCCAGCTCCTCTGTGCCAGCAGCCCCTGCTTTCTGCATTAACCGAGACAAACAGGGGGAAGTCAGGAAATTCTGATTAGCAGATGAGCCGGGAGGGTGCGGAAGCTGAGGAGACACGATGAAGGGGGTCTGCGTGCATACCAGCTTAAGATTTCCTTCCCATAAGAAATGCAGATGGCGGCGGCTTGATGGGAAAGCAGGTGCCATGATTAAACAGAGGCCGCTCACTGAGCGCCGCCTGCACTGGGCGCTCTCCTGTGCATCATCTCACTCTCCAAGGCCACCTGGGAGGCAGGGGTCGCCGAGACCTCCATTTGACAGATACAGCTACTGAGGCTCAGAGGGGTGAAGTCACTGGCCTTTGGCCACTGACTTCAGTGCCAGAGTCTGAAGCCAAGTCTGTCTGGCCCTGGATTTATGTGACACAATATGATTTAAAATATGACACAGTATTTGTATCTCTCTTTCAAATACAGAGATAGTATTTGATGTAGCAACTGCCACCAGCGCTGCTCCAGCAATTCGGGGTGATGGAGTAGAGGTGGTGAGGAAGGGTGGGCTCTGGAGAGATGAGCGAGTTTGGGCTCCACTCTGGGCTGGCAGGAGCCATCCAGCTCTGGAGCCTCTGTTTTCTTTCCAACACGCCGGAGACAATACCCACCCTCATCCTCTGAGCACTCACACCATGACATCGGCAGGTCCCAGGAGCAGTGACTGGGTTAGTGAGAGCTGCTGACCACCCCTCATTGGGTGAACTGCTACGCTGTCCCCAGTAGGGAACCACACAGGGACACACCAAGATCTCAGCGTCAAACACCTTCTGCTCAGCCACCGGTGGGCCTCGCTGTCACTGAGCATCACATTCTCAGTTTTAACACAGTGACCCTTACATTCCAAAGTCCCAGGAAAGGATGTGCCAAACTGACTAGAGATGAGGAAGTTGTTTCCTGAGAGTGAGGAGAAGACAGTTCAAGATCACATACTGGAGAGGGGGTGGGTTTGGAGGGCCTGGTGGTCCCCTGGGAGAAAAGCAAACCAACCTGAAGAGTGACCAGAAGGAGGGTGAGCGTTAGGTGGCCATGGGAATGCGGGACTCACAGATCAAAGGACTTTTAAACCACATGAAAATAAAACTGGAGCAGCACAAAATAAGTCTGTAGACAGGAGAAATCCCAGTTCTCCGAGTTAAGTGAGGGGAAGACAGACAGACCTCACCTAAGATACACCAGTCCTTGGTGACACGGCCCCCAGGGAGCTCATTCACAGCACTGCCTCGCTCACAAGGTCACAGACACATGACCAGCCCTCTCCCAAATGTCACCTATTCAGGGCCAGCCTCTGGTGTCTGGACGGGGTGTGCTGCCCAGGAGGCTCTGGCAGCAAGCTTTCAGTCATGAGCCTGTGGCAGCATTGTGCAGGGGGAGGGGCAGGAGAGGAGCTGAGACGCTCAGCTTGGCTTTACTCCTCCTTGCCTGGCCTTCAGTTTCTTCGTCCATGAAATGGAAAGGGACTGGGCTAGAAAATCTTCAAGGTACTTTCAAATGTTAACATGTACCGTTTCTAGACACCCATCCAGGTCACTCTTTGAAAGACCTTTCTCTACAAGGTCACCCAAGCCCCCCACAGCAAATGTGTTTCTGCGCACAGCTCTCCATGCAGAGCTGGGAACAGGGAACAACAGCTCTGCCACTTCCTGCATGGTGGAAGGCCCTGAGCTCTCGGAGACAGTTTTCTTATCCCCCAAACGGAAGATACATTTCTTACCTCATGGGGCTTTGCGGGGATCAACAGGTGATTCACATAAAATCAAACTCAGGCCTTGACTCCTAGAGGGGCTAAAAAATATTGGTTTTCTACCCCAAATAATGGTTGTTCTCTGCCCAGAGTGTGCTTCCTGGGACTTATTTCAGGGCCTGTGATGTGCACTCCCTGTCCAGGACACACATCGGGTCAGTGGGGTCAGGGCCATGATGCAGAGCGACAAGAAAAGGATAATGCCCACAGAGACCTCTGCGGAGCCCCTGCCTGGGCTGGGCGCGGCGGGCACGTGGAACCGTCTTGAAGGCTGGATCTGCACACAACCCTACCAAGAGAGGCTCTTTATCCTCATCTTGCAGAGGGACATGACCTGCCCAAGGCCACAGTGCTGCCAAGAGCCAGGGCTGTATTTGAAGCCCTTTCTGTCTGTCCCCAAAGCCCAGATAGGCTCTTCCTGCAACACACCAGGGCACTCAGAGCATGCTTAGTTGCCCAAACTCTTTCCCTCTCTGGGTTTCTTGGGGGACTTGAGACAAAGAAGATGACTTCTCACACATGAGCCCTTTCTCACATGAGAGTCTCTAGATGGGGATTACATACTGTCTGGGGACTTGAGAGAGGCTCAGAGCAGCCCAGAGCCCTGTGAATGGGGAAGCCAGTGAGCCTCTGGGAGCCTGTTTCCTCATCTGTAAATTGGGGATATTACCTACTTCATATCGAGAGGTTTGAGATGATACCATATTTGCCTGGGTGCCAATTCTGAGGGGCACAGAGCAGTTGCACAAAGGCAGTTCAGGTCCTAACAGCTCTTTTCAGATGCCCTTTGAGAGCTGGGTGCTTCATCTTGTGTGGGGCCTTCTGCATCCTTCCCTCAACAAATACCTGTGATGGGGGCTGTGCGGGGGGTGAACTGTGAGAGCACATACAGGGTGACTATGCAGGACGCAGCAGCGAGGAGCTCCAAGAAATCCCACATGGTGGGGAGGGTGGGCGAACAGCAGCACTGATACACAAAGCAAGCTCCAAGGAAGGGCAGGCGTTCGCCAGATCGCAAAGCAGAGGGGCCAGGAGCAGAGGAGTGGGGTGGTGACAAGGAGTGCGCGGCGAGGAGGTGCTGTCCCTGAGGCTCGAGGAGCACGCCACCGAAGGAGTGAGTGAGAAAGAGATGCCACCTCTCTTCTTGAGAGCCAGAGATCTGAGGAGTGGTGAATGCTGGACCCCTATAATACACAACTGCCAAGAAAGGTGCAGAAAATAACTTACTCAGCACGTGCCAGTAGCTTGCCCCTGAGCAACCCACCCAGCCCTGAGCTGAGCCTCCCCTGTCCGAGGAGCAGACTTCATTCACAGGGAAAGAAGGGTTTCATTTTCTCAGAGCCTCATCTTCAAATCCACCTGCAATGGGCCAGGCTGCGGGCGGAAGTCCCCCCTCCTTGCCCTTCCTTCATGGATTAAGTGGGGACAGCTGCCCTGGGACACCCCCGCCTTCCTTCTTCCTGCCTTGGCTGGGTGAGGCGTCCCTGCTCTGGGTTCCGCAGCCCCTGCGCCCTCCCACTGTAGCCCTGCCTGCCGTTTCTGTACTTCTGGCCGCCCAGGCGTTCCCTCACTAGATGCGGACTCCTCGTGGGCCCAGGTGGAGTCTTATGTGGCTCTGCATCTCCTGTTCCTAGCACACTGCCTAGGTCAGCACAGGCACTCCGATGATTGTTGAATGAATTATTCACGGCAGATAAGGCTACAGGAACACTTCCGAGAAAGAGGCCAACGGGGTGGAGAGCAAGACAGACAGACTGAGGATGCGAGCGTGAGGGTGAGCGAGAGGAAGGGAGGAGAGAATGTGGTGTGTGTGCTGGGAGGGGTAGCGAAGGGAGGCGGGAGGCTGGGAACACTGTCTAATTAGACCACATGTGCAGAGCAGCATCTGGCTCAAAGCGCAGCAGTTTACACCGCTCCTGGAGTTGTCGTGGAGACAACCACATGACCAGCCTGGAGCCGAGACTCCGGGGCAGCAATCCAGATGCACTCGTAACATATTCTGACAGAGAGCAGATGGGCAGCTATTTGCAGGGCCAAAAAATGCCAACTCCGCTCCCCTCCAGACCTGCGTGCCCTCACTGATCATTTTCATCTTGTAAAGTCACTCTTATCTGCCCTGGAACCACCAGTTCCTCCCGTGTAGGAATCAGTGTGAGAGCTGTTATTTCTGTAGTTCTCCGACCATCACAACTTCCGGCCTGCTCCTGTGAGCGAGGAAATGTCACCACCTTTAATGAAGGGGTCCCCTCCGCTGGGCTCTGCTGCTGCAAGGCGCCTCCCGCTTCCAGTCTCTTTCTTCACCATTAAAGTGTCTAAATTCCTCAGTCTTTAGGTCCCACCAAACAGATCCTGGATCAAGGGCAATGTTGAGCAAGTGTGGGGAGAACAGGGGCTTTGTGGCTGAGCTCCTGCCAGGCCAGGCACTCACCTGGGCATGCCCTGGGCCTCTCTCAGCTCGATTTACTTCTCTGCAAAATGGGCTTTGTAATATCTACTTTCACGGGGTTATTTCAAGGATCAAAGTAAATAATTATAGAAGATCCCTGAAAATAACAAAATTCTATAAAATTTTTTTTACCAGGATAAAAGTTCTTTATAAACCTCAAAAATTTTAGGTAGAAAGCTCATTTTTAAAAAAGGACAAAGAACGACAGAAAAGTGACCAAAAAAAAAAAATCTTAGGTTCTATATGAAACTTGATTACCCAGGTATATGGCAAATTTCTTATTATGTCTTTGGTGAGGGGGGGAAACATCTAGTGTTGGAGAATCAGGTTGGGTTTGAATTCTGGCTCTGACGCTTACCGGCAGTGTGATCTTTAGGAAGCAACTTAGAATTCTCTAGAGCCGCAGGTTCTTTACCCATTAAATGGGAATAATCATTTTTACCACTAATGACCTAATTCAATATAATGACAACATATATAGGCACTCAGTAAAGGTTTCCCTTCTTCCTTCCTGATCATTTACCAGAATCGAGTAAGACTGAGGATAAGGAAGAGTAGTAGCAAGTGCGGGTTCAGTTAGAGTGGACTGGAGGCACCCTTCCTGGCTGTGTGGCCTTGGGAAGGCTCATCTTTTCTGAGCCTGTTTTCTCTTCTGGAAAAGGAGGAGAATAAGACCTACCTGGCATGCTGCTGTGTGGTTTACAGGGAACAGTTAACGTAAAGCAGTTAATAAAGGCCATCATGATTCTCCCCTCTCTTATTGGAGAAATCCTCAACTCTTTTGGCAAAAATTACACCTTTTATGTGGGTTTAGCCTGGGATACATATGCCATACTGTCTCAAAAGAAATGAGTTTCCTTTTTGATGGACAGGGCATAAAGTGACAAAGTGAAGTGAGGACCGGGACCAGAGGTGTGGGCTGCTTTGGGCTCCCACCAGCATGGCATCCCGGCCCAGCCTGCTGCCTGAGTGGCGTGCGCAGCGGGCTTGTCCAGGTGCGCAGAGGCTTATTTATAAAGCACTGCAGGGCTTCCCGCTGCCACACATGCCTGCCGTCGCAGGTGTGGGGAACGCCTGGCTAAAAATACTGCTAACGTGGGTTTAATGTAGCCCAGCAGAGACTAATGATTGTTTTAAGTAAATATTAATTATAAGAGTCGCCTGGATAGGGTGGCATGAATATTCCTGCACCTACATATGCAGGCGAAGAGCCTATGCGGGGAGACAACTTCTTACATACCTCCTCCAGGGAGTTTTTTAATGACTGCTACTGCTGCTGCTAAATCACTTCCGTTGTGTCCGACTCTGTGCGACCCCATAGACGGCAGCCCACCAGGCTACCCTGTCCCTGGGATTCTCCAGGCAAGAACACTGGAGTGGGTTGCCATTTCCTTCTCCAATGCACGAAAGTGAAAATTGAAAGTGAAGTCACTCAGTCATGTCCGACTCTTCGGGACCCCATGGACTGCATCCTACCAGGCTCCTCCGTCCATGGGATTCTCCAAGCAAGAGTACTGGAGTGGGAGGACTCTAAATACTTGGGCCAATTCCTGGTTAAAAGAGTTGGGAAGTGTTTCGATTTGTGAGATACAGGGATTTTCCTATCTGAGAGAGAGATGATCATCACCAGACCAAACAGTCGATTCAGTTCTACTGGGCCCTTTACCATGAGAACCGATCACAGAGGCGCAGAGAGCCCTTATCTTGTGCAGGGTCCAGTGTGCCGGCCAGCCGATTGCTGGGGGCAAGGGTCTGCTCGGGAGCCTGCGGGGGGGGGTGGTCTGTTCTGCTTCTAGTGCTTTACTGCTCATGTCCCCTTGGGCACGCTCCCCCCGGCTCAGAGTCTCGGTTACCTCACTCGTATGGGAAGCTAACATTGGCTGATCATTTTGATAATGTTCCTACGTTTGGTATCGCAAGGAGACTCACCTAGGGATGGTTTTCTAAATGCACCTTCCTACACTGTGGCTCAGACCTTTACAAAGCTGCTCAGATGGTTCTAATGCATTTGGGAACCTGGGTGGGGCTCCTACTACAAGAGTAGTAGACGCATGTGCTTACCACATGTAAGCACAGATGCCTTTCTAGGTGTTTATGTGTGTGTCCTCATTTATTTATTTTTCCTCATTTAATCCTTGTAACAGCCCCATGATGTGGGCAGTGGAGGCACAGAAACGAGTAAACTTTTCTAGGTTCACACAGGCAGGATCTGACACCCAGGTGGCCTGGCTCAGGTCTGTGCCAGACCTAGACTGGAAGCAGCAAGGGGATAGTTGCTCTGCTCCTCTCCGCTACCATTGCGTCCTCAGTGCTCAGGGAAGAACCTTCTGGAGCAGGTGATGGAAGCATTCGTCAAATGTCCAAGTGCTTTTAGATAGCATATCTCACAACATCCCAAGGAAGATGCGATCATCACACCCTCCATTTTCAGACAAAGAAAACAAAGGCAGGACAGGGTGATAACCAACTTGAGGCCATTTCTGAGTGAGGGGTGGGACTGATTGGAGGCCAAGCTTGGCTTGCTCCTAGATCTCCTGCTATGTAGCCAGGCAGCACACAATAGCAAATTCCTGCTCCACAAGATGGATGTAAGGATTAAATGGATGTAAGACTCCCGATACACTAAACTGCTTCCCAAATCTTCCTAGTAGACTACTTCTATTTCTCTCTAGTTGTTTACTTCAAAGTACCTGTTGCTATGATCCCACATAGTTTTTGGAAAAGAGAAGGTCCTCAGAGCAGTCTTTATAACTGAGCTCTTTTGCTGGGACATGTGGACAATAACAGTTCTATGTAAGGCTAAGACATTCAATGGTCAGGGCCCCCAAACTCTGACTTTCTAGAACCTGGATTCATGATCTTCCAGCTCCTGATCTCTAAGTCCCAAGGGTGTTGTTAAGTCCCAAAGTCTTGTCCAACTCTTTTGTGACCCCGTGGACTGTAGCCTGCCGATGTTCCCTGTCCATGGGATTTCCCAGGCAAGAATACTGGAGCAGATTGTCATTCCCTTTTCCAGGGGGTCTTTCTGACCCTAGGATCAAACCTGCATTTCCTGCATTGCAGGTGGATTCTTTACCATTGAGCCCCTGGGGAAGCTCTGGTGTCCCAAGTCTCTACTGTAATAGACAAAGCTAAGCGAAGAGGGTGGGACTCATCTGACCCAGCAGGACTTAGGAGGAACTCAGCCCAGATAACCAAAGCCGTCCTCTCTCTGTAGAAATTCCTTGTGAAAGTCTCAACCTCCACTGTCACAGTTGAGTTATTAAGTCTTCCAAGGGCTTCTGGAGGCTGTCAAGGGGATGGGCATCAAGGGGACGGGCTGCAGTCTGTGCCAGGGCACTACGGTGGCTACGACTTCAGCCATTCCCTAGTCCACAAGCTAAAGGACAGCTCAGTTCCCAGGTAATGGCAGGCCCCTTCCAAAAGGGGCAGGCAGGTGTCTTTTCTTCCAGAATATCAGATCACCATGACTGTCCTTCTTTCCTTAATAATAATAATAATAGTAGTAGTAATAATAGCAGTAAACACTTACTGAGTGTCTGCTATTCACAAACGGTATTCCAGTTAGCAGTTAACATGCTGAATTATTTAGAGGAAACTGTACTGATAACTCTTGGAGAAGGCAATGGCAACCCACTCCAGTACTCTTGCTTGGAAAATCCCATGGATGGAGGAGCCCGGTAGGCTGCAGTCCATGGGGTCGCGAAGTCGGACATGACTGAGCAACTTCACTTTCACTTTTCTCTTTCATGCATTGGAGAAGGAAATGGCAACCCACTCCAGTGTTCTTGCCTGGAGAATCCCAGGGACGGGGGAGCCTGGCGGGCTGCTGTCTATGGGGTCGCACAGAGTCGGACATGACTGAAGCGACTTAGCAGCAGTAGCAGTAGCAGTACTGATATCTGGGCTTCCCAGGCAGTCGCTAGTAGTAAAGAACCTGCCTGCTAATACGGGAGATGTAAGAGACGTGGGCTCAGTCCCTGGGTTGGGAAGATTCCCTGGAGGTGGGCATGACAACCCACTCCAGTATTCTTGCCTGGAGAATCCCATGGACAGAGGAGCCTGGCGGCTAGAGCCATGGGGTCACAAAGAGTTGGACACGACTGAAGCCACTCAGAACATAGTGGTATCTGCAACTTACTCTGAAAATGCATCAAAAATAGGTGCAGTGAGAGATGGAAAGACGCCTGATGCAGCAGACATGGTAAGATGTTAATGGCACAATCTAGCTGGTAGGTATTTGTGTATTCACTGCAAAATTTTTTCAATTTTTATTGAAACATTTTAAACAAAATATTGAGGGGGAAACCCCACAGAGGAACACAAAATATTAGGCTTCACGGGGCAAGGGTGGTGGCAGGCAGGATGTGTTATTCTACAATCAACTAGTTTTGAGGAGACACTGAACATGACATTGTGTTATCCAGTTTATTGCTGATCTAGTGATAGGGAAGTAGTAAAAGTAAGTTATAAGTGAAAAAAACAAACTATTTATTGCACATCTACTCTGAGCCAGGCAGTTCAGTTCAGTTCAGTCGCTCAGTCATGTCCAACTCTTTGCGACCCCATGAATCGCAGCACGCCAGGCCTCCCTGTCCATCACCATCTCCCGGAGTTCAATCAGACTCACGTCCATCGAGTCCGTGATGCCATCCAGCCATCTCATCCTCGGTCGTCCCCTTCTCCTCCTGACCCCAATCCCTCCCAGCATCAGAGTCTTTTCCAATGAATCAACTCTTCACATGAGGTGGCCAAAGTACTGGAGTTTCAGCTTTAGCATCATTCCTTCCAAAGAAATCCCAGGGTTGATCTCCTTCAGGATGGACTGGTTGGATCTCCTTGCAGTCCAAGGGACTCTCAAGAGTCTTCTCCAACACCACACTTCAAAGGCATCAATTCTTCAGTGCTCAGCTTTCTTCACAGTCCAACTCTCACATCCATACATGACCACAGGAAAAACCACAGCCTTGACTAGACAGATCTTAGTCGGCAAAGTAGTCTCTGCTTTTGAATGTGCTATCTAGGTTGGTCATAACTTTTCTTCCAAGGAGTAAGCGTCTTTTAATTTCATGGCTGCAATCACCATCTGCAGTGATTTTGGAGCCCCCCAAAATAAAGTCTGACACTGTTTCCACTGTTTCCCCATCTATTTTCCATGAAGTGATGGGACTGTATGCCATGATCTTCGTTTTCTGAATGTTGAGCTTTAAGCCA
>SJYX01003702.1:0-37364 GCA_006410675.1 Oreotragus oreotragus | reverse complement strand
ATGTGTATAAGAGACAGGGTCCATACCATTTCTGTCCTTTATCGAGCCCATCTTTGCATGAAATGTTCCCTTGGTATCTCTGAGCCAGGCACTGGCATAGTAATGGCTAACCTGGTCAGTCTCTCTCCCTTCAGAGTGTAGGGAGATCACTGCCCCTACCCCCGCAACATATATGTGATGGGCACGTGAAGGCATCTACCCTCTTTTGACAGATCTGGAAATAAATCTCTGAAAGGTCAAGCAACTCACCCAAGACTGTATCACAGGTAGATGGCGGGAGGGGGTTCCCACCTGTGCACGTCCTAAGTGCAAAGGCTGGGTTCCTTCTTCTGCCACCTTGCAAAAGGTCACCAACATCATCAAATCCCACTTGCTCTGGAGGAGAGGAACTACACAGAAAACTGAAATCCCAAGATGATTTCCAAATTTCATTCCAGCCATTCTTTTCAACCCTGCCCCTCATCAGACTGGTTCATAGATTACTAGCAACCAACTTAACTGTCTTTACTTGGGAAATCTTACAGCTTTGAGGGTAGCTCCCCAATCACTACCTTATATAATGCTCGTGTGGCCCTGAAAGGTGACTCTGGGATTTCATTTGCCCTGTGACAGGCTGTCTGCTGAGTCCTCCCTTCCCTCTGCCCCAGCGCTAGTGGGGGCTGGTAAGTATGGCAGAAGGACAGGAGAAGCTGCTTAAAGAAAGCACGTGTTTGACAGAGTTTTGACTGGACAGTTCCAGGCCTTTCACTGTCTATTGGACTGTCTGCCCCTTCAGGACCCCCAAGACCTTTTGCCAATAACCTCTCCACAGGGACCAAAAGATTCTCCCTCTTGTTCTGGTGGTTACTGGGAACCTCTCACTTCTTGCTTCTTTAAGAAGATAACTGCAGGGTAATTTGAGGTTCCAGCCAGGGGGACTGTTAAAAGACCATCCCAAGAACCCCTGGAAAGAGCTTTTATTTAGTAATGAATGGGGAAAGCAAGTCTCACCTGAATTGTTTTACTAGCAACACATTCCCGGTGTCAGGACAGATAGAAAAAGAGAGCTGGTAATCTGAGTCACTTAGGAACAAAGTTGTTTTAAGAGAAACGCAAGGTAACAGACTTCCTGCTGCAGGGTGACTTTACTTCTAAACATCCAGTCCCCTGAGCCCTCCCTCTGACCCTGGGAGGCTGTGCTGGTTGGTTCTCGCCTACTGTCGCCTCCCTGGGCCCTGCTTCCAGGCTCTCCGCACTCTTTCCTGCTGACCACCACCTGGAGGGATCTTCCTAACATGCCACTTCCACCATCTAGCCACATCACACCCACTGAAAGCACTGTCCTTCTTGCTGCCCCCGTGAGGGCTCCAAGGCTCCTCTCTGTTGGCATGTGAACGCCCCAAAGGCTCCTCCAGCCACACCTCCAACACTTACTCCTGCAGACTGGAAGTCTTGATCACCACAAACTGCCTGCAGCTCCCCTGCACCAACCACACTGTTTCAGACCACCCCACTCTTCTCGTTCCTCCCCTCCTCATCAGGTTAACTCCTACTCATCCTACAAGGCCAAGCTGAGGTGTCATGGCTTGTAGGAGTCATCCCTGTCCCCAGGGACCCCCCTCTCTGGAACTTCTGTGGGCTCCCATGGCACCCCCAGCCAACCTTTATCACCTCATACAGTTCCCTGGTTACACAGCCTGGCACACAAGTAGCACTGAACACCTGTGTGCTAAATGAATGAATGAATGAAAGAATGAACTGTCTATAGTCCTGTATGGGGGTAAGTCCCATGAAATGAAGCTGCTTTCTGAAAAGTAAAAGAATACCAAGATAGTTCGAAACAGACCCACACCATCCTAGAATTTTTCCTGGAGCAGACGGCTGCACAGCAAGGCTGCAATTATAGACACGCACACACACACGTGCACACATTGTTTAAAAAAATTCATAGAATGTACTTAACGCTGACTTTTTTTTTTCTTATTGGAAACCTGTTTACAATCTTGTCCACTGTCAGTCTTAAATGTCACTTTTCAGAAAGATGGCTGCTGCCAGGAGAAATTTATTTTCAAATTGAATCACAGCATGTTCATGCAGAGAAGCGCCTCTTTTGAATCTCTAAATTGGAGGGAATTCAGGGAAGAGAACGCGAGGTGATTAGAATCTGCAAAGGCTGATTCAGGAAGAAAAATTATGAGGCTAAAATATGCATGGGTGAGCTAAACAGCCGCTATTAGTTGGTAGAGATGGTGAAAGCAGGATAACAACTACCTAGAAACCGACCAGAAAAGCGAAGATGCACAGGAAGAAGTGAAAGCAAGGCCAAGGGAGTGGGAGAACGAAATGGGGGGCGGGGAATCTAAGCAACAGGAAGAGAGCACACGTCTACTGACTGCCCATCTGTGCCAGGGACTGTGCAAGGCAGGCTTACTGGTTCAGCTTTTGCCCATTATTATTCCTGTTGTAAAAGTGATGAGTCTGAGCTTCTGAGAGATGAAGAAACCCAAGTAAGGAAGTGGGGTGTGGGCGTCAGTGTCTACCAGCCACCCTCCCACCAGCTCACGACTAAAACAAGTTTGCGGCAGACATCACTGACCCTGCTATTTGCCAGAGGAGGGTAATCAGGGAGGGCTTCCTGGAGGGGGAGCACGGTAGCTGAAGCTGATTATGCTTCTTTGTTCCTGCTCAGAAGAGACCTGTCAGCTTAGGAAACTGAGCAGGACCTCAGCAAAGCTTCCTGAGCAGATCCCCTCCCTGGGGAGCGTGAAGTGCCTGTCCTTCGCGGCAGGTTCTGTGTTCCTGCTGAGACAGCCAGCAGGCATGGTGCAGACTGGCTCTCGTACCTTTATGCCAAGTGAACTTGGGCCAGTCTGAGCCCAGTTTCTTCCCCAAGAAAATGGAGCTGATGCTACCAGCCTCATGGGGGTGTTGTGAGGATGAAAGAACTGGCACGTGGTCGGAACCCAGTATGAACATTATTTTTCTTTAACACAAACATTGCACATGCTGTTGATCGTTCCCTTGACCTGGCAACTGTGTACTCATCCATTAGGACCCAGCTCAAGAAATGATGCCTTTATGAAGCCTGTCCCAAATCTGCACAGTTCCCCCTACACCAACCCCAGCCCCCCCCGCCACCCTTCTGAGAGTCCAGCAGAGCCCTTGAGTCAGGATTGTGTTTTGCACACTACTAAACCCCCAATCCCAAGGGCAGGGCCGGGCACATGGAAGGTGCTCCAGAGTCGCTGGTGAGTGGACGGCTGTGGGGTTGCTTAGCCACTCCATATGCTGCTGATGACCCCCCAGGCAGCCTCTAGGAACTCAACAAGCTAGTTCCAAGTACAGCAAAGGCTGGACCTTGCTTGCTGCTTCTGTGTGCAGACTCTTCCTGTCTGGAAGGCCAGGGCTTACCAGCCCAGGACCTGGGGCTCTGTGGGTTCCCCAGCTCTTAGTCAAACCGATGCTTGAGAACTGGTGTTTACTGGAGTCTCTCCTGGGCTCCACCTGTTGTGAAGGAAGTGTCCTGGGTCGACCGATGCGCCATTCGGATGGCTTCTGAGGGAGGGTGTGCTCTGGGTGGCTTGGGCTCCAGGCTGGGCTGGGGATCTGGGCTCTGTTGTTCACTATCCACTTGACTGTGGGAATGTTTTTAAGCTAACCAAGCCTCATTTTGTTGTTTGCAAAATGGGCATAATATAACCTACCTCACAGTGCTGTCAGGGGAATAGACAGATTTTAGGCCTGACTCACGGCGAGACGTGTGATGAAGGTGCGATGAAGACTCAGTGGCTGGTAACTGTTATTACAATCCTATTCATTCTGTCTCCTGGGACTACATAGTAAACTGGTTATCTCCTAGTAATTGTGGTTATCCAACATAAGCTATTACTTAATTCATTTAAAAACTTCTCTAAATCTGGTCATAGTAACTTGGTTCTGTGGAGTTGGCACCTCTGGTCTTTGGGAAGCCTGAGTGCCTATCCTAAAAGCTCTCTATCCAGTACCCAAGGAGCCCATGCCAGAAAACTCTCTGTGTCCCCGGCCATCTAGTAAACCTCTATCTAGTGGGCCACATGGTGAAAGGAGAGAGCTCGGTTTCTGCAGACAGAGGGACCTGGGTTTGAATCCCACCCTGACTCCCAAGCCCCTGGGCAACTTACAGCAAAATCGCTCAGGTGGAGGCAAAGGGCTGTGGTGAGGAATTGATGTTCCAGTCCCAGTGTCCTCTGATCCACCAGGGCATGAGAAGAGGGTTCCCCACCTGAGGGTTCCTCCAGCCAGCCCTCTGACACTGTCCGTCCCCTGCCTTTAATCAGTGATTGTCCTAACTTCAGGGTGGCTGTCTCTCGACTCACCAACATTGACTGACAACCTACTAACGTCCTGGGTGCTTTCTAGGTCTTGGGGAAGGTGCAGTGGTCGGGAGGTCCGAAGTCTTCACCCTGCATTTGAGGGCCTCCTGCTCGGGCCCCTCCCTTCCCTTCTTGCCTCACTGACCCCCTGCCCCTGCTCCCTACTCTGCAACAGTACCAAGCGCCTCGGGTCTGTGAATATACAGGGCGTGCCCTCACCACTGAGTCTTTGCCCAGGTTCCTTCTGCTTGGATGGTTCTTGCTCACATCATCCACCCACCTGACTGTGATTCCTGCCCCCTCCCAGTCTCACGCACGAGCTTCCCGCAGTGCACGGTGTGGTGCTGGAGGGAGACCCTGGGCAAGAGCAGGGAGCTCACTGGCTGTAGTGGCCCGCAGCTTTGGTCCTGCTCAGCTCCATACCTTCCCTCCTGTGTCACTCTCCTATAACACAGACATGGTAATGTCTGCCTCAAAGTTTCATTTCAAGGATTACAGGACACTACGGCAGGCATGTGGAAAATGGCAGCTATTGTAACTGTCGCCATAGTTTCCTGCCTGTTCCGCTAACTAGACTGGGAACTCCCTAAGGGTAGGAGCCATGCCTCTTTCCTTTCTCAGGATACCCCATGGGAGGCGCAGAGCCTGGTGCACTTGAAATGAGCAAGTGAAAGGTCTTGGGGAGACGGGTCTCTTGAAATCAAAAGCCTCTTTGGTGTTGAAGGAGTTAAAATCTGCTCGTGCTTATAAACAAGCCCCATTTCAGCTCAGCACTATCACTGGGTGTGAGTCACAAGGCTTAGCAGGTGTGGGCAATAATTAAAGGCTTCAGCAATCTACCTGGGCAAGGTATTTTTGCCTCTTATTCCAAAGAGGAAAGTCTCTCTATGGAGAGCAGAGGAGCTCATTAATGAGACTAATTAGGTGTAAAGGGGGTAGAGGCTGGCATCAGCTGCAGCTTGGAGAAGCTAATCATTAAGCTCTGTAATCTCCTCCACGGAACACAAGCAGCTCAGGCTCAGGGGCTGGAAGCAGGCTCCCACACCTGAGTACCTGACCATGGGCTTTGGATAGGCTGCAAGGCCTTACCTCCTCCCCCTGCCATGCTCCACCAGGACTCCTCTCTCTCTCTCTCTCTCTCTCTCTCTCTCTCTCTCTCTCTCTCTCTCTCTCTCTCTCACACACACACACACACACACATGCGCGCAGGCGCATGCACCCATGTGGTGTTGGGTGAGCTTCCAGCAAAGGATGCGGCTCATCCAAGAAGAGGATTTTCTCTCAGTGTTTCCTCACCCCTGAGGAGAACGTGCTGGGAAGTTGTGCCTTGGGTTTCATAAGCTTTCCTGGATACAAGGAATGGATCAAAGAATCTACTTCTTGACCTCCACATGTGGAAGATGAGACTCCATGCCTAGAATTCCAGATTGTCTAGCCACCTTTAACATTTACTTGGCACTGTATCCTCCTCCCTGACCTGTGAACTCAGGGACCTGTGGACTGGGGGGCTGTTATCCCAAGACGTCATAGATATACTGGTGCATGGTAGGAAGGACAGGAGGGAGGGCAGTGGGGAGAGAACAGAGGGACGGATTGGGCCACTTTTCTCAACTCTGTGGCTTTGGTCAAATCACAACAACCCCAAGCCGTAATTCCCTCGTCTGTGAAAGGAGCATAAGAAGATCATGGGTGCAAGAGCATTTTCAAAAGTATAAACCACTTATAGAAGTAGTTCACTTATAATTATCTTGCGTTAAAATTTCAGTAAAAGAAAAAAGAGGCTGATCATCGAGGAAGTGGGAAAATAATTCCAATAATGTCTTCACTCAGGGCTTGAGCTCGCCAAGGGCAGATGTCCTTGACCAGGGCTGTGGAGACAGAGGAGCTCGCACCTGGAAAATGGGCTCTCAGATGCTGGACCCAAAGATACAGAGCTCTCACTGGCTTCGGCCCAACGGCCTGCTGCCTGGGATGCTCTCCATCTCGGACACGTGCCTCAGAGACTCCTGGGAGGCAGGGAAGGAAGCAGCTCGGCTCCACATCTCCCCCATGAGACCCCCTCCACGCAGCCCCCTCTGACCTTCTATACCCAGAGCCATGTCCAACGGGAGCCAACACACCCTGAGGGTCAGTTTGCTGGGGACACCCTCCTTGCCTTTATAGCCTCAGCTCTGCCATGGGCACCGAGGTGAAGCCTTCCCCGATACCCAGCTTCTTCCCTCCCCTTACCAATCTTCTGTAGTCCTTTAATCTTCTTGGCACCCTCCACCCCACCACTGACCACTTGTTTTCATGTTTGTCTTTTCCACCCCATTGTGAATGGGAAGTAAAAATCCTTCTTCTCAATGAAGCTGATCTTGCCAACCTCCACCCAACCATGGGGTAGGCATGTGACCTATGTCTGGCCAACTGAAGGCCCCATCGTCTGGTAACAGTGACGGGTTTAGGGTGGCCCAGATGTGGCCCAACTGCACCAAGTGGGCCCCCTGAGAGCTGATGCACAGGCACCATGGGTGGAGACTCACTTTAAGCTCTAAAGACCACACAGGCCTTATGCCTCGACTGCAAGAGAATAGAATCTCTTGCCTCTAAAGCAAGAGAATGTTTGAAATAAAAACTAACAGGCAAGCCAAGCCAAGCCTAACAGTGATCAGTGAGAGATGAGACAACATCATTTGAGCTCCTGAATCCAGCCATGGCTGTAGCAAGGGAAGCCTCAGGGTTCTCAGCTATGTGAGCCAAGAAATTTTTCCTCATGCCTTTTTTTTATCCAAGTTAAAGTTCTACCATCTACAGCCAAGAGAGGCCAAGCCAGGGGTTTAACCAGGTCTAAGGCCGTTTTAGTCAACTCGCAGGATTTTTTCCTCCCCAATATTATCGCTGCTACCGTCCTAACTAGAACAGTCTCTGTATTTATCCCCCACCTCCCCTTGCCTTTTAATTATGAGCCAAGGTCACAGTTCTTGATCAGAGACAAGCAAAGACATTGCAGGGCCCAAGGATGCTCTCAGACCGATGCCTGTGGTCCCCAAATCGCTTTCCTGCTTGTAGCTGTCCTGTGGACATTTTCTGACCCCACATGCTCCTTATAAAAACCATGTTTGTTTCTCTAAGCTTTCTTCTGAGATCCCTTAGAATGTTTTCTATCATTTCCTTGGTCTGAACAACAACAAAAATCATGAAAATATCAATATACTCCATGTCCTACAAAATCAATAGTTTTAAAATAGTTGGAATTAAAAATTGGAGCAGGGGAGCCCAAGACCTGCTCCCAATAACAGTATGAAGCACTCTGAAAGGGGTGCTGATGTGTCTGGAGCTGTGATGCTTCATGTACACATTATAATCCCCATCTCACTGTGAAGAAACTGAGACTCAAGAAGGGGTGAAGTAGGTTACTTTCCATCAAAGAGCTTGGCAAATGCCTTTTCCTCCCTGCTTAAGGCTCAGCTTGAGTGCTGTCTTCTCTGTGACCTGAGCTGCCTTCCTGGCACCTCCAGCAGAGCCCCCCAGTTACCAAGCAGGGTCTTGCTGATGGCTACAGGTGGGCCACCATAGCAGGCGAAATCTCAAGAGAGAGACTTTTTCATTCATCTCCACATCCTGTCCATCAGCACAGGGCCTGGCCCTGGCTACACTAAATCTTCACTGGAGTAAATAAGTGGCTGAGGGAGTCATGGTTTGAACCCCGCCTGCTCAATTGTAAGCCAGGGAGAGCTTCCCCTCCCCCAGCTGCCTCCATGACTGCCACTGGTTCTCCCTGGAGGGAGGCAGGCTGGGTAGAAGTGGTTACAAGACCAGAAGGAGCACGGACAATGGTAATAAATATGTAAAACCCAGAAATCTAATTCCAAATGCAAAAGACACCACATCCTCTGAGACATATTCCAACGAAGGAGTCTGGTTTGCGGCTAGAAGAGTGGACCAGAATTGTTTGGTCTGACTTAAATGATTCTCTTCTTCATGGGCAAGGTATCCACAAGGCTCTCCATCCTCTACTAACTTTGTGGCCAAGGGATCATCTCCCACCCAGTCTCGGTTTTAGTCCTGTAAAAGATTCTTCTTTTGGTCCCTGAGAGATCTCACCACCTGATGGCTCTAAACTAGAGACTCTCTGGTCAGGAATCTCAAAATCTGAGAAACAGAGGATGTAGTTCTCTCTCTCTCTCTCTCTCTCTTTTTTTTTTTGAGAATGTAGCTCTCTTAAAGAGACAGTGTTATAGCAAGATGTTAACATTACACAAAGTAAACTCTGTCCTCTGGAGGGGGGGAAATGCTCCACCAACCAGAAATAAAGTGAATGTTCCTCATGCAGTGCACTTGAAAACAGGCATGTTCGTGTGGTGCCTGCCTTCATCTGTCAGCCCAAAGAAAGGGAGAAAGGGCCTGGCGAGCCACCCAGGAAAGACAGCTAATGCTTACAATTCAGGCAGGCAGGAGGTCTGCAAATGCTCCCCTCTAGCCTCCCACACTCGAAACATTTCCTGTAGCGAGGGCTTCAAAGGTAGAAAGGGGAAAAAAGATTTCCCCTCTGCCCTATGCCAGCCAAGAGAATATCCTTCTGTTCCTTCTGCCACACACACACACACACCCCCACACACAGCGCTACAGGAGAGAACCAAAACTATACACCTTAGCAAGAAAGGAGGGGATTGTGACCATAGATGAAGGTCATGCCAAAAGCATGTGATCTGAAGTGAGAGGTTCAATTCCTATTTCTGAAACTTATGAGGACTAAAGGAGATTAGGAGAGGGTATGGGAAGAGGCACTCCACGTGAGCTGTTACACAACAGTGGACACACACATCTACAGATTCGGGCGTTCACTAGATTGTATTGATGGGGTCTTCATTACCAACCACAGGACGGACTGTTCTTCAGTAAAAACTAATGAGGAAAGTCTTGAAGGGCACTGGACAAAGCCCCATTCCTCCCCACTGAAGGCCTCAAACTTCTTTTCTATTGCCTTTGCCTCAGTGGTAAAGCTCCAAATAAAGTTCTCTCTCTGCTGTAGTACTGAAGGTCCCAGTTAAATGTTGCATGCTCTCTTTTAAAAGACAAAAGTCAAGTTCAGCCCTATTAATCACTAACACTTTACTGAAAACGAACTAATACATTTGGTGTCTAAAAGCAGAAGAACAAGTCATATCAGATTTTGTGTTAAGGTGGCTTGAGGGTAGGGTTGGGGCGGGAGGGGGATGTGGCTACTGTAGGTACAATACAGGCTAGTATTAGTGAGACACCTGGAGAAACTCAGTCTCCATGTGGGCAAAATGGAGAAGCGTTGGCCGAACAACCATGGCTAAATGACGGGTTTGCAGCTGTTGTCAAAATTGTTGACCACAGTGCTTTGCGTGCTTTCTACTTTGTTCTGATGCTAACCAACATCACCAATAGTGGCTTAGATAGAAGCGCAGAAAATGCTGATCAAATCTGTAAAGGAGATGGTGACAGCAAGAATCAAAAAAAAAAAAAAAAAAAAAAATTCTCAGGAGACAGGAACAATGGGCTGAAACTAACAAGCTGAGATGTATTTGGGACAAATGTAAATTCCTACACTTAAGTTAAAAAAATCAACTTACAAGTACTAGTCAAGGCTGACCTGTTTTAAAAGCAATTTATACGGCAGGTGTAGAAGTGATAGAATTTTATGTTCAGTACATGTTCAGCAATGGTCAACAGTGTGATACGGTGCAAAAAAAGATAATGCAACCTGCTACATTCACAGAAGTAAAAAATCTAGAGCTGCACTCAAGTCCAAGAAAGTCCAATAGAGATTTAATGCCAGTCACATATGCAATTTAAAATTCTCTAGTATCACGTTTAAAAAGTAAAAACAGAAACAAGGGAAATTAATTCTAATAATGTGTTATATTTTACCCCCCAAATACAGTAATTATAATTTCAATATGTAATCAATATGGAAAATTGTTAATGAGTTTTACATTCTTTTCCCATACTAAGTCGTAGAAATCTTGTTATATTTTGCCCTTTCAGCCCATCTCCATTTGGACTAGCCACATTTCAAGTGTCCTACAGCCACATCTAGCAAGTGGCTACTGTACTGGACATCATATGCCTTGAGTAAGAATGGGGACAGGTCCTCCAAGTTTTATTCACATCAGACTACATGTGGATTTATTTAGGAAGGACAGTCACAGACTAGAGCCCTCCAGAGACTAGCTGAAGAACTCGGATGTGAAGGCTGAGTGCAAAAGGACTTCTAGGACTGAGAGTAAGATCATAAGCAAAAGATACTACTGTGAGTGGCTACAGAGCATAAAATTAGAACTAGAGGGTGAAAACTGTGACAAGTGTGGCTTTCCTGACACCAGGAGTGTGTAAGCACAGGCCAAATAACCTACAGAAAACGATGTATGTAGATAGGAAGATGGATGTCATCTAAGGTCCCTGTCACTTCCAAGGTCTAAGTGTGACCACCAGGTAAAATGGCTGGCTGTCTAGCTCACAATCAGAACATGTACTTTGAAAGACATTTTCTCCATCAAGCAGCCTTCTTGGGGGACAGGTGTATTCTGGCTGTCCCTCATGGGCTGCCTGTGTAGTTCTGGTTCAGACAAAGGCACTGTGGGGCCTGAATCTGCATGATGTCTACTGTCAAGGAGTTTACAAGTGAGGGTGTGCAGAGAACATTTCTTGCTAATGTTGTCCACTTGCTGGCTCCCAGCTGACTATGGTGAACGGAAGGGCCGTTAGAAGGGTTTCTATGTGAATGCTCCTTCTGCCAGCTCATGGAAAAAGGACACTTCTAGTTGCTCCACAGACTCCAAGGACTGAAAGGCCTCTGGCCCCTAAGAGTTGCTGGGAAGCCCAGAGCTCTGTTTGAATGTGTCACAGACACCCCAATATCAACATGTCCCCAACTCAACTCTTTATCTCCTACCCTTACCCCATCCTGTTTCTCTGTGACCTTGGGTCTGGCGGAGTTCTCTGTTGACCCAGGAGGCCATCTCTGACCTGGGTAGTGGCTCTCACAACCTGATGGGAGGAGCACATGTGACCGATATAAAAGCAGACTGGCTGGGACAGAGGGCTTCCCCGGCGCCCTGGGAGGGGCAGAGGGGGATGACAGAGATGACTCCCACCTGGGGGAGCCTAGAAAGGCCTTTCAGAGAAGGGCCCCCTCGCCCCGCCCCCTGATGTTCATTGGGGAACATGTGTCAGCTGTGTGCCGCACACTGACGACTGCCAAGGACTGACGGGGTTTTGGTCCTTGGGGTGCCTGCAGCCTTCTGGGAGAGAAAGGCACACTAATAACGGAGATAAAGGCCTTATGGGAGAGGACAGAAGCTTGCCTAGGAAGAAAGGTGGTCTGAGAGGAGAAGGGGTGGACGCCACCTAGGCTGTTGTGGAAAAGCCAGGCAGAGGAACAGAGGGCGGGATGCTTCTGCTGTGCCTTGAATCTGGTCGGGTGGATCCTGGAGGGTGTTGTAGGCAAAGAGAGACCATGAGCCAAAGCGTGAGCAGAGCAGCCTGGGGCCAGAGGCCCTCAAGCAAGGCCCTTCAGCCCTCTACGAGGGGACTGGAGAACAGAGGAGAATGTGAAGGGGAGTGAAAGGAGGCAATCGCTGGCCAGGTCATGAAGCTCTTAGATGCTAGGACATGGAGTTGAGACACTATCCTCTAAGACTTGGGGGGCACAGAAGGGTTTTAAGATCATATCTGCCAGGAGTAACTACATTTTTTAATACAAGATTTTTTTTTTTGGTCCCTGCCTTCATTTTAGTAAAAATGAAGCATTATGGAGCTAGCAAATCATCTCTGCATCCCAAAGACATTGCGACATGTGATAATGACTGTGAAGCGAGGCTGAGCCTGTTAGCAAGAATGACTGGGGAGTGAGGCAGGAGTGGTGCATTACCCGCCACCATCGACTCTTTGTTTGAGCATCATTAGGGAAGGACCCATTAGGGAAACGCCAGCCAGGTAATAGGGGGGAAACAGGTCTTGGCAGGGCTGTGTAACCCATAGAGAAATTAGCAAATAAAATTCAGAGGAGGCAGGGGCCTCTGTGCTTGCCCATTGAGTTTCTCAGGCAGCAACAGCACACAGGCAGCCACCAGAGAAATTTGTGATAGGCCACAGAGGCTTGTGAAGCCCTGCAGCAGGCTTCAGGTGGGCAGAAGCAGCCTTCCCAGGCGGGACCCTGATCCCCAAGCTCCTCGCAAGGGCTGCCCTTCACCCCTGCAACGCTCTTCCAGTCACTGGGTGATGCACCAGGGATGGTGTGAGGACCCAGGAAGCCCGCCCTCCCTGAACTGACGGCATCAGAGCCTTGAAGGAGGCGGGGCGGTGGGGGGGCTGTCATCCATATTCCACAACTGTGGGCAGTAGGGGAGGTAGGGACTCGGGTTACTCATGCATCTGTTCCCAGGCACTCTGCTTAGTCCCATGTTCCTCTTGTCGAAGTGATCAGTCGGAATACAGAAAGCGTAAAAAAAGGTGAGGTGACTCCCTGGCCTGAGCTGGAACTGCCATTATGGCAAAGAGGGGTGACCCAGAGGGTGGTGTCATCACAGCAATAACTCTCTCCCCTTCCTAATTCTCTTAGGTTTCAGGTATCCCTTCACCCGAGATTTCACGGAGCGCCTGGTATAAGCCGGGAGCCTGAGGAGAGTCTCTATGCTGGACAGTCCAGTCTGGTGCTTCCAACAGGAACCCCTGAAGGAATTCGGCTGGGACCAGAGATCTGATTTTCAGGGGTCAAAGCTGGGCACTCTGCCTTTGGGGTGCCTGAGAAGTACTGCTGGGTGGTGCGGGACTGCTGGGGGGTCCAGGTGGGAGGAGGACCGGGCGTGGAAAGCGGCTTGTGGGGGCAGTGGAGCCTGGGGAGCGGCAGGATGGCTGCTTGTACCACCACTTCAGGAACGGCTTCTGGCTCTGTCTCCTGGTGGCGGTTTAAAAGAGAAGCAGGCATCCTGGGGCTGCTGAGGAGCTGGGGTAAGCTGTCTCTAAACATGCTCTGCTAAGGTTTCTGGGGAAATCCCCTCCAATAGGGGCACTACCTCCTGGAAACAGGGGATCTGGGCAGGCAGCCAGGGGCTCTTCACCTCTTCTGGTGGGGTGGTAGAGCGCATTTGAGTGGGCCAGCCCTGAGGGTCTCTCAGCTGACAGCTGCTTCAATGCCAGGAATTTTCATGTTACCTTGTACTGTGGGAAGAGGTGCCAAAGATGAGGCTGGATCCCCTAGAGCTTCCTACTTAGCCAGTAATACCAGCTTTTTTTTTTTTTACTGCTGCTGCAAAGGAAGCTGAAGCTGTGTGGTGGACACGGGGCCTGAACTGGCCTCCTATGAGTGTGGCTCTTAGCTGTGACACTCCCCGTCAGCCGGGGGAACCTAGACAGACAATTACAGCTAAGAATTTGTCCTCAACAGGTCATCAAGCCAGATCCTCTCTACGAAGGATACACAGTTTGACAACCTCATCTCCTTGCCTCTGGACAGCCGCCCTCTCTCTAGAAGCTCCACCTCACCTCCGAACTTGTTAGCAAACTTCTACTTATCTGTTAAGATCCATCTCATATATTACCTTGTCTTCTGAGACGTCTTCAGACTTTTTTTTTTTTAATACTTCTGTACATCCATCTATCCCAACCCATCACTGTTTCATTCCCATATATATATATATTTATTTTTAATGTCTACTTCACAGGACTTGATCTTGGGCACAAGGGGCTGTACCTTATTCATCTTTTTATCACCATCAGGCAGCAGTGCTGGGCACACAGTGGAGTCAGCTGAGTGCTTCTCAGATGGATGGTCTTAGGTAAGCTGGGCATTCTGGGAGCTGGAAATAGCCCTCAGAGGATACACTTTCATGAATACTCTGCACCTCCTCCCTCCATGGGCAGACATTCGAATGGCCCATGTGGCCAAGTCACATCCTCAAAGACAAAGCCCCTTTTTCTTCTCAAAGAAATTATTTAATAAGCCATGGGTGTTCCAAATTGCCACTTTCTCCACTATGAAAAACACCCTGAGGTGGGGGAAGCTGGGGAGGAGGCAAAGGAGACGGACAAAATGTCAGATGTACATGGTCAGAGATCATGACACTTACATACCCCTAAGAACCCCTGACCAGTAATAAACAAGTAATGTCCCAACAGAAGGACAAGAGGTTAGACTTGGATTCTTAGTAAGCCAAGCCAGAGTCCTGCTATCAGAGGCCTCTCCAGTTCCTGTCCATTTCTTACCTTCTAATGTCCCCCTCTGAGCCATCTTCTTGGCCCGTGACAAGTATGGAGAGTAACTCTCCGAGAGTTTCTAAGCACTATTTTTCTATTGTTTTAATGGCCCCACTAAGGGCACCATTGTTCCTTAGCGGTATACACGCTTCATTCTAGTAATTAGCTGTCAGAGAGGGCCCGACAGCAGCCTAATGTTGTCCGCTCAAATCATATTAATGAAATGCAATCCACTCAAATGTCCTGGTTGCATATCTGTAATTGCATTAAGCAGAGAGACTGGGGACATCAGGATCAAACTTCAGTCTCTGAACAGAGCGTTACGATCAAGCACATTAATCCATTATTTCTTCAGAATCTGACAGCCAATTAATATACCAGGCCTTCATACACCAGGCAAAGGATTGATGTCCCTGTCATGGTTTTGTTTTAAAAAAAAATCATTAAAATGACTGTTTGTACTCAGGGATGTCAAAGTAAATGCTGGGTGTAATGTTTCTAATCAAAATCAATTGTTCAAAGGTGGAAAGGTAAGAAACAAACTTTAGAGAAGCACTGTCATCTCTCCCCCAAAAAAAGAAATCTAAAGATCTGAAAGCTTCACTGCTTTCCCTGGTGTTTTAAACAAAAAAGTAGCTAAAATTAAGTACTAGTCAGAGTTCAAAAAGCTCAGCTTCATCAAGTGATTTTGAACAAGACACATTCAGCATGGGTTCTTTTGATTTTTAACACAAACAGGTCTTCATTTTAAGGATTTCACTAGTATTCACAGCTTAAGCACAAAAGTACACAGTGAGAGATGGCCCAGTCCTGAGTTTTCCCGCTTTAGTCCATAGAACACATTTTGTTAATTACCAAAGCTGCCTTACACAAATTAGAACTTCTGCCAGACTGGGAAGTCAAAAATGAGAATAAATACCTCTTCAAATCTGCAGAATTGCACAAATGTCCTATGAATCAGACCCACTTGGAAGAGTGTGCAGGTCAGCGGTACATTCAGGACTGTGATAAAATTTAATTAGAAGCTGCTATTAGGACACCATTATGGATGTGCTAGAGCACGTGGAGATAAAACTGCAGCCAGGCATTGTCCGTGCCCTTGGTGAGAACTGTCTTGGTGGGGCTGGCTGCACTGTGCTGAAATCAAACTCATTTTTGGGTGGAGGACCATAACGTGCATCCCCCATTGCTCCCCTGCCTCCTCTGGTATGTTCCAGCCACATAGCAATGCACACTTCCATGGTGGGTCCCTCAACAAATATTTCTTGATCCTTGAGGGACACCTTCAACACGGAGTCCCAACATCCCTTTCCTGAGCCAGGGTTGGTAAGCTTTCTGTGTGGCTCCACAACCCCATGCTTCCCTCTAGCACGGTACCCACCAACACTGCGATGGAAATGTTGTGTTGCAACAGGACTCCCAGGCTGACTTCCTTCACCTGAGCATGTGCATGGCCACCTCGCGTGGGGCCCAGCAGGCATAGAGACTCAAAAAAAGCTTGCTGAATCCAACAGAGCCTGAATATCTTTATGGCTCTTGATGTGAACTGCCACGCTGCTTCCATACTCTCTCAGCAGCATAGGAGAGTGCTTCATGGGCATTATTCCAGTTGTAAAAATGAAGTGTGTCAACGCTGTCTTCCATGGCTCACCATACAAATACTGGGTGTTTCTAGTTTTATTTCCATAGACCCATCTCCCTTCCACCTAAAACAACAAAAGCCAAACCAAAACAAAAAAACCAACAATTCCACTTCTCAAGTTAAGTCCCACCCAAGCCTTGGGAAATGGGACATTGATTTTATATGCAATACCACAAAAGTAGCAGTTGCCTCATCAACCTGGACCTCATGCTGAGAGAGGGCGAGGTTGTAATTACTGCGCAAGGAGGCTTCAGTGGACATAGAGATGTACAGGGCATGAAACATGATGTGTGCGATTTTAGGGTTCATGTCAGAAAGACACTTTTAATAGAAGAATTTAGCTGCTGACAACTAAGAGATGGGTTAAACATGCAAAGCTTTGAGTGCAATAACTGCTTGAAGTTCCTATTATAAAAAAAAGAGCTGTGTACAAGGCAGGAGGGTGGGGAAGGAGGACACACCACTGACAGCACACCTACTGTGTGACTTGCACAGGCCTCTCATTCAGTCTCTGCCACCACCCCTGTAAGGGAGGGATGACTGCCCCTGTCTCACTAAGGAGGCTCAGGAGACAAGTGTTAGTCGGTCAGTCACGTCCAGCACTTTGTGACTCCATGGACTGTATAGCCTGCTGGGCTCCTCTGTTCAGAGAACTGCCCAGGCAGGAATACTGAAATGGGCTGCCACTTCCTTCTCCAAGGGATTTTCCCGACCCAGGGATCAGTGCAGGGTCTCCTGCACTGCAGGCAGATTCTTTGCCATCTGAGCCACCAGTAACCTGTTTAAGATCATCAGTGCGCCAGCCGGGAGCAAAGCTGGAGTTTGAGTCCACGTTTCCCTCATTCTCCTTTGTTTTGTCCATCCTTTCTCTCCATGCCGTGTCTTACCAAAGGTCAACAATTTTTCTTTTGTGAAAAGAGTTTTAACCACCATTAAAACAAAGACTCTATGCAAAATATCCAGGAGCTTGGACACAGAAAGGTACTCAGTAAAGATGTGAGCAGAAGGTATAATGAAGTGGGCCAGGACTTTGTGGCCCAACAGGCTGGTGTTTAACTCCTGGCTCATTCATTTACTAGATGTGTGGTTTTAGGCAAATCACTTAGCCATTTCCAATACTTGGTTTCCTCATCTGAATTATGGGGATAAAAGCACAAACCATAAGAGGATCCTCTAATTTTATCTAATCATTTTCTCCTGTTTACAGGTTGATGGATGGTGGTAATTCATCCCTCAAACCTCAGCTCAGTCACCGCCTCAGCAAAGTGCCTCAGTGTACTTCTTATTGACAGTAAACACATCTGACTCCTCTACTCAACTCTTGAGTACCAGGCCAAGCAGGATGTGGGTCCTCCCCTCTCTGCACCCGCAGACTCCAGCACAGAGCAAGCATCCTCCATTCACACTTGGGCAAACAAAAGTCCTACACTGATTCCAGTCAGTCTGCCTACACGGCAGGGGAAAGTTTACTTAAAAAGCATAAAACCTGGGAAGCCAAAATTGAAAAAGATCAAGTACTCCAAAGTTCAACTGTAGCACTATTTATAATAACTCGGACATGGAAGCAACCTAGATGTCCACTGACAGATGAATGGATAAAGAAGCTGTGGTACATATATACAGGGACTATTACTCAGCCATAAAAAGGAATGCATTTGAGTCAGTTCTAATGAAGTCAATGAACCTAGAGCCAATAATAGAGAGTGAAGTAAGCCAGAAAGAGAGAAACAAATATAGTATATTAATGCATACATATGGAATCTAGAAAGACTACTGATGAACCTATATGCAGAGCAGCAGTGGAGACACAGACATAGAGAACAGACTTATGGATACAGGGGTGGGCAGAGGAAGGAGAGGGTGGGATGTATGAAAGAGTAACATGGAACCAGATACATTACCATATGTAAATTAGACAGCCAACGGGAATTTGCTGTGTGACTCAGGGAACTCAAACCGGGGCTCTTTAATGACCTAGAAGGGTGGGCTAGGGATGGAGGTTCAGGAGGGAGGGGATATAGGTATACCTATGGCTGAATTTATTTTGATATATGGCAGAAACTAATACAACACTGTAGAGCAATTATCTTTCAATTAAAAACAAAGAAATTTAATTATAAAAAAGTGGAAAGCCTAAACATTTACTTATTTTTTCCCCCTAGGTTTCATCATCTGAATGATTTTAAATGAAGCAGATCACCTGAATACACCATGGTGTCTGAATGAACAAACATTTGTAAATGACACTCAGAAAAGATGGGTGTGGAAGGCCTCTGCAGGTCTCCATGTCTCATGATTCCAGTCGTGTCAGGCTGGCAGATAGGGTGGGATTAGATTTTCTTAAAAGCAAATCAAAGCATCAAGAGCACCAATTCCAAGCTCTCCATGAATGCTGCTATTGTTCTTAACTGGATCATCAACATTCAAGCCAAGGAAGAAAAATGAACTCAGACATGTTTTCCCTTCAGAGTCTGGCAGACTCCTACACACCCTTTAAAACCCACCACAGGCACACTTCCTGTGAAGCCAGCCCTGACTCCTCTTCTGGGTTCCCTGAATAGGCTTCGGTAACTGCGCTTAACACGCTGTGCTGAGAGTTCTCCACACGTCTCTGCCANTTCCCTTCAGAGTCTGGCAGACTCCTACACACCCTTTAAAACCCACCACAGGCACACTTCCTGTGAAGCCAGCCCTGACTCCTCTTCTGGGTTCCCTGAATAGGCTTCGGTAACTGCGCTTAACACGCTGTGCTGAGAGTTCTCCACACGTCTCTGCCACAGGTAAGGATAAAGGCAGGGTTTAACTCATGCTCAAGCCTCCAGTTTTGAGCTCAGTAGCAGGACTAGAACAAGCGCTTGATAACACATGCTGAATTAAAGGAAAACATCTTCACTCAAATCTGGGTTTCTCATTTTCAATAGCAAGGCCAGGACCTAACCATTAGGCTCAACTTAGGTCAGAGCTAGAGTATTGTTATACCAAAAATAAAGCCCACAAAATTTCTAAAAGGTCTATAGAGTAGCAGGACTAGAACAAGCGCTTGATAACACATGCTGAATTAAAGGAAAACATCTTCACTCAAATCTGGGTTTCTCATTTTCAATAGCAAGGCCAGGACCTAACCATTAGGCTCAACTTAGGTCAGAGCTAGAGTATTATTATACCAAAAATAAAGCCCACAAAATTTCTAAAAGGTCTATAGAGAAATACTTCTTAGCAATTTTTAAAACAACTTCCTTAGAATTCTTAACAGGGAGTAGTGAGCAGACTGACTGAAGTTCAGTTCCTGACTTTGCAACAGCTAGTTGTGACCCTGGCTACTAAGTAAAGTCTTAGTTTGCTCATCGACTAAACAGGGACAACACCACTTACCTTGGGTTAAATAATGTGTGTAAGGTGACTTGCACAGTGCCTGGCAGACAGTCAGTGCTCTTAAATGGAGGCTTTCTGGGCAGGCAACACAGTTCAGTGTGAAGATAATGGACTTAGGAGCCAATTGGATGGGTTTGAGGCCCATCAGCCATGTGACTTTGGGGACAGTCAACCACTCTCTCCATGCTTCTTTCTCCTTACTCATCAAAGTGGAACAATTCCAACACCTGTCAGATGGTTTCAAGGACTGGCACATAGTAGGCCCCCAACAAATGGCTTCAGGGAACCAGGGAAACCTTTAGCATCAGTCTTCATCTTCTGCCTTCAACCTCCTAACCCCCAGCCCATCCTGTGTCATCACCAACTCTATCTGTGGGTCCTGGCAAGGCTGCCAGGCAGATGACTTTGACTATTGGTATCCGGCTGGTTTCCTGTTTGAAGGACTCCTGGAAAGCCCAAATGCATGGAGAAGACGTGGATTGTAATCAGAGGGGGTTCTCCTTTTTTTTTTTTTTTCAATTTGGCCATACCACATGGCATGTGGGATCTTAGTTCCCCAGCCAGGGATTGAACTTGTGGTTCCTGCATTGGAAGCACAGAACCACTGGGTCGTCAGGGAAGTCCCAGAGTGGGGCTCTCCTTAAAACGCACCTTGAACACTTTTCAGATACTGGTGACGTTCCCTTTCATTCTCCCCCAGCTCCAGTCCCTTCTCCAGGCTAGACTAATCTTTCTAAAATGCTGACCAGATCTTATGTTTCTACTGACTGCAGTTCTCTAGTAGGACTCCCCACCTCAAGCTCTACGTCCTTAAGTTGGCTCCACAGCATCAGAAGGACTTCTGCCTCAGAAGGGTTTGATGGTTAAAGAAATCTGAGAAACACTGGGTTAAACCAAGTTCAGTATGAGTAATTGCTGAGCATGTGTAGAGTCTTTATTGTACACGGTGTACTTCCAAGAAGTGAATCGAGTCAACTGTATTCCCAGTGTCTCCACAGAACTCCCTTTATTGGAAGAGGAAGAACATCCATTGCCAGTTTGAAAAGCACTGGGCATGCTCCTTAGAATGGAACCAAGAGCCTGAGACTTTTCACAAGCCTTCGTTCTAGTTCTGTCCCTCCCTGCGGCCTTCCTCAGCCTACTGCCATGTTTTAATAGTGCAGAACTCGTGGCCTTGCTCTGGTATGCTGCACCCTCTCTTGCTGCCTTCTCCATTTGGTGAAACTGTGCTTGCCTTTCAAGGTCCAGCCCAAATATCCCTTCTTCTGTGAAAACTACCCCTCGTCCCATCTCAACTATCCTCCACCTCTCCCCACAGAGTATGCTATGATGATCCATTTCAACAAAGGGATGATCTCTCTGCTTGCTTTTCACACATGCTCCAGGCCCCACCACTGGAGATAAGCCCCTACAGGGCAGGGCCATGAATGATCTACCTTTGTACACCTTGCACCAGGCCTTCACAGGTTAGGGTGCTCAGTTATGCTGAGTAAACGCTTACCATTCAGTAAGAAAGAGCCATTCCATGCAAAGTAACAGGATTTTTTTTTTAATGTGGTCTAAATGCCTTAGGTTTTATAGACTTAAAGACTTTTTATTTCTCAGAACATAAATCCTTAGCATCTGACTATAAATTCTTAGTGGATTTAAAAGCATCATGTACTTTCTGCTCTACTGAATACAGAATCTGAGAAAAGCAGGGCCAATGGGCCTTCAAAGATCTGCTGACCCTGCTCATCATTTTAAAGATGAAGAAACCAGAGCCCAGAGAAGAGAGGGGCTCTCCCAAGGGCAGCTGTCCTGATGCCCAGGCCAGCCCTCCTTCCCTGAAGCACTGTGGACTATACAGGCAATCCTCAGCAGGTAGGGACATGACTGATCACCGTCTTGAGATCCAACTGCCTCCTCATGCCTAGCTCAGCTGAAGAGAACTTGTCTGCATTGATGCCAAAATGTGCTGCCTGGTAATTGTGGACTCAACAGTCATGAGCTGTAGCACATACAGAAAAGGCTACAAAAAAGAAGTGACGGCACGACACGAGAAAAGCCACGCCCACCCCACCCCGCACCTCCAAAGAGCTGGCTGGTGTTCACGCTTAATGTTAAATGATGGCAGTCACATATTTCTTCAATATAACTGAAGGAACTCCGTGATAATTTGGCATCAATACGCAACTTATGTTACCTAACATATTTTAACAGCTACAACTCCCGCATGAGATATTCTATATGGACAGATCTATGGTGATTGGTAAATTACAATATGTACAAGTACAAATGCCTTTAAGGAAACAGAACTTTATGTAAATATGTGCTATTTTATACAGAATCCATGCTACCTACATACACAGGTTGCTGTAATAGATGTGTAAACAGATAATTGTTGGAGAAGATAATGTTTGCCTTCACAGTGACTTGGGTTTATTTCTTTAAACAATGGAGTGTGAAGTAGGATTTGTAAGTACCCGCCACATCTTGAGGCATGTAGGCACACAGCTTTAAAAGAGTTAACGTATCTCTACCAGAAGTCTTAACAAATTGAATCTTATTTAATTAGATATTGTATTTGGGGGGAAAAATGAAATAAAATTCTTTCATTAACTAAACCAAACTCCCTTAAAGGCAACAATATGTTCCTCTTTGTCAGGACAGAATGGAATGAAATCTTTATTTTAATTGGGGTCAGATGAGGAGCCATTTGGCTTCAGATGCTTTGTTTATCAGCCCTGAGCTTTACGGCTGAACCGGAACGTGAAATATTCCATTACACAACCGTTCCACTTAAAAGCCCACTTTCCCAGTGATTTTTCATATGTTAAGCACTGTAAATATAGCCCAAGCTTGCTATGAAATTTAGAAATAGAATACTTAAAGATTCCCCAGTGTCATGATGATCCCAGGTGGCCTTGGGTCAGAGGTGCTAGTTCCTCTAGCCAGCAGCAAGCATGGCTTTCCCTAGACAAGGCCCTGTGGTGGAGAAGAGCAGGCAGGAAGCCATAATCATGCCACTGCCCCTCAGCGAGCATGAGTGTATGCCCTTCAGACACCTGAACTGACAGGCTCCAGACTTACCAACAAGCGCTTACTGCAAGCCAGGTTCTGAGTGACAGCACAGTATGGTGATTAAGAGCAAGGACTCTGGGCAAGTCACTTGAGCTTTCTGTGCTTTAGTTCCCTCATCTGTTCAACAGGAAAAATAATAGTGAATAGCCTCACCTCACAGGGTGTGAGGATAAATGAATAATATGTGTCAAGTGCTTTCAGAATGCCTGACAGAGTAAGGGCTATTGTTATGATTACTGTTAATAAAAATTTCCATCTATGTCCTCATAACAACTGAGGTAAGGATAAGCAAAGGCCTTTCATAAAGGATGAAACAAGCTCAGAGAGGGTAAGTTATTTGTCCAGGGTCACATAGCCACTTCAATTCAGGCTTAAGTTCAAGGCTCTTTTCACAAAGAGATGTTCCTTTCAGGACAAACAGAATAAACACAAATTTAAACTTTAGAACCCACAGATGGTTCAAAATTTCTATATACTGTTTAAAAAAGAAACACATAACATTTTGGTATGGGTGACCAAGAGGAGAATAAATCTGTAACCACTACCATTTTTTTCCTATAACTTGTATCCCAAGGACTTCTTGTAGCTCAGACAGTAAAGAATCTGCCTGCAATGTAGAAGACCCAGGTTTGATCCCTGGGTCAGGAATATGCTCTGGAAAAGGGAATGGCAACCCACTCCAGTATTCTTGCCTGGAGAATCCCATGGACAGAGGACCCTGGCAGGCAACACAGTCTGTGGGGTCGCAGAGTTGGACACGACTGAGCAACTAACACTGCACTACGGCACTGTGTCCCAAGGGGATTCTAAGATAGATCTTATCATCTATTAGTACAAAAAGACGACCTACCTATTTGATACAGTGAAGGATTCACATCTAAAAATTGGCATCTTTATTATAGCTGAGGATAACATTAGTTATGATTAAGTGTATTATTAACTCATTATGTGTTTACATGCAAGGTTCTAGGCTGAGAGCCATTCAAGTTGATTATGTGAGGTTATGATTTTTCTCCCCCAAATGGATTAAGGCAGGAAAATATAAATATAGTAATACTATTTCTTTTCTCAAAAATATTGGAAATTAAAATAAGTGTCAGAGAGTCAAAAGATAGTCTCCATTTCTACTGTGAAGTTTCATTTGGCTTTACTTGGTTTCTCCATAAAATATATTTACTCAGAAAACAACTCGCTTTTTGCGTTTCAATTTCTAGCATCGAAATTCATCAAGATTTTCTGGATTTTTTTTTAAGCACATTGGCAGTGGGTTAATGATGACATTATCTGACAGCTCCCAAATAACACAGGCTAAGAGGGATGAAACTAATGAAGAAATTACTCTCTCAGCTAGATTTGGCAAGTCCAGAGCCAACGTTACACTCGACATGGCTCCTATAAAGAAACTGGGAAAGTGGTGAAGTTTTGTCAGAAGGCATGGTGTGTGCTTTCATTTTCAGTGCTGACAACGTCTGCACCTGAGAGGGGCGAGTCAGATTCCAGCACTGTCTTTGAAATTTGCATTCACACATGCTTACAGAAAATACAGCCATTTCAAATTAAATGCATCATTCATGGTTCATAAATTCTAAGACAACATCCATATAGTTCTCTCTACATTTTCCCATCTTCTGCGAAATGTTCTGTTCTGGAAAATGTCATAAAATGAGCTGTTTCTGCAACTTCACAGCGGGTAATTTGATATGATGGTAAATCACTTCCCTTTACTATTTTCATATAATTGTGCCGCAGTCTTTTGACACATAAAAAAGTGGACACCCACATACATGTAATTCACTAACTGTATATCTTCAGTGAGGTAAAATGATTATTTTAAAAGTTACTGATTCTCTTAACCAGATATCAAAGCTAAGGTACCACGAATATCTGAATAAATACCAAGGAAGGGTCAAAGGTAACAAAAGTGGAACCAGGTGAAATGCGAAGTGTGAAATTATCTTGAAAAGAAAGAAAGTGAAGTAGCTCAGTCACGTCTGACTCTTTGAGACCCCATGGACTGTAGCCTACCAGGCTCCTCCATCCATGGAATTTTCTAGGCAAGGGTACTGGAGTGGGTTGCCATTTCCTTCTTCAGGGGATCTTCCCAACCCAGGGATTGAACCCGGGTCTCCTGCATTGCAGGCAGATGCTTTACCATCTGAGCCACCAGGGAAGCCCAAAATTATCTTTAAAAAATTTAAAATAATAGAGAAAAAAAGACAGATATAGTGAATTTCCAGTTATCACAATGTTGTCTTAGCACATTCTCAAACTTGAAAAAACACTGGAATCAGAGGAATTCAGAGAGTGCCCCCAGCTGCAACTGACAATTGCAGCAGTAGCAGCAGAGCAGTAGAAAGAGGCTCAGCTTCAGCGCAGACCCAGGTCTGGTCCCTGCTTGGTTGCTGACAAGCTTTGGACACTAGGAAAGTCACCCCTTACATTCAATTCCGTGTCTTTTCAGTTGAGGAATGTAACCAAACCCGGTACTTGCACCTCTTCCCTGATGGTTGGCTGTGTGTGTTAGCAGGGCTTTGTGAACCGCAGAGCTCAAGCCAATGCCAGTGATGGATGCTACAGGGTGAGGCTGGGACGTGGACAGGAGAGGTAGAGGGCTGTAGCGTGGCTGGGCTATGGGTTGGGGGTTGGCTGTGGCCTGAGGTCATTTGGCTCTCACAACAAAACCCAGCGGCTCTCGGGGCCTTGTGACTCGAGGGTCTCCACTTTGCTCGTGTGTGGAAGCTGCGTGCGGTCAATCACAAGGGAACCAAAATCAGAGAGGAAAATGACAAAGGGAGAGAGAGGAGCACAGAGGACTGAGTAGGTCAAAGCGTTCCTGGAAAATAAAAGCGCCAAACAAGAGCCAGCAGAATGGCAAAAAGGCAAACAGACGATCAAAAGCAAGAGAACAAAATGCAGGCCGGGAAGTCAGTGCCGAAGAATTGATTAGTCAAACATATGAATCTCTCACACTGAAGCAGAAATATCACAGCCCTGGCTCCTCACTGTGGAGCCCTCTCGGCATAATGGGAGCTATGAAGAAACCGGGGAATAAAGCAACTTTCATTTTTCCTCTGTGAACGCAGAGGGCCTGGCCCCATGAGGACCTTGCCTTGTGCTGGCTTCGAGGGGGAGCATGGCCCCTGGCCACGGGAGTGGGGTGCGAGTGAATGGGCTGGCACTCGGCTCACTTCACTTGAAAGCTTGAGGGCCTCTACAGACGCAGATCTCGGGCAAGAACAGCATCCTGGGATGTGGACTTACAGATTCAAATGAGGAAAGGTGAGTGTCCTTCTCAGCACCATGGGGACTAGAGTTCCTTCGTTTCTCTGTTCGGCACTCCTTCCTTGCTGCACAGGCCTACGGGTTACTCCCGCAGCCAGCAATGACAGAGCTCTGCGGATCTCAATAAAGCAGGAGCCAGAAACAAATGATGTGACTGGAAGACGCCCAAATGTGTGGGGTGGCCCCAGAAAGGGTATATGTAAGTTTGGTTGGCAACAATAAAGAACTGTAGGCAGCTTGGAACAGTAGAAGGAGCAGCAGATTTGGAGCCAGCAGACGTTGGTTCTAATACTAGCTTTGCCATTAACAGTTATGTGATCTTGGCCAAATTACCTCATCTCTCTGAGACTTGGTTTCTTAAGCTGGAAAATGGGGATAGTGATACATACCTTAAGGAATACTGTGAGGATTAAATTAAATGAGACGTGAAGATGCCTGGAAGTATGTCTGCCCACTGTGGTGCAGTTTAGGTGATTTGAAGAAGATATGCTGCCGTATTTTAAAACATTTCTGGTATTCTGGAAACTAGAGACTGAGCTCCATATAACTTGTGGCTCTTCTCTGAATGGGTTGCAGGAACTTGGGCCACTCAAGTTTATTTCCATTGAAACGTCACTCTGAGGCCTGTCACTTCTGGCCTTTCTTCTCTGGTGGCCTCTGTGGTGGCCCGGCCTGAACTCTGGATGGAAGAACTCAGGCCTTGCTTCTCTGCTGACTGATTCTCAGGGCAGCCCAGCCCTTCTTGTTTACTCCATACCCAGAATCAACCTGGCACAGGGGAAAAAGCTCAGGCTTTGGGGTCAGAGACTCAGGTGGGAAGCCCACATCTACTACTGACTCAGTGGTAAAGGTGTTTCTAAGTTCTCTATATACCGTGTATGCATGAGCTACTGGAAATTTCAAGAAGGAAATACATTTTTTTCAGAGTCGCTCCCAACGGGACACGTAAGGTCCAACAGAACTGCTACAGATGGAAGATTTTCTACATACCTTGCCGCTACACTGTAATTTTTATCAAGATTTCCACCTCTTTCTCTGCTTGCCAGGTGCCAACTAAGGCCTAGGGTCTGAGGACATCCGAGCTGGAAGATTCACTAGACTTAATCCAGCCCATCTCTTCCTTTTACTGTTGGAGAAATGGAGGCCCAAAGGGGTTAGACAATGTGCACCCATGTTACACAAGGAACCAGAAGTACTGCTTTCTGTTGGTGCTGCCCTGAGTTGGCTCCACAGTTAACATAGAGAGCACTGCTCTTGACCACTGGTAGGAAGGGACTAGCTTGCTGCTTCACGGACAGGATGGATTGGTCAGTACAACTGTGCTTGCTGCTGCCTGTAAGAATAGTGGGACACACCCTTGCTAATAATTGTCTATACTGCCCACTAGGGTGTCTGCTTGAGATATACCTTAGATGAAAAGGCAAAACTGCTCATCTCATTGCAGCTTTGCCCAACATCTATTCCCAAAGCCTCTATTTTCTAAGATGAAAAAGGTAAGAAGGAATCATCTAGAGACAAAGAGCTGCTATATACATGATATTCAAGAAATTGAAGTCAACAACCATCCTGAAAATTCCCAGACTGAAAAAAATACTTGTAACCTATATCATGAACAAAAGGCTTATTCAATCCAATATATAAAAAGTTTCTAAAATTAAAGAAGAAAAAGAATAATTAATATAAAACAGACAAAATCATATAGTTCATATTACTCTTAAATTACTCTTAAATGTAAGAAAAGATATTCAACCTCACTTGTAATAATATGGATGGATATGAAATTTCATTGAGCTATCACTTCTTACTCATTAGACTGGAAACAATCCATAAGTTAGCAATATAGTCTACTGGTGAAGCTATGGGCTAACAGGATAGGAATGTGAAAAAATTAAACCCCTATGGAGGGGAATCTGGCACTATCTAGCAAAATGATATATGCAATTACCATCTGACCTGACAACCTCACTTTTAGGATCTATCCCAAAGATCCCAAAGATACATTTACAAAAACACAAACCAACATATGTACAAGGTTATTCATTGTGACATCTAACAGCAACATCCAAAGAACATCAACATGGTACTGGCTGAAAAAAGCCTGTGACACACAAACACTGTGGAGCAATAGAAAGCTATGAAAAAGAATTAACATCTCTATACACTGTGATGGACTGATTTCCAGAAAAGATTATGTGCAAAAAAAAAGATGTAAAAAAATGTATGTAGAAGCTTACTTTTTTAAGTAACAAAGAGAAGTTATGGGGGAGGGAAGTATAAGGGTAGAAAGAATGGGGCTGAAAGTCTGATTCTTTAATGACAAGTATATCAAGAATCTTAAAAATGTGCATATCCTTTAACCTGGCACTGAGATTACTGGGAACTTAGTTTAAGGAAAAACTCAAATGCCAATGAATTTCTCTTTGCGAAGCTGTTCACATCAAACCACCACTACCAAAAATTTAAATTTCCCTCCAGGGGGGCACAGTTAAGTAAACTGTGGCAAATCTAGGCAAAGGAATTAATAGCCATTTACAAAGATACTATACACTATCTCATGACCTGAGGAAAATCTCTATGATGAAGACCACATGCAAAAGAAGAAACAAATGTATTGACTATATACATTCAATTATGTAAAAAGGCATAAAAACATTTGGAAAGAAATAGACCAAAAGTTAATGCTGGTTGCCTCAGGGTGGTGGGAATGTAAGAGACATTTCCTGCTCATGTTTGCCTGTCTTTTCCAAATTTTCTACAATGAAAATACATTATGTTCACAATCAGAAAAAACAATATGCACTGTTATTTTATGGATGTTGTTTCAACCTGGACCTTTGCCCTGGTGTATGTTTTTATGATTGCTACTGTCATTACAACAAGAAGAGAAACATCATAAGTGACTAGGTATCCCTGAGTAGCATTAGGGATTTACCTAGTAGGTCGATTTTTATCTAGCACAAAGGACCCTTAAGTAGGAACATTCAAAGGCAATTAGTTGGTAACAATATTATAAATAGAAAAGGAGCCAAATAAATGTTTCCTGGATATCATTAATTTAGTTGCAAAATAGATTCAGAGTTACTCTGATAACCCCACATAAAGAAGGCACTCATTATAAAGACAGCCATGTGTTAAACAAGAAAATGTTAGATGCAGAGATGGCTCTGCTGTACACAAATAAGATATTCCCACGGAGACAGCAGTTCTCAAAATATCACCCTCAAAAACAAAAGCTTGGTCTAGGAAAACAATCCCAGCACAATACTAATTGATTTGGTCCTGCCTACTTGTCTCAGAATCTGGCACACTCTTCCTCCTCCCTCCCTGCTCTGGCTTGGTTTGAATACTATGAGCCAGTGCAGGCCACTTCTTGGAACTTTCTTATTTAAAAAGTTGAGCATAATAATTTAGTTTACAAAACCCTATTATATAGGAGTACAGAGAAGACTGGACAAGAGGCACGGGGACACACTTAGCAGAGTGCCGGGCAAGTCCTGTCGATCCCATCTCAAAAGAGCTCATTCCCCTCTCCAGTGCCACAATGCAAGTTCAAGTCACCTCCATCTCCCGCCTGGGTGATCACAGTGATTTTCTAACTGCTCTCTGTGCTTCCACTAAGGCCCCTCTCCCAGCAGCCAGCGTGATTAAAACAAACAAATAAATTGCATCACACCTGTCTTAAAAACCTTCACTGGATTTCCACTGACTGAGTAAAATCCAAACTCCCTTCCACGACCTTCAAGAATGTGTGATCTGGCCTTGCTTAAATGTCTAACTTCAGCTCAGGCCACATGCTCTCTCCCCTGCTATGTCCTGGGCTCCCTGGTTTGGCTCCTCCAAGTTGCGGTGCCATCCCTCCACTCTGTCTCAAACATCTTGCCTCAACTCATCCTGGTTGGCTGATTCTCACTCTTCATCTCTTAGGTAAAATGTCAGTTCCAAGAAGACTTCCTCAGTCACTCCATCTGAAGTAGAAGCATGACGTACCACTCAGATGAAACATTCAAAAGATCTAGCTGTCCACTTCTCTGTTCACTGTGTCTGTTTCACTAGACTGTAAGCTCCTTGAGGACATATGTCTCTAGGTGCCACTATAGGCTGCCTCGTTTCCTCCTTTTCTTAACACAACCACAATTTGTTCATGCCCTCACCCTCCTCCATGAGGACAAGTGTTTCAGGCTCCATCCCAGAGGCAGGGGGTAGGTCCTCACAATGAAGCCAAGCCCAGTGGTCTCAATTTCCTTGCCAGTGACTGCTTAGGGCTTACGCATGTGACTCAATTCTGGTGAATGACGCATGAGCAGAAGTCACCAGGAGAGGTTCTGGCAAAGGTTTTCTGAATCTTAAGAGATATCAGGAAGAGAAGGTCCTTTTTTTCTGCCTTTTGAGACTGTTGTGAGGATGTAATGCCTAGAAGTGACACAGTCATCTTAAGACCACGAGGAAAGCCATCCTGGTGGCATGGGTAGGAAGCTGAGATCAGCAGATTCATGAATCAAAGAATGGGGTTCTTGACATCAATGAGTTGGCTCAATTAGCTAGACACAGAACTGCCCACCTCTGAACTGTCTATGATAGATAACAAAGTCATTATTTCAGATAGATTGTTGGCTGTAAGTTTCCCTGTATATTTTTCTGTTCTCTTCTGCCTGCAATCCAGCACAGTGTCTAGCACATAGTACGTCTTCCATAAAACTTATTTGAATGAATGAATCAGAGTGTTAATTGTAAAGTATTACAAAAAAACCATAAGATAAAATCTTGATTTTAGAGTAGGATTCATACCACTTCTATGAGAAAGTGTTCAGTTTTTGTTTCTTCCCTCTTCTACTTTTTTATTAAACCAACTACAGTAAAAGTAGTTTACTCTCTCTTTCTCTGAGTAAAAGAAAAAAAAAAGGGTGGAAAAAAGAGAAAGAAGAAATTTAAAATTCAATTCTACCATCCTAATGTACTGCAGGACTGGGCTGTTACAGTAAAAGTTCTCACTGTAAACACAGACTCCATGCACCAAGGCAGCTTGCAGAGATGCAGTTCCCCAGTTCATTTATGCACTAAAGTGTGGGTTTAAATTATTTTACAAATATCTCAGGAATAGGAAGAAAAATTTTCCATTGGCCATTAAGCTTCCTGGAATAGTCACAGAAAAAGCTTTTCATGTATATGGAACATCCACTTCCAAAAAAGCAGCCTAGTGGTAAAGAGGTTTAGAATCAGACCTGGATTTGAACGCTGGCGCTGCAGCCCCCCTTGCTGTGTGACCTTGTGCAAGTCATTTACCTTCTCTGAGCCTCAACTTCCCCATCTGTAAAATGAGAATAATACCTAATTTACAGTTGTTTTTTTTTTTGTGTGTGTGTATTTAGCATTTTTTTTTGTATTTATTTATTTTTTTACACGAACTCCCAAACATGAACCCCCCTCCCACCTCCCACCCCACATCATCCCTCCAGAGTGTGCTACTCATATGGCCCTTAGCTTGGAGCTTAGTATACTGGTAATACTCAAAAGATGCTATTATTAGGATGAAATTGTTCCTAAAGTAATCCTTAAGTTTCGTGATTTCTTAAAGAAGGGCCTTACATGTTGAAGGACACAGTGAAAAGTGTTAGTCACTCAATCATGTCGGACTCTGCAACTCCATGGACCATAGCTGGCCAAGCTCCTCTGCCCACGGAATTTTCCAGGCAAAAATACTGGAGTGGGTAGCCATCCCCTTCTCCAGGGGATCTTTCCAACCCAGGGACTCAACCCGGGTCTCTTGCATTGCAAGCAGATTCTTTACTGTCTGAACCACCGGGACAGCCAGCTGGAGGACACTGGAGTTGGCTAAATGCCATGTGTTAACTGAGATCTGGCTTCCCAGTATTGATTGCCAAAAGCCAGCCTCCTTCCTGGGAGACAGCGAGGGCAGTGAAAAGAGCATAGACCTTGGAATCAGTCAGAACTGGACTCCAGTCCCAGCCATGTGCTCAAAGACTATGATCTTAGGTCTGGCACGAAATCTCTGCTTTTCAGTTTCCTCGTCTGTAACAGGGGTCCTACTACTTACCCTCTGCCCAGCATCTTTGTGGACTGAGTGACAGAGCATATGGATAGTATCGAGCACTGTGCCTGGTGCACAGGAGGGATACAATACACGCTAACTCTCATTTTTTCAGTATCAGTTCTTCTTAATCACACTCAGGTTGAAACCATAAGTTCTCACTACACAGTGAACTGGGCCCCCATGGCAGGAGGGTGCAGGAATGGTAAAGCTGGTTTGAAAAAGATGACTAAATTGCTCAACAATGGCAAATACATATAATAAATCTATCCCACAAATGTTTTATTTGGTTTTAACGCCTTGCTGAGCTGCATCCCGCTACCCTCTTGAACATGGGGGTCTCTACGGCTCACTCACACAGAGAAAATTGGCAGACACCTTCCCTCTACCCAGAGTTGCTTCTTGTGCCCTCTGCCCGAGGATGGTAATGTCACAAGAGCAAGGGAGCTGCACAATGCCCAGAGATTTATGAAAATAAGCATCTGAAAAAGGGAATGCTGTGCAGAGAGTGGTCGTGTGGGCAGGCCTGGTGCATGGGAGCAATTAGAGCAGGTTTGCAACAACTCAGTGCTGTTCTATTCAATTGCTTAAAGAATTGCCATAGCAACAGCAGCCACACATAGTAAAGTGGCAGCAAGATGGAGCAAACACTTGAAAAAGACTCTCTCTTGTTAACCCTCCTCCCCTCCCCAAAATGCATAAAGGGTCATTTTTTTTTCTCTAAAATAGTCTTCCAATCAATGTCCACACTTCATGCCAAAGTGGGAGACTAGATGCCCATCTTCTTCTTTTGTGTGTGTGTGTGTGTGTGTTAATAACAGTAGCTGCCTTTTAATGATCTCCTACTATGTCCTGGGCCCTGGGCTGATAGAAACTTCACCTAATAATTCTAGCAACTGGTGTTTACTAAGTACATACTATATCTGCAACTGGGGATGTGAGCTGTCCTGGACATTGTCCCTACCTTCAAGTGAGAGGGAGCCACACAAATCTGCTTATGAGATGGGGTGGCAATGGAGCCAAATCTTGAATGAACACTCAGTGGGCACCCATTATGTGTTAGGGATATACAGATAAATAAGAAACTCCCTTTTTCTTCAAAAAAACTCTCAGTCTAATGTGTGGGAGAAACATGGAGGTCAAGCATTTATGTGAGGCCATATCTAACTGCTAACCTATGGAGTTAGGAGAGCACACTGAGTAATTTACTTGACAAAATAAAACAGATTTCGGGAGGGGTGTTTGGGGAAGGGTGAACATTTAGGGAGCGTTGCCTCCTGTCAGCCTATGGCCGAGGGCCCTTAGCTATGTTATGCATGGACAATATGACAACCCCCTGATGTGTTAACAGGCTGATCTCCAACTTCGTGCCACGTGCTCTTCCTCATCCTGTGGCTGAGATGTTCTTCATCCTACTAGAACCATGGGAAGCAGTAATTCCTATTTCATGTGTACAGTAAGATGTGGAACCGGAGTTCAGCTAGCTGTGACTTGCTTTAGGACCATACGGCTAATGAGTTCGAGTTAGAGACTGAACCCAAGTCATCCTGATTAAAAAATCTGCCTTGTTTACTTGGTATGCTGAATAGAAACAGACTGACAGGTCACTAGTGGGAAACGTCGTTCACAGACTGTTCTTGGAATAGCAGAGGTTGGGGCTGGAGCCCAGACCAGTGGAGCGGCCTCTTCGGAGAGAGACTCTATGTAGAAAAGAGTTCTCTCCCCTGCTTTCAGGGCTGTTATTAGGCACAATCTACCCTGCTGGGAAGTGGGAAGGTGGCTAAAGGAAGGAGCATAGCAAGAACTCCAGCTTCCTTTTTCTGAGGCCTTCCCTGAAATCCTAAATTTTATGAGAGAAGACACTGAGAGTTTGCCTCAATCACCTGTGTACGTAGGCGGGCGGCAGACAAATGCCACAAGCCAGGGGGCAGAGAGAAGACTGCTTTAGCTGGATCCTTCTCTTTCTGATCGATAACTCACTGAACAATTGTCAGCTGGCATCATGACCCTACTCCATAAACGTCAGAGGGGAAAAGAATTTAAGAACATGCTCCAAACATAGGAAAAAACAGGCAGACTGTGGAGAGTCCACTTCCTTCTCACTGATGGGCAAATTCCCAGCACTAGGTCAAAGAAAACCATACATCCTCTGGTTCCTCTACGGGGTGCTCGCCACCATTCTGTTTCAGCCTTCTCCCCATCCCCTGGCTGCTCGCCTGTCCCTTTTGTCCCCAGCCACACACACAGACACACACACACACCTGCCTGGATGCTGCAGAGAAAACTAAAACCATTAGATGGACCCCTGCGCCAACCTCTTTCTTTCACCAGAACCCCTCCTCCACTTCAGGCTTCCTTTCCCACTGAAACTCAGACAGAGGGGCAGAGGGCCTGTTCTCTGCTCCAAGGCCAGTGTAACCACCCTGCTTTGCCAAACTCCCTCCTTCTCAGGGCTTCAGTTCTGTCAGATATCCTTACCTCCCCTTTCCTTCTCATCAGCATTTTAATGTGCTCATGTTTCTTCCAATGGTAAAACAACAAACACTCTCATCCCCGCTCCCCGACTCCATTTTTCTTCCTTCCTATAAAGCTACCTGGCTATCGTGATTCTCTCTCTCCACTTCCTACCAGCCAAACTGTTCAGAGGAGTTGTCCAGTTTCACCCAGGACGCTGAAGACCTTCTTGTGGCTAAAGCCCACAGGAGAATCTGTCTTTATCTAGTTAACCCCCCTTCAGCGGTCGGGCACTGTTTACTAAGCATTCTGATCCCACGCTTTGCTGTGTCCGCCTGGTTTTATTCCCACCTCTCTGGAGGTGTCTTCTCTGGCTCCTTCACTGGCTCCCCCATTTTTCTGACAACCTCTTACGTACAGATATTCTTTGTCTTATGCTCTCTTTAACTCTTATGCTCTTATTTCCCCTAGTTAAATAGTTACCATCCATATGCTGACATCTCTCAAATCTCTATCTCCATCCCACTCCTCTCTCCAGATTCATTTTCAAACTGGTTCTTCTTCATTCATCTGAGGGGACAGGAATAGCCCTACCCAGTCACCTGGCTCAGTCTGACTTTTCTTCTCTCCATTCACTCAGTTACCAAGACCTGGGGATTTTACCTCATTATGTTTCTCAAGCCCATCCACGTCTCTCTGTCTTTTCAGCTAGGTGGCCATCATCTTTCTCCTGGGCTATGGTAACAGCCTCCAGGGTTGGCTCCGCCTCCAAGTTTGTCTCCCTATTAATCAGTTCTCCTCACACTACTACCACAGTCATCTTTAAAAATTGCCTGCATATTCATGTAATTTCCTTGCTTTAACAACTCTTCCATAGTAGTCCCAGTGATATCAGAATTCATCTTCATCTTCCTGACTTGGCTTATAAGGGCCTCCCTGATCTGGCCACACCAACCTTTAAATTTCACTTCTTGCCACGCCTCTGCCTATGCCAATGTCTGTTACCCTCGGAGGATGCTTCCCCTTCCCTGTTCCCTGGCTAACTTGCACTTCTCAAATTTCAGTTTGGGTATCACCTCTTGTGGGGCACCTTCACTGAGCCCCAGTTCCTGGTTGGGTGCCCCTCCTAGGGTCCATCCTCATCCTCTACTTCTCTGGAACATTCCTGAAACTGTATTATAATTGATTATTTGCTTGTCATTCTCACCACTGGTCTGTCTCATTCTCAGTTGTTAACCCAGTGCCCTGTGTGATTACTGAGACACAAGAGGAGCTATTTGTGGTTACAACAAACAGATGAGTGAAAAGAGAGCTCAAAGAAAGGTATATATATATATTTTTTTTTTTTTGGTTTTTTAAGTTCATGCTACAAGAGTGGATGGCATAAGATGGTAGGAAAAAAACACCAGATTTTCAGTTCCTAACCTTGATTCTGCAAGTGACTTGCTTTGTGACCCGGATTGATTGTTTAACGTCTTGGAATCTCAGTTCCTCATCTGTAAAACTGATGTTACCACCTTTCTCTCAGGTTGCTGTATTAAATGAGATGACATGTAAAAAGCACCTGCCATCACGCAGGGTGCATAACAGGCCTCAGAAATGTGTGTGTGTGTTTTTTAATTAAGTGAAAAAGTCTAATTATTCAAAAAGAGTATTTCAAGGTACATGAGAATAGAGCTGACTGGTAAGACACATAACCAGCACTCCATCTGCAATGATGAAAGAAAGCTCAAGTCAGGAGTCACAAACTCAGTATCAAAGCTATTCTGTGCAAAGGAGAGGATTCCTCCAAAGATGTTAAATTAGACGAACTAAGTTTCCACACGTTGTTTTCATTACCTTCCTAGAAAGTTGCTGAGAAAGTGAAGTCATTTTTCTTGGGCGGCTTCTCTAGTACACTGTTCTTAGAGAAAACCAGCATTGCTGATTTCCTCCAGGATTGAAGTGAAGTGAAGTGAAGTCGCTCAGTCGTGTTCGACTCTTTGCAACCCCATGGACTGTAGCCTACTAGGCTCTTCTGTCCATGGGATTTTCCAGGCAATAGTCCTGGAGTGGATTGCCATTTCCTTCTCCAGGGGATCTTCCCAACCCAGGGATCGAACCTGGGTCTCCTGCACTGTAGACAGACGCTTTACCAACAGAAATCAAGATGAAGAGAAATATTTGCCATATTTGTTGCTGGAGGCTGATGGTGTGGAAAAAACTCTCCACACAGTCTCTCTCAGATTTGTTCTCTTTGCTCTATTTCCACTACTTAGAGTTTTTTTTTTTTTTTTTTACTTAGAGTTTTAAGTTCAGTTTTTCTTCTATGAACTACTAACAGCCTTCTCACTGGTCTTTGTTTTGGTTTCCTTCCAACCAACTTTCTGGATGCCATTAGAAAGCAAGTGTTCCCTGTTTCAAATCCCCAAGTAACTGCAGTACACCCAAACCTCAAGTGAAACAGTTAAAGGATTCCACAAACTGGCCTGTGCCTCCCAGTGTTATCCAAAACCACTGTCTCTAACCCAGCCATGCCTCAGGTGGAATGAATGTGTTTTTTCTAAAGGGTTATTGCTCTTACTGTCCCCTCAACTTAAAATAATTTTTTGTTTTCTGGAAAACTCTTTCAAGCCCATTTCAAGTGAATATCTACTCCTCTGAGAGCCATTTAACCTATCCTGGCAGATTTTAAACACATCTTTTTGTGTGCCGTTCACTTATCTAGAACCTTCCTTCATTGTACTGCATTATAACTGTTTTTCATGTTTGTTTTCCTCATGGGCCTGTGAGCCCCCCTGTCAAAAAATATGATCAATATAATATTTTTAAGTGAATGAATGAATGATAAAATATTATGTGTTACTCTCATCTTTGGTTGTTATGCCCAAGCTGGGTGGTGTGAGCTCTTACAAAAATGTTACTGAGCTACTTGAGATAAACAACAGAGGCTTCTGGGGTGGCTCAGACAGTAAAAGAATCTGCCTGC
>SJYX01003700.1:325540-338168 GCA_006410675.1 Oreotragus oreotragus | reverse complement strand
AAAAAAAAAAAAGAGGGCGAATCTAAGATGTCTTAGTCTGTTCAGTCTTCTATAACAAAATGGCACACGCTGGGTGGCTTAGAAACAATAGAAATATTTCTCATAGTTTTGGGGGCTGGAAATCTAAGATAAGGGTAGCAGCCTGGTCAGGTTCTGGCAAAGGCCCTCTTCTAGATTGCCAACTGCCAACTTCTGTCCTCACATGGTAGAAGGGACTGGGAGCTGTGTGGGTCTCTTTTATAAGAACGCTAATCTCATTCATGAGGGTCCTGCTCTTATGATCTAAGCACCTCCATCTCTAATACCATCACAGTGGGCATTAGGATTTTAACATATGAATTTAGGGGGGACAAAAACATTCAGACCATAACAAGAGTTCTGAAAGCAAAGGTTAATGACAAGTTCAAGAGGGGAATAAGCATTCAGAATGAAGGCCTGTGTGGCTACATTCAAATGAGGAAAGAGGGGACTAGAAAGCTATATGGGGCCATGTAGGTCCTGCAGGCCCTACATATACATAAATGGGGAGGATTCTGACCCCAAATATGAGTGAAAATACAAATATGTATTTACACTGAAATAAAACCATAAAAACTAGATTAAATATATAAAGTATCTTTTGAGGGGTTAGCAAGTAACTAACCCAGTGAGGAAATGAGGGGACTACAATCTTTGAGAGAAGAGAAGTACACAGTGGAACTCCACCCAGATTTTTTTTTTTTCCAGTGAACTGTCCAAATTGTGGCTCAGAAGAACTGAGCCTATGAAGACAGCAGTCATCTTATCGGACTGAAAATACACAGTGGCTGGGACTTAAGGGTCAAAATACTGGAGAGAAGGAAACCAAAGAGAAAGAGCCCAAAATTTGTGAACAAGTTTCTCTCAAGTGGCTGACTCCTAAGCCGTACATGCACATAGTCAGACTCCAACAAACCCAGAAGAACACAATAACTGAGAGAGCAGTAAATTGAGAGAGGCTTCCACACGGCGATCCCTGGCACAGTAGTAAAGAATCTGCTTGCCAGTGCAGGAGCTGCAAGAGATATGAGTTCGATCCATGGGTGAGATACCCTGGAGAAAGCAATGGCAACCCACTCCGGTATTCTTGCCTGGGAAATCAGAGGAGTCTGGCAGGCTAGTCCACGGGGTCACAAAGAGTCAGACATGACTGACCACACGGCGCAAGCACACAGGGAGCTGGGGAAAGAGAAGCTAGAGCTTGGACCCTACCATTGTGTAGAGGTCTTGGTAAACACCCTTAGCTTTTTTTTTTTTTTAACTGGAGTGGGTTGCCATTTCCTTCTCCAGGAGATCTTCCTGACCCAGGGATCAAACCCAGGTCTCCTGCATTGCCGGCAGACACTCTACTGTCTGAGCCACCAGGGCATCACCCTTAGCTTTTAACTGAGGCCTCAGAAGGTTTACACCCTAGAAACAAAGGCCACACTGCAGAAGAAAGGACAACACCACCAGGATAAGAACTTGCTCTAGAAGAAAAGGCAAAACTACAATACGCCACTTCTAATTAAGCTTAAAACATGCAGCAGTGGGGCCAAGGTGACCCTCCAGTACTCTGACTTTAAGAAGAAAAATTAACCTTTTTGGAGAAGGATTAATACTATCCAGAGCTTCTATAATGTTTAATCTGCATGATCCAACAATGAATCAAAAATCATGAGGCATGCTAAAAACAAAATGAACCTGAACTAAATAACCAAAAAGTCAACAAAAACATGATTTGGATATTGGACTCATCAGATGGGGACTTTAAAATAATTGTGAAGATAAAAGAGAGAATGGGATTTTATATAAATGGACATTCTAGAACTGAACTGAAATTCACTAGCTAACATTTTTCTTGCCTGGAAAATCCCAGGGACGGGGGAGCCTGGTGGGCTGCCGTCTATGGGGTCACACAGAGTCGGACACGACTGAAGTGACTTAGCAGCAGCAGCAGCAGCAGCTAACATTTACAGCAGACTGGATTGGGTTGCTTTAACAGAACACCCTAGGGAATTCCTTGGCTGTCTAGTGTTTAGGATTCCATGCTTCCATTGCTTGGAGCACAGGTTCAATCCCTGGTCACAGAAATAAGATCCTGCAAGCCGTGCTGTACAGCCAAAAACACACACACTCACACAAAACAACAAAACCCAAAACAGAATAGCATAGACTGGATATTTTGTAAACAACAAAAATTGATTTCTTACAGTTCTAAAGGCTGGGAAGGTCAAGATCAAGGTCCTGGCAGGTTCAATGTCCACTGAGAGCCAACATCCAGGTGTGAAGACAGCCTTCTTTGTGATGGACCTTAATTGGTAAATGGGAACCAGGGAACTCTCCAGGTATCTTTCATAAAGGCACTAATCCCATTCATGAGGTATCCATCCTCAAGACCTATTCACCTTCCAAAATCCACCCCCCATCAAATACCATGACACTAGGGGTTAAGACTTCAACATATGAATATGCTGGTGGATACAGATATTCAGTCTATATCACTGGGTATATAAGAAAGCCTTCCTCAGTGATCAACGCAAAGAAATAGAGGAAAACAATAGAATGGGAAACACTAGAGATCTCTTCAAAAAAATTAGAGATACCAAGGGAACATTTCATGGAAAGATGGGCTTAATAAAGGACAGAAATGGTATGGACCTAACAGAAGAAGATATTAAGAAGAGGTGGTAAGAATACACAGAACTGAACAAAAAAGATCTTCATGACCCAGATAATCACAATGCTGTGATCACTCACCTAGAGCCAGACATCCTGGAATGTGAAGTCAAGTGGGTCTTAGAAAGCATCACTAGGAACAAAGCTAGTGGAGGTGATGGAATTCCAGTTGAGCTCTTTCAAATCCTGAAAGATGATGCTGTGAAAGTGCTGCACTCAATATGCCAGCAAATTTAGAAAACTCAGCAGTGGCCACAGGACTGGAAAAGGTCAGTTTTCATTCCAATCCCAAAGAAAGGCAATGCCAAAGAATGCTCAAACTACCGCACATTTACACTCATCTCACACGCTAGCAAAGTAATGCTCAAAATTCTCCAAGCCAGGCTTCAACAAATCATGAACTGTGAACTTCCAGATGTCCAAGCTCGTTTTAGGTAAGGCAGAGGAACCAGAGATCAAATTGCCAACACCCACTGGATCATTAAAAAAGCAAGAGAGTGCCAGAAAAACATCAACTTCTGCTTTATTGACTGTGCCAAAGTGTTTGACTGTGTGGATCACAATAAACTGTGGAAAATTCTGAAAGAGATGGGAATACCAGACCACCTGACTTGCCTCTTGAGAAACCTATATGCAGGTCAGGAAGCAAGAGTTAGAACTGGACATGGAACAACAGACTGGTTCCAAATAGGAAAAGGAGTACATCAAGGCTGTATATTGTCACCCTGCTTATTTAACTTAAATGCAGAGTACGTCATGAGAAACACTGGGCTGGAAGAAGCACAAGCTGGAATCAAGGTTGCCAGGAGAAATATCAATCACCTCAGATATCCAAATGACACCACCCTTATGGCAGAAAGTGAAGAACTAAAGAGCCTCTTGATGGAAGTGAACATAGTGAAAAAGTTGGGTTAAAGCTCAACCTTCAGAAAACTACAATCATGGCATCCAGTCCCATCACTTTATGGCAAATACATGGGGAAACATTGGCTGACTATTTTGGAGGGCTCTAAAATCACTGCAGATGGTGACTGCAGCCATGAAATTAAAAGGTGCTTGCTTCTTGGAAGAAAAGCTATGATCAACCTAGACAACGTATGAAAAACAGAGACATTACTTGACTGACAAAGGTCTATCTAGTCAAAGCTATGGTTTTTCCAGTAGTCATGTGAGAATTGGACCATAAAGTAGGCTGAGTGCCAAAGAATTGATGTTTTTGAACTGTGGTGTTGGAGAAGACTTGAGAGTCCCTTGGACTGCAAGGAGATCCAACCAATCTTTCCTTAAGCAGATCAGTCCTGAGTGTTCATTGGAAGGGCTGATGTTGAAGCTGAAACTCCAATACTTTGGACACCTGATGGAAAAGACCCTGATGCTGGGAAAGACTGAAGGCGGGAGAAGGGGACGACAGAGGATGAGATGGTTGGATGGCATCACTGACTCAATGGACATGATTTGGGTAAACTCCGGAAGTTGGTAAAGGACAGGGAGGCCTGGCATGCTGCAGTCCATGGGTCACAAAGAATCGGACACGACTGAGTGACTGAACTGAATTGAATGGCAGAAGACAGAATTACTGAATAGAAACAATCAGTAGAAAATATCCAAAAGAAAGCACAGAAAGAAAAAAAGATCTTTTATAGAAGAACAGACAGTAAGATGTGCAGAACACAGTGAAAAGGTCTAACATACATATAATTAGATTGGAGTTGCAAAAGGAGAGGAGAAAGAGAAAGCTGCAGCTCAATGTTTGAAGAGACAGTGCTTTGAATTTCCCCAAACTAATGAAAGATATCAACCTATAGATTAGGGAAGTTCTGTGAACCCCAATCAAATAAATACAAAGAATACCTCATCTGGCATGTCATTATAAAACTGCTGACAATCAAGAGAAAAACTCTTGAAAGCAGACAAAGATGGATTATCTTCAAAGGAGCAACAACACATATCTGATTTTTCAGTAAGAAAAAATGGAAGCCAGAAAACAGTAGAATGACATAATTTAAATACCAAAAAAAAAAAATGTTGCTAACCTAGAATTCTTTGGCATTGGAATGAAAACCTGATCTTTTCCAATCCTGTAGCCACTGCAGAGTTTTCCAAATTTGCTTGCATATCGAGTGTAGCACTTTCACAGCATCATCTTTTAGGATTTGAAATAGCTCAGCTGGAATTCCATCGCATCCACTAGCTTTGTTCATAGTGATGCTTCCTAAGGCCTACTCCAGCATGTCTGGCTCTAGGTGAGTGATCACACCATCATGGTTATCTGGGTCATTAAGATCTTTTTTGTGTAGTTCTTCTGTGTATTCTTGCCACCTCTTAAAATCTTTTGCTTCTGTTAGGTTCATACTGTTTTTGTCCTTTATTGTGCTCATCTTTGCATGAAATGTTCCCTTGATATCTCTAATTTGCTAGAAAAGATCTCTAGTCTTTCCCATTGTTTTCCTCCGTTTCTTTGCATTGATCACTGAGGAAGGCTTTCTTTGAAACTCTGCATTCAGAAGGGTATTTTTCCTTTTCTCCTTCGCTTTTTGCTTCTCCTCTTTTCTCAGCTATTTTTAAGACCTCCTCAGACAGTCATTTTGCCTTTTTGGCATTTCTTCTTGGGAATGGTTTTGTTCACCACCTCCTGTACAATGTTAGAAACCTCCGGTTCATAGTTCTTCAGGCAATCTATCTATCATATCTAATCCCTTGAATCTATTGTCCCTTGAACCTATTTGCCACAGGACTAGAAAAGGTCAGTTTTCATCCCAATCCCAAAGAAAGGCAATGCCAAAGAATGCTCAAACTACCACACAATTGCACTGATCTCACACGCTAGCAACGTAATGCTCAAAGTTCTCAAAGCTAGACTTCAACAGTACGTGAATGGAGAACTTGCAGATGTTCAAGCTGGTTTTAGAAAAGGCAGAGGAACCAGAGATCAAATTGTCAATATCCACTGGATCCACTGGATCATAGAAAAAGCAAGAGAATTCCAGAAAAATATCTACTTCAGCTTTATTGACTAAGCCAAATGCTTTGACTGTGTGGATCACAATAAACTGTGGGAAATTCTTAAAGAGATGGGAATCCCAGATGACCTTACCTGCCTCCTGAGAAACCTGTATGCGGGTTAAGAAGTAACAGTTAGAACTGGATGAGTAACAATGGACTGGTTCCAAATTGAGAAAGGAGTGTGTCAAGGCTGTATATTGTGACCTTGCTTATTTAACTTCTATGCAGAATACATCATGCGAAATGCCAGACTGGATGAACCACAAGCTAGAATCAAGATTACAGGGAGAAATATCAATAACCTCAGATATGCAGATTATACCACCCTTATGGCAGAAAATGAAGAGGAGCTAAAGAGCCTCTTGATGAAAGTGAAGAGCAGAGTGAAAAATCTGGCTTAAAAGAACATTAAAAAAACTAAGATCATGGCATCAGGTCCCATCACTTCATGGCAAATAGATAGGAAAACAATGGAAACAGTGAGACTTTATTTTCTTGGGCTCCAAAATCACTGCATATGGTGACTACAGCCATGATATTAAAAGACGCTTCCTCCTTGGAAGAAAAGCTATGACCAACCTAGACAGTGTATTAAAAAGCAAAGACATTACTTGGCTGACAAAGGTCTGTCTAGTCAAAGCTATGGTTTTTCCAGTAGTCATGTATGGATATGAGAGTTGGACCATAAAGAAAGGTGAGCAATGAAGAATTGATGCTTTTGAACTATGGTATTGGAGAAGACTCTTGAGAGTCCCTTGGACTGCAAGAAGATCCAACCAGTCCATCCTAAAGGAAATCAGTCCTGAATATTCATTGGAAGGACTGATGTTGAAGCTGAAACTCCAATACTTTGGCCACCTGATGCAAAGAACTGACTGATTGGAAAAGACCCTGATGCTGGGAAAGACTGAAGGCAGGAGAAGGGGACAACAGAGGATGAGATGGTTGAATGACATCACCGACTCAATAGACATGAGTTTGAGCAAGCTCCAGGAGCTGTCTCTTATACACATCTAGATGTGTATAAGAGACAGGAGTTGGACATGACCTAGCAACTAAACAACAATTAATCATAATTATGACTATTACATCTTAATTTCTAAAACTGAATTATAGTTGATCTATAATGTTACATGCTACGTGTATATAATAAAATAGTGATACAAAATTTTTAAAGGTTATACTTCATTTACAGTAGTTATGAAATACTGTCTATATCCTGTTATACAATATATCCTTTTAGCTTATTTATACATGACAGCTTGTAGTTCTTAATCTCCTACCCTTATATTGCCCATCCCCCCCAATTACACCTCAATTTTTAAAAAGTCTTTAAAAATTAATTCTAGACAAAGAAGACAATAATATACAATGGAGAAAAGACAGTTTCTTCAGCAAGTAGGGTTGGGAAAGTGGGACAGTCACACGTAAATCAATGAAGTTAGAACACTCCCTCACAAACACAAACTCAAAATGGCTTAAAGACTTAAATATAAGACATGACATCATAAAATTCCTAGAAGAGAACATATGCAAAATATTCTCTGGCATTTCTTAGATCAGTCTTTCAAGGCAACAGAAATAAAAGCAAAAGTAAACAAATGGGACCTAATCAAATATATAAGCTTTTGCACAGAAAACTGTAAACAAAATGAAAAGACAACCTATGGAATGGGAGAAAATATTTGCAAATAATGTGACTGACAAGGGCTTAATTTCCAGAAAACATAAACAGTTCCTACAGCTCAATATCAAAAAAACAAACAATTCAATTAGTAAATGGGCTGCTGCTGCTGCTAAGTCGCTTCAGTCGTGTCCGACTCTGTGTGACCCCATAGACGGCAGCCCACCAGGCTCCCCTGTCCCTGGGATTCTCCAGGCAAGAACACTGGAGTGGGTTGCCATTTCCTTCTCCAATGCATGAAAGTGAAAAGTGAAAGTGAAGTCGCTCAGTCTGTCCGACTGTTAGCGACCCCATGGACTGCAGCCCACCAGGCTCCTTTGTCCATGGGATTTTCCAGGCAAGAGTACTGGAGTGGCCTGCCATCACCTTCTCCAAATAAATGGGCAGAAGACCTAAATAGATATTTCTCCAAAGAAGATATATAGATGGCCAATAGGCACCTGAAAATATGTTCAGCATTGCTAAGTGTTAGAGAAAGGCAAATCAAAACTACAGTGAGGTAACACCTCACACCAGTTAGAATGGCCATCATCAAAAAATCTACAAACAATAAATGCTGGAGAGGATGTGGAGAAAAGTGAACCCTCTTACAGTTTCGGCAGGAACGTAAACATAATGGAAAACAGTGTGGAGGTTCCTCAAAATCTGGAGTTACCATATGATCCAGCAATCCCATTCCTGGGCATACATATCCAACAACACTGTAAAACAACACTGTAATTCAGAAAGATACGTGTACCCCTATGTTTATAGCTGCGCTATTTACAATAGTGAAGACATGGAAGCAACCTAACTGTCCATTAATAGATGAATGGATAAAGATGTGGTATTACTTCTTCTAAAATAGAATAGAATAATGCCATTATCAGCAACATGGATGGACCTAAAAATTATCATATGAAGTAGAGTAAATCAGACAGAGAAAGACAAATACTATATGATGCCACTTATATGTGGAATCTTAAAAAAATGATACAAGATGAACTTATTTACAAAACAGAAACAAACTCACAGACGTAGAAAATAAACTGATAGATACCAAAAAGGGAAGGGGGAAAAATTAGAAGTTTGTGATTAACATATACATGTAACTATATATAAAATAAGCTACTGTATAACACAGGGACTATATTCAATATTTTGCAATAACCTATAATGGGAAAATCTGAAAAAAGATATATAAATATACACACACATACACCTGAATCACTTTGCTGTATATCTGAAATTAACCCAACATTGTAAATCAACTACATTTCAATTTTTTAAAACAGTCTTTAAAAGAATCCTGTGTATCAGTAAGAAAAGAAAAACTAAAGAGTGTAATGCTGGCAATACGAACAGCAATTCAATGGAATTGAGAGTCCAGAAATAAACCCATTAATCTGTCATCAACTGACTTTCAACAATGGTGCCAAGACCACACAATGAGGAAAAACTAGTCTCAACTAAAGGTGCTAGGACAGTGAAATATGCACATATAACAGAATGAAGCTGAACTCTTACCTCACACCATATACAAAAATTAACTCAAAATGAATCAAGGACATACATATAACAACAAAAACTATAAAACCCTTAGATGAGAGAAAGGCTAAATCTTTATAACATTGGGTCAGACAATAGTTTCTTGGTTCTGGCACCAAAAAGCACAAGCAATGAAAGAAAAATAGACATATTGGACTACATCAAAATGAAAAACTTTTGTGCATCAAAGGGTACCATCAAGAGAGTAAAAAGACAACCCACATAATGAGTTTTTGCAAATATTTGCAAATCATATGTCTGATAAGGCACTCATCTCACATGCTAGCAAAGTAATGCTCAAAATTCTCCAAGTGAGGCTTCAACAGTACATGAACCAAGAACTTCCAGATGTTCAAGCTGAATTTAGAAAAGGCAGAGGAATCAGAGATCAAATTGCCGACACCAGTTGGATCATAGAAAAAGCAAGAGAATTCAGAAAAACATCTACTGCTATGCTAAAGACTTTGACTGTGTGGACCACAACAAACTGTGGAAAATTCTTAAAGAGATGGGAATACCAGATCACCTGACCTGCTTCCTGCGAAATCTGTGTGCAGGTCAAGAAGCAACAGTTAGAACCAGACATGGAACAGACTGCTTCCAGATTATGAAAGGAGTATGGTAAGTCTCTATATTGTCACCCTGCTTATTTAGCTTATATGCAGAGTGCATCATACAAAATGCTGGGCTGGATGAAGCACAGGCTGGAATCAAGATTGCTGGGAGAAATATCAATAACCTCAGATATGCAGATGACAACACGCTTATGGCAGAAAGTGAAGAGGAACTAAAGAGTCTCTTGATAAAAGTGAAAGAGGAGAGTAAAAAAAGCTGGTTTAAAACTCAACAATCAAAAAATGAAGATCATGGCATCAGGTCCAATCACTTCACGGCAAATAGATGTGGAAACAATGGAAACAATGACAGACTTTATTTTCTTGAGCTCTAAATTCACAGCAGATGGTGACTGCAACCATGAAATTCAAAGACACTTGTTCCTTGAAAGAAAAGCTATGACCAACCTAGACAGCATATTAAAAAGCAAAGACATTACTTTGCCAACAAAGATCCATCTAGTCAAAGCTATGGTTTTTCTAGTAGTCATGTATGGATGTGCGAGTTGGACCATAAAGAAAGCTGAGCACCAAAGAACTGATGCTTTTGAACTGTGGTGTAGGAGAAGACTCTTGAGAGTCCCTTGGACTGCAAAGAGATCCAACCAGTCCATCCTAAAGGAAATNTTTCTAGTAGTCATGTATGGATGTGCGAGTTGGACCATAAAGAAAGCTGAGCACCAAAGAACTGATGCTTTTGAACTGTGGTGTTGGAGAAGACTCATGAGAGTCCCTTGGACTGCAAAGAGATCCGACCAGTCCATCCTAAAGGAAATCAGTCCTGAGTGTTCATTGGAAGGACTGATGTTGAAACTGAAACTCTAATACTTTGGCCACCTGATGAGAAGAACTGACTCTTTGGAAAAGTCTCTGATGCTGGGAAAGATAGAAGGCGGGAGGAGAAGGGGACAACAGAGGATGAGATGGTTGGATGGCATCACTGACTCGATAGACATGAGTTTGAGCAAGCTCCAGGAGTTGGTGATGGACAGGGAAGCCTGACGTGCTACAGTCCATGAGGTTGCAAAGAGTCAGACATGACTGAGCAACTGACCTGAAGTGAACTGAAGGGTCTAGTATCCAGGATATACAAAAACCACTTAGAACTCAAATAAAACAACTCAATTGACAAGTCAGTTAAAAATGGGCAATGAGGGCTTCCCTGGTGGCTCAGTGGTAAAGAATCTGCCTGCCAGTGCAGGAGACACAAGTTGGACCCCTGATCCAGGGAAAGCCTACATGCTGCAAAGCAACTAAGCCTGTGTGCCACTACTATTGAGCCTGTGCCCCAGAGCCTGGGAATCACGACTACTGAACCCACGTACTGCAACTGCTGAAGCCCACACCCCCTAGAGCCTGTGCCCCACAAGAAGCCACCTCAAGAGAGGCCTGAGCACCACTCCTAGAGTAGTCCCTATTTGCTGCAGCTGGAAAAAAGCCTGTGCAGCCAAAAATAAATAAAATTAATTTTAAAAAATAAATGGGCAATGAACCTGAATAGATATTTCTCCAAGGAACAAATATAAATGACCAAGAAACACATGAAAAGATGTTCAATGTCTTTAATTATTAGGGAAATGCAAATCAAAACCACAATGACATCCCATTTCACATGTACTAGGATGACTATTCTAATCCCACCTCCCCAAGGAAAAAGGACTATTTGTCTCTTTTATTCACTGTTTTATTTCCTGAACTAGAACAGTCTCTGACACAAAGCAAGTACATAATAAATATTTGTTAAATTAATAACAACCGCTAGGAAATTACATTTCAGAGGAACCTCCAGAACTAGGAAGATATCATAGTATCCATTTTTCTCCATTGTTGGATTTGGTTATGGTTGTAAAGAGCCAACACTTCAGCTTAAAGCTTTTTGAACATGACAATTTTCTCTCTCTCTCTTTTTTTTTTTTTGGTGTCAAACTACACTGCTGCTGCTGCTACTAAGTCACTTCAGTCATGTCCGACTCTATGTGACCCCATAGACGGCAGCCCACCAGGCTCCCCCATCCCTGGGATTCTCCAGGCAAGAACACTACAGTGTGTTGCCATTTCCTTCTCCAATGCATGAAAGTGAAAAGTGAAAGTGAAGAAGTCGCTCAGTCGTGTCCGACTCTTAGCGACACCATGGACTGAAGCCTACCAGGCTCCTCCGGCCATGGGATTTTCCAGGCAAGATTACTGGAGTGAGGTGCCATTGCTAATTCTTTTAAAAAATGAAAAATAATAAGTATGAGTGAGGATGTGGGAAAATTAGAACTTTCATATGATGTTGGAGGGAATATGAAATGCAACAACTCCTGTGAATGACAGTTTGACAGTTCCTCAATAAGTTAAATGCAGAATTACAGTATGATCATGCTGCTTCATTCATGGGAGTATAATAAATGAAAACAGATGTTAAAACAAAACTTGTGCGAGTTCCCTGGTAATCTACTGGTTAAGATTCAGCACTTTCATTGCCATGGTCCAGGTTCAATCCCTGGTTGGGGAATTGAGATCCTAGGGAAAACCGCTAGACCATTCAGGTATGACCTAAATAAAATCCCTTATGATTATACAGTGGAAGTGAGAAATAGATTTAAGGGCCTAGATCTGATAGACAGAGTGCCTGATGAACTATGGAATGAGGTTCGTGACATTGTACAGGAGACAGGGATCAAGACCATCCCCATGGAAAAGAAATGCAAAAAAGAAAAATGACTGGCTGGGGAAGCCTTACAAATAGCTGTGAAAAGAAGAGAAGCAAAAAGCCAACGAGAAAAGGAAAGATATAAGCATCTGAATGCAGAATTCCAAAGAATAGCAAGGAGAGATAAGAAAGCCTTCTTCAGCAATCAATGCAAAGAGATAGAGGAAAACAACAGAATGGGAAAGACTAGAGATCTCTTCAAGAAAATTAGAGATACCAAGGGAACATTTCATGCAAAGATGGGCTCGATAAAGGACAGAAATGGTATGGACCTAACAGAAGCAGAAGATATTAAGAAGAGGTGGCAAGAATACACAGAAGAACTGTACAAAAAAGATCTTCACGACCCAGATAATCATGAGGATGTGATCACTAATCTAGAGCCAGACATCTTGGAATGTGAAGTCAAGTGGGCCTTAGAAAGCATCA
>SJYX01003700.1:284238-295855 GCA_006410675.1 Oreotragus oreotragus | reverse complement strand
AAGAGATGGGAGTACCAGACCACCTGACCTGCCTCTTGAGAAATCTGTATGCAGATCAGGAAGCAACAGTTAGAGCTGGGTATGGAAAAAAAAAGAACTGGGTATGGAACAACAGACTGGTTCCAAATAGGAAAAGGAGTACGTCAAGGCTGTATATTGTCACCCTGCTTATTTAACTTACATGCAGAGTACATCATGAGAAACTCAAGGCTGGAAGGACAAGCTGGAACCAAGATTGCTGGGAGAAATATCAATAACCTCAGCTATGTAGATGACAACACGCTTATGGCAGAAAGCAAAGAAGAACCAAAGAGTCTCTTGATGAAGGTGAAAGAGGAGAGTGAAAAAGCTGACTTAAAGCTCAACATTCAGAAAACGAAGATCATGGCATCCGGTCCCATCACTTCATGGCAAATAGATGGGGAAACAGTGGAAACAGTGACAGACTTTATTTTATTGGGCTTCAAGATCACTGCAGATGATGACTGCAGCCATGAAATTAAAAGATGCTTGCTCCTTGGAAGAAGAGCTATGACCAACCTAGACAGTATATTTAAAAGCAGACACATTACTTTGCCAACAAAGGTCCTTATAGTCAAAGCTATGGTTTTTCCAGTAGTCATGTATGGATGTGAGATTTGGGCTATAAAGAAAGCTGAACGCCAAAGAATTGATGCTTTTGAACTGTGGTGTTGGAGAAGACTCTTGAGAGTCCCTTGGACTGCAAGGAGATCCAACCAGTCCATCCTAAAGGGAATCAGTCCTGAATATTCATTAGAAGGACTGATGCTGAAGCTGAAACTCCAATACTTTGGCCACCTGATGTGAAGAACTGACTCACTGGAAAAGACCCTGATGCTGGGAAAGATAGAAAGCATGAGGAGAAGGGGACGACAGAAGATGAAATTGTTGGATGGCATCACCAACTCAATAGATATGAGGTTGCAAAGAGTCGGACACAACTGAGCGACTGAACTGAACTGAACACCATAATCAAGTGGGATTTATCCCAGGGATGTAAGGACTTTTCAGTATCTACAAATCAATCAATGTGATACATCACATCAACAAACTGAAGAATAAAAACCATATGATTATCTTAATATAGAAAAGGCTTTTGATAAAATTCGATACCCATTTATAATAAAAACTCTCCAGAAAGTGGGTATAAAGGGAACCTATCTCAACATAATAAAGCTATATATGACAAATCCACAGCAAGCATTATTCTCAATGGCGAAAAACTGAAAACATTTCCTCTAAGACCAGGAACAAGGCAAGGATGTCCACTCTCACCACTATTATTCAACATAGTTTTGGAAGTCCTAGCCAAAGCAATCAGAGAAGAGAAAGAAAGAAATGAAATCTAAATTGGAGAAAAAGAAGTAAAACTGTAACCGTTTACAGATGGCATGATACTATACACAGAAAATCGCTAGAGCTCATCAATGAATTTGGTAAAGCAGCAGGATACAAAATTAATACACAGAAGTCTGTTGCATGTCTATGCACTAACAATGAAAGATCAGAAAGAGAAATAAACAGTCCCCTTTACAACTGCGTCAAAAGCAATAAAATACCTGGGAATACACCTACCTAAGGAGGCAAAAGATCTATACTTGGAAAACTTTGAGACACTGATGAAAGAAATCAAAGATGACATGGACAGATGGAGAGATAGTCTATGTTCTTAAACTGGAAGAATCAATATTGTGAAAATGGCTAAACTACCAAAGGTTATCTATAGATTCAGTACGGTTTGAGTTAAATTACCAATGCCATCTTCCACAGAAACAGAACCAAAAAAAAAATTTTTTTTTAAATTTGTGTGGAGACATGAAAGACCCCAAATAGGCAAAGCAATCTTGAGAAAGAAAAACAGAGCTGGAGGAATCAGGCTCCCTGACTTCAGACTATACTACAAAGCTACAGTCATCAAAGCAGTATGGTACTACCACAAAAACAGAAATATAGATCAAGGTAACAGAATAAAAAAGCCAGAAACAAACCCATGCACCTATGGCCAATTAATCTCTGACAATGGAGACAAGACTGTGAAAGGGAGGAAAGGCAGTCTCTTCAATAAATGGATCTGGGGAAACTGGAAAGCTACATGTAAAAAAAAAGTGAAATGAGAACAGTCTTTTACACAATACACAAAAACAAACTCAAAATGGATTAAACACCTAAATGTAAGACAGAATTCTATAAAACTCTTAGAGGAAAACAAAGACAGAACATTCTTTGACATAAATGTTGACACTATATTTTTAATCTGTCTCACAGAGTAATGGAAGTAAAAACAAAAATAAACAAATGGGACCTAATTAAAGTCAAAATCTTTTACACAGCAAAAGAAACCATAAACAAAATGAAAAGACAACCCACAAAATGGGAGAAAACATTTGCAATCAATGTGACCAATAAAGGATGAGTCTCCAAAATTTACAAACAGCTCATGCAGCTCAATATCAAAAAATAAATTTAAAAAAAAGTTCAAAATGGGCAAAAAACCTAAACAGACATTTCTCCAAAGAAGGCATAGAGTTGGACAAGACATACATAAAATGATGCTCAACTTTTAGAGAGCATTGCTAGTTTTTAGAGAAATGCAAATCAAAACTACAATGAGATATCACCTCACACCAGACAGAATGGCCATCATCAAAAAAGCTGCAAATAGTAAATGCTAGAAAGGATGTGGCAAATAGGGAAACTTCCTACACTGTTGGTGGGAATATAAATTGGTACAGCTACTATGGAGAACAGTATGGAGATTCCTTAAAAGAGGTCTACAATATCATCCTGCAATCTCACTCTTGAGCATATATCTAGAGAAAAACATGGCTTGAAAGGCTACATTTACCCCACTGCTTATTGCAGCACTGGTTACAATAGCCAAGACATGGAGACAACCTAAATGTCTATCAGCAGCTGAGTGGATAAAGAGGATGTGATGCATAGATATGGTGGAATATTACTCAGCCATTAAAAAGAATGAAAGAATGCCATTTGCAGCAACATGGATAGACCTAAGGAGGGTCATACTGAGTGAAGTAAGTCAGACAGAGAAGGAGAAATATCATATAACCTCACTTATATATGAAATCTAAAAAAAAAAATGATACAAATGAACTTATTTACGGAACAGAAAGAGACTCACAGACTTAGAAAGCGAGCTTATGGTTGCCAGGGGGAAGGGATAGTTAGGGAGTAGGGGATGGATATGTACACACTGCTATATTCAAAATGGATAACCAACAAGGACCTATCGTATAGTACATGGAACTCTACACAATGTTATGTGACATTCTGGATGGAGTGAGGTTTGGAGGAGAATGGATACATGTATATGTATAGCTGAGTCCCTTCACTATTCACCTAAAACTACCACAACATTAATTGGATATAGCCCCAATAAACATTTTTTTAAAATTAAAGTTAAAAGAAAAGAATGAAATAATGCCACTTGCAGAAACATGAACAGACCTGGAGATTATATTACTAAGGGAAGTAAGTCAGACAAAGAAGTATCATGTGATATCAATTCTATGTGGAATCTTTTTTAAAATGATACAAATGGACTTATTTACAGAACAGAAAGAGACTCACAGACTTAGAGAATGAACTTATAGTTACCAAGGGGAAGGGTGGATAGACTGGAGTTTGAGATTGACATGTGCAGTCTGTGATATTCAAAATAAAATGCCTTTCCCATGAAAAATATTTCAATAAACTGTATTATAAGGATACAGTAATCAAAACAACATGATTCAGGAGTTCCCTGGTTGCCTAGTGGTTTTCCAAGCTTTCACTACCGTGGCCCAGGTTCAGTTCCTGGTTGGGGAACTGAGATCCTGCAAGCCATGTGCATGGCCAAAAATAAAACAAACAAAAACAGTATGGTATAGCCATAAAAGTAGGCACATAGATCAGTGAAACAAAATAGAGTGCCCAGGACTTTCCTAGTGGTACAGTGGATAAAAATCTGCCTACCAATGCAGGGGACGTGGGTTCAATCCTTGGTGCAAGAAGATTCCACATGTCCATGTCACAGAGCAACTAAGCCACAACTTACACAACAACCACAACTACGGACCTGAACACTCTAGGGCCAACGAGCCACAGCTACTGAGCTTGTGTGCTGCAACTGAAACCTCTGCACCTAGAGCCTGTTCTCCATGACAAGAGAGGCCATGGCGATGAGAAGCCTGTTCACCACGACCTGAGAGTAGCCACCTCTCTCCCCAACTAGAGAAAGGCTGCACACAGCATCGAAGACCCAGTGCAACCAAAAATAAAATAAATGAATTCTTTTTAAAAAATAGAATGCCCTCAAATAAAGCAACAGATATACAATCACTTGCTATTTGACAAGGGCACCGTGGAACATACAATTGAGAAAGGATCCTCTCATCAGTAAACGGTGTTGGGAAACTGGATATTCACATGCAAAAGAATGAAACTAGACCCCCAAACTATGCCAAACATCTTGATTTTAAACTATACTACAAAATTATCTTGAGATGGATTAAACACTTAAATGTAAGACCTGAGACTGTAAAACTCTTAGAAGAAAACATAGAGGGAATTCTCCTTGACATTGATGTTGGCAGTGATGTTTGAGGCATCACACCAAAAGCAAAGCAACAAAATAAAAATAAACGAAAATACATCAAATTTTAAAACATCTGCTGCACAATAAAGGAAACAGTCAACAAAACGAAAAGGCAACTGCAAAATGGGAGAAAAAAAAATTCAAGCTATATATCTATCTGATCAGTTCAGTTCAGTGCCTCAGTCGTGTCCAACTCTTTGCGACCCCATGGACCGCAGCACACCAGGCCTCCCTGTCCTTTGCCAACTTCCAGAGCTTACTCAAACTCATGTCCATCAAGTCAGTGATGCCATCCAACCATCTCATCCTCTCCTCCGGTTCTCCTCCTGCCTTCAATCTTTCCCAACATCAGGGTCTTTTCCAATGAGTCAGTTCTTCACATCAGGTGGCCAAAGTATTGGAGTTTCAGCTTCAGCATTAGTCCTTCCAATGAATATGCAGGACTGATTCCCTTTAGGATGGACTGGTTGGATCTCCTTGCTGTCCAAGGGACTCTCCAGAGTCTTCTCCAACACCACAGTTCAAAAGCATCAATTCTTCAGTGCTCAACTTTCTTTATAGTCCAACTCTTACATCCATACATAACTACTAGAAAAACCATAGCTTTGACTAGATGGACATTTGTTGGTATATCTGTTAAGGGTTTAATATCCAAAATATTTAAAGAATTTATGCAACTCAAGAGCAATAAAAAATAATAATCCAGTTTAAAAGTGAGCAAAGACACAGATGTGGAAAATAAACTTTATAGTTACCAGAGTGAAAGGGGGAAGGATAAATTGGTATATTGGGAGTGATACAGACACACTACTGTATGTAAAATGTGTGTATGTAAAATATATAACAAGGAACTCTTCTCAATACTCTATATTGCCCTGGATGGGAACAGAATCTAAAAAAAAGTGGGTGTTTATCCATGCATACCTAATGCAAATTGCTGTGCAGCAGAAACTAACACAACATTTTAAATCAACTACACTCCAATAAAAAAACTTAGAGAAGTGTTCTTGCCTGGAGAATCCCAGGGACGGGGAAGCCTGGTGGGCTGCTGTCTATGGGGCCGCACAGAGTCGGACACGACTGAAGCGACTTAGCAGTAGTATACATATTCCTAGGCTTCTATAAAGAAAAACCATAGCTTTGACTAGACGGACCTTTGTTGGCAAAGTAACGTCTCTGCTTTTTAACATGCTATCTAGGTTGGTCATAACTTTCCTTCCAAGGAGCAGGCGTCTTTTAATTTTGTGGCTGCAGTCACCATCTATAGTGATTTTGGAGTCCAGAAAAATAAAGCCACTGTTTCCATTGCTCACCCATCTATTTCTCATGAAATATGAGACCAGATGCCATGATCTTAGTTTTTTGAATGTTGAGTTTTAAGTCAACTTTTTCACTCTCCTCTTTCATCCTCATTAAGAGGCTCTTTAGTTCCTCTCCACTTTCTGCCATACAGGTGGTATCATTTGCATATCTGAGGTTATTGATATTTCTCCCAGGAATCTTGATTCCAGCTTGAACTTCATTCAGCCTGGCATTTCACGTGATGTACTCTGCATGTAAGTTTAATAAGCAGGGTGACAATATACAGCTTTGTTGTATTTCTTTCCCAATTTTGAACCAGTCTGTTCTTCCATGTCTAGTTCTAGCTGTTGCTTCTTGACTTGCATACACGTTTCTCAGGAGGCAGGTAAAGTGGTCTGGTATTCCCATCTCTTTAAGAATTTTCCAATCATGGAGTACTAAAGTCCCCTATTATTATTTAAGGGGATTTCCCTCAATTATTATTATATCACTGTATATTTCTTGTTTTAGTTCTGTTAGTATTTGCTTTACATATTTAGGTTCTCTAAAAAATTAAAATTTTGATATCTTATTGATGGATTGATTCCTTTGTCATTATTGAAAAATTCAGTCTTAAAATGAAAAAAAAAATAGGGAAAACTACTAGGCCATTTAGGTATGACCTAAATCAAGCCCCTTAAGATTATACAGTGGAGGTGATGAAAAGATTCAAGGGATTAGATCTAGTAGGCAGAGTGCCTAAAGAACTAGGGATAGAGGTTTATAATAGTAGATAGTGACCAAAGCCATCTCCAAGAAAAGGAAATGCAAGAAGGAAAAGTGATTGTCTGAGGAAGCTTTACAAATAGCTGAGGAAAGAAGAGAAGCTAAAAGCAAGGGAGAAAGGGAAAGATATACTCAACTGAATGCAGAGTTTCAGAGAATAGCAAGGAGAGACAAGAAGGCCTTCTTCAATGAACAGTGCAAAGAAGTAGAGGAAAACAATAGAATAGGAAAGACTAGAGGTCTCTTCAAGAAAACTGGAGACATCAAGGGAACATTTCATGTAACGATGGGTACAGTAAAAGACCTAACAGAGGCAGGAGAGATTAAGAAGAGATGGCAAAAATACAAAAAAGGTCTTAATGACCAGAATAACCATGAAGGTGTGTGTGGTCACTCATCTAGAGTCAGACATCCTGAAGAGTGAAGTCAAGTGGGCCTTAGGAAGCATTGCTACAAGCAGAACCAGTGGAGGTGATGGAATTCCATCTGAGCTAATTAAAATCCTAGAAGATGATGCTGTTAAAGTTATTCACTCAACATGTCAGCAAATTTGGAAAATTCAGCAGTGGCCACAGGACTGGAAAAGGTCAGTTTTCATTCTAGTTCCAAAGAAGGGCAGTGTCAAAGAATGTTCAAACTACTGTACAATTTCACTCATTTCACATGCTAGTAAGGGTATGCTCAAAATCCTTTAAGTTAGGCTCCTGCAGTATGAACTTCAAGATGTACAAGCTGGGTTTAGAAATGACAAAGTAACTAGGGATCAAATTGCCAACATTCTTTGGATTGTAGATAAAGCAAAGGAATTTCAGAAAAACCTTTACTTATGTTTCACTGACTATGTGAAAGCGTTTGTGTGGATTACAACAAATTGTCAAAAGTTCTTAAAGAGATGGGAATATCAGACCACATTATCTGCCTCCTGAGAAATATGTATGCAGGTCAAGAAGCAGCAGTTAGAACTTTACATGGACCAACTGTCTGGTTCAAAATTGGGAAAGGAATACGACAGGCTGTATATTGTCACCCTGCTTATTTAACTTATACGCAGAGCGCATCATGTGAAACGCTGGGCTGGATGAATCCCAAGTTGGAATCAAGTTTCCTGGGAGAAATATCAACAATCTCAGATATGCAGATGATACCATGCTAATGGCAGAAAACAAAGAAGAACTAAAGAGCCTCTTGATGAGGATGAAAGAGGAGAGTGAAAAAGTTGGCTTAAAACTCAACATTCAAAAAACTAAGATCATAGCATCTAGTTCCTTCACTTCATGGCAAGTAGAAAGGTGAAAATTAGAGGCAGTGACAGATTTTATTTTCTTGCATTCCAAATTCACTGTGGATGGTGACTGCAGCCATGAAATTAGAAGATACTTTCTCCTTGGAAGGAAAGGTATGGCAAACATAGAGAGTGTACTAAAAAGTAGAGACATCACTGCCAACAAAGCTCTGTATAGTCAAAGCTATGGCTTTTCCAGTAGTCGTGTACGGATATCAGAGTGGGACCATGAAGAATTCTAAGCACCAAAGAACTGATGCTTTCAAAGTGTAGTGCTGCTGAGATTCCCTAGGACAGCAAGGAGAACAAACCAATCAATCCTAAAGGAAATCAACCCTGAATATTCATTGCAAGGACTGATGCTGAAGCTCCAATACTTTGGCCACCTGATGCGATGAGCCGACTCGTTGGAAAACACCTGGATGTTGGGAAAGACTGAGGGCAAAAGAAGAGAGCATCAGAGGATGAGATGGTTAGCATCATCGACTAAATGGACGTGAATTTGAGCACTCTGGGAGCTAGTGAAAGACAGGGAAGCCTGGCATGCTGCAGTCCTTGGGACTGCAAGGAATTGGACATGATATAGCAACCAAAAATTACCTTTTGTATTTTTAGATCATTTTTAGCTTAAAATCTGTTTCGTCTCATAAGAACAGCTACCAAATAGAAGGCTAATGGGAACCTGCAATATAGCACAGGGAACTCAGCTTGGTGTTCTGTGGTGCCCTATATGCATGAGATGGAGGGGGATGAGAAGGAGGTCCAAGAGGAGAGGATAGATGTATACATACAGCTGATTGACTTCATTGTATACCAGAAACTAACACAACATTGTAAAGCAACTATACTCCAATTAAAAGATAAAAATTTAAAAAGGCCTCTCCTTTGGGGTAGGCCCGTCCTCACACCTAGAGGGTATACTATCCTTTGTTTGCCAAATAAAACTCCGAGCTGTAACCTAGCTGTAACATAGTCTGCCGTAAAAAAAATAAGTAAATAAACAAAAATAAAAAAGAATAGTTACCTCTGCTTTCTTCAGGTTACAGTTTGCTTGAAATATCTTTTTCTATCTCTTCATTCTCAGTCTATCTACATGTATCTTGAAAACTAAACTGGATGTCTTGTAGACAATATTTCATTGGATCATCTTTTGATTGGATAATTTAATCCATTTATGTTTCAAGCAATGATTGGTAGGTAAGGACTTCGGTTCAGTTCAGTCGCTCAGTCGTGTCCGACTCTTTGCAACCCCATGGACTGCAGCATGCCAGGCTTCCCTGTCCATCGCCTACTCCTGGAGCTTGCTCAAACTCATGTCCATCAAGTTGGTGATGCCATCCAACTGTCATCCCCTTCTCCTGTTTTTAATCTTATCCTCTGTCATCCCCTTCTTATCCTCTGCCATCCCCTTCTTCTCCTGTTTTTAATCTTGCCCAGCATCGGGGTCTTTTCCAGTGAGTCCATTCTTTGCATCAAGTGACCAAAGTATTGGAGTTTCAGCATCAGTACTTCCAATGAATATTCAGGACTGATTTCCTTTAGGATGGACTGGTTGGATCTCCTTGCAGTCCAAGGGACTCTCAAGAGTCTTCTCCTACACCACAGTTCAAAAGCATCAATTCTTTGGTGCTCAGCTTTCCTTATAGTCCAACTCGCACATCCATACATGACTACTGGAAAAACCATACCTTTGACTAAACAGACCTTTGTCAGCAAAGTAATGTCTCTGTTTTTTAATATGCTGTCTAGGTTTGTCAAAGATTTTCTTCCAAGGAGCAAGCATCTTTTAATTTCATGGCTGCAGTCACCATCTGCAGTGATTTTGGAGCCCCCCAAATTAAAGTCTGCCACTGTTTCCATTGTGGCCCCATCTATTTGCCAGGAAGTGATGGGACCAGATGCCACGATCTTCATTTTCTGAATGTTAAGTTTTAAGCCAACTTTTTCACTCTCCTCTTTCACTTTCATCAAGAGGCTCTTTAGTTCTTCGCTTTCTGCCATAAGGGTGGTGTCATCTGCATATCTGAGGGATTATTGATATTTCTCCTAGAAATCTTGATTCCAGCTTGTGCTTCATCCAGCCTGGCATTTCACATGATGTAGTTTGCATAAAAGTTTAATAAGTAGGGTGACAATATACAGCCTTGACATACTCCTTTCATAATTTGGAACCATTCTGTTGTTCCATCAGAGAAGGCAATGGCACCCCACTCTTGTACTCTTGCCTGGAAAATTCCATGGGCAGAGGAGCCTGGTGGGCTGCAGTCCATGGGGTCGCGAAGAGTCGGACACGACTGAGCGACCTCACTTTCACTTTTCACTTTCAAGCACTGGAGAAGGAAATGGCAACCCACTCCGGTGTTCTTGCCTGGAGAATCCCAAGGATGGGGGAGCCTGGTGGGTTGCCGTCTATGAGGTCACACAGAGCTGGACACGACTGAAGTGACTTAGCAGCTGTTGTTCCATGTCTGTTTCTAACTGTTGCTTCTTGACCTGCATACAGATTTCTCAGGAGGCAGATAAGGTGGTCTGGTATTCCCATAATATTGCCATTTTGTTAATTGTTTTCTGTTTTGTGGATCCCTTACTCCTTGATTCTTATCTTGCTGTTTCTTATGATCTGATATCTTTATGTAGCAGTATGCCTTGACTCTGTTACCATAATTTTCTTGTAATTATGACAGAGTTTCCTTTGGGGTTACCGTGAGGTTTACATAAAGTGTCTTACATTTATAACATTCTATTTTAAACTGAAGACAGCCTAACTTGGATAGCATTCCCAAGCTTGACATTTTTACTTTACACATGGGCTTCCCTGGTCATTCAGCTGGTAAAGACTGCTTGCAATGCGGGAGACTCTGGTTTAATTCCTGGATCAGGAAGGTCCCCTAGGGAAGGGCTAGGCCACCCACTCCAATATTCTTGGGCTTGCCTGTTTGTTCAGCTGGTAAAGAATCCAGGACCCCTGGGTTTGATCCCTGGGTTGGGAACATCCCCTGGCGAAGGGATCAGTTACCCACTCCAGTATTCTGGCCTCCAGTATTCCATGGACTGTGTAGTTCATGGGGTCGCAAAGAGTTGGACATGACTGAGTGACTTTCACTTTCATTTAAAATTTTAGGTTTTTGATTTTACAGTTTACATTTTCATAGTGTGTATTCAAAAGCAAAATATTTTAGTTATGGTTATGTGTAATATGTCTGTTTTTAACTTTCTTTTTCAGGCCATGCTGTGCAGCATGTGGGATCTTAGTTTCCTGACCAGGGCTCGAAACTTGGCCCCCTGCATTGGGAGTGTGGAGTCTGAATCGCTGGACCACCAGGGAAGTGGCTGTTTTTTAACTTTTGAACTAGAGTTGTAAGTGAATTACACGCCACCATTACAATATTAGAGAATCTGACTTTGACCTCATATTTACTGTTCACAACGAGTTTTACACAACTACCTTCATATATTTTCATGATGTTAGTTAGTGTCCCTTTATTTCCACTTGAAAAACTTTCTTTAGCATTTCTTGTAAGGAAGGAGTAGTGGTAAGGAACACCCTCAGCTCTTGCTTACTTTAGAAAGTCTTTTATCACTCCTTCATTGCTCACAGGCAGTTTTTCCAGGTATAGTATTCTTGGCTGATGTTGGGGTTTTTTTTCTTT
>SJYX01003700.1:256485-276218 GCA_006410675.1 Oreotragus oreotragus | reverse complement strand
AGTTTATTGTGATCCACACAGTCAAAGGCTTTGGCATAGTCAAGAAAGCAGAAATAGATGTTTCTCTGGAACTCTCTTGCTTTTTCCATGATCCAGCAGATGTTGGCAATTTGATCTCTGGTCCCTCTGCCTTTTCTAAAACCGGCTTGAACATCTGTAAGTTCATGGTTCACGTATTGCTGAAGCCTGGCTTGGAGAATTTTGAGCATTACTTTACTAGCATGTGAGATGAGTGCAATTGTGCAGTAGTTGGAGCATTTTTTGGCATTACCTTTCTTTGACATTGGAATGAAAACTGACCTTTTTCAGTCCTGTGGCTACTGCTAAGTTTTCCAAATTTACTGGCATATTGAGTGCAGCACTTTCACAGCATCATCTTTCAGATACACCTCAATAACACTTAAATCTAAGAGATGCATAGGACAAGGTGTGGGGCTATGGGCACAGGTCTGGGCACACCACCCTCCTGGCACCTCAATGGGAAAGCTTTCCAAACCTTATCATTTAGGGGTTTTATAGTGATCCCATTACATAAGCAGACTGATTAGTTCATTGGCCATTGGTGATTGAACTCAGTGTTCAACCCTCTTCCTTCCCAAGAGGTCCAGAGATGAACTGAAAGTTCCAACCCTCTGATTCATATGCTATGTTGCATTAGGAATCAGCCTCCATTCTGAAGCTATCTAGAGCCTCACCAAGAGATATCTTACTAGCATAAAGCTTGGTATAGTCAAAAGGGGCTTATGAATAACAAAAGCTGCTCCCATTGCCCTTATCACTCAGGAAATTCCAAGGGTTTTTGAAACTCTGTGATAGGAACTGGGGAGAAGACCAAATATAATTCTTATTGTATCACACAGAATGTGTTGTCTTTTATGACTAGCTTCTTTTATGTAACATAATGTTTTCAGTTTTTCTCTGTTGTAGCAAGTACCAGTGTTTTCTTTCTTTTTATAGCTGTATTACATTCCATTATATGGATATTCCACATTTTGTTTATGCATTCACAGTTGATGGACATCTTTTGTGATGAAAGGGCTGTTTCCATTTTTTAGTTATTATAAACAATGTTGCTATAAACATTCAAAAGCTCTTACGTAGACATGTTTTCTTTTCTCATAAGTATATACCTAGGTTTGGAATTACAAGATAATATGGTAATTTTATCTGGAGGAGGGCATGGCAACCCACTCCAGTATTGTTGCTTGGCAAATCCCCATGGACAGAGGAGCCTGGCAGGCACAGTCCATGGTGTCACAAAGAGTCAGACAAGACTGAGGGACTAAGCACGCATGGTAACTTTACATTTAACTTTTTTAAGGAACTGCCAAACTGTTTTTTCAAAGCAGTTCAGCTATGTTTCTGTTGCTTCTTTTAATTCAGTAATCTTTTGTTTGAAAGGTTATTTTGACGAGAAAGGAAGATTTTATAACTATGTATGGTATTGGATGTTAACTAGACTTATTGTGGTGATCATTTAATGATTTGGTATTTAGTAGTATTTCAGAGAAGGCAATGGAACCCTACTCCAGTACTCCTGCCTGGAAAATCCCATGGATGGAGGAGCCTGGTAAGCTGCAGTCTATGGGGTCGCTAAGAGTTGGACACGACTGAGCAACTTCACTTTCACTTTTCACTTTCATGTATTGGAGAAGGAAATGGCAACCCGCTCCAGTGTTTTTGCCTGGAGAATCTCAGGGAGTGGGGAGCCTGATGGGCTGCCGTCTATGGGGTCACATAGAGTCGGACAAGACTGAAGCGACTTAGCAGAAGTAGCAGTAGCAGTATTTACAAAATATCAAATCATTGTGTTGTATACCTGAAACAATTTGTTAATTGTACTTCAATTTAGAAAATATTATATTTATTTTTAATTTATTTATTTGTGTTTTGTTTGTATATGCTATTTAAGTTTTGACAGTTTCATTGTTTCATCGGTCAGTATACAAATAATATACCGCAATCTTAGCTCTTAACTGTTAAGTTTGGCATGTATATTGACAAAAATAACCCAGAAATAATAAAGTTTGTTTTGACACATTAGGAGTGAAAATAAATAAATTTTCCTTTTCTAATTTAGCCAATGGTATCAATATTAAATTAGATATATAGTTTTAAGACTTAATTAAAAACTTAAATGACTATAAAATTGAGAGCAGTTTAACCACGTGATTGTGGCACAGAATCTCTCATAAGGAGGTGGCAATCAAGCTGTCAACAGGGCTACAGCCATCTGACTTGACTAGAGCTAGAGGATATGCCCCAAGGTGACTCACATGTGGCTGTTGGCAGGAGGCCCCAGTTCCTCACCTCATGTCTTATCCACAGGGATATTTGAGTATCCTCATGACATGTCAGCAGATTCCCTCCAGATCAAGTGATCTAAAAAAGAGCGGGGGTAAAGTTGCCATTTCACTCATGACCAGGTCTCAGAAGTCACAGACCATCCTGTCTCCTATATTCTGTTTATTAGAAGTGGGTTGGGACTTCCTTGGTGGTCCAGGGTTAAGACTCTGTGCTTCTACTGCTGGGAGCAGAGTTTCAATCCCTGGTCGGGAAACTAAGATCCCTCGTGCTGCAAAGCATGGGCAAAAAAGAGTTGTAATTCTTACCTTCATTGAACTACTGTGGTGAACAAAAATTCCATTCCCATTAGTTCAGGATACCAAAAAAAAAAAAAAGCTCAAAATGAGCAAAGACAGTATAACAATGTAAATAATTATTTTAAAAAGAAGTGAGTTAACAAGTCCAGTCCATACTCAAGAAGGGAATTAAACTCTCCCTCTTAAGAGAGATGTATCAAAGAAATGGTGGACATCTTTTAAAACCACCACACTGGCTAATGGCAAGAAGCCTCAGTTCTTGAAAAGCCATGTGGACTTCTCCATTGGGTACTCGAGTGTCCTTATGACGTGGCAGCTGGTCTTTCAGTGTGGAAGAAGGTGGAAGAACAATAAGGAATCCACAGTACCTTTTATGGTCTAACTTCAGAAGCTACACTCTCATTTCTACAGTTTCCTATTGGTTATACAGGTCAGCTTTATCCAAGGCGGCAAGACACTAAATGAGGGCATGTATCCCAGGAACATGACTGAGAGCCATCCTGGGTGCTGGCAACCACAGGTATCCAGGAAGTAATAACTAATTCTGCCAGGGCATTCTGGGGTGGGCTTCATAAGGAAATGACAGAGAGGTGGGCTTTTTTGGGTCTCGCAGATAATGAGAAAAATGAGAAGGCTCAGCAAACGTTATCTGGTTTATCCCTGACTTAAAGACAGAAAGTGAGAAAGAACCAGGACAGATGCCGGAGAAGTCCACTTTCACTGGCTTTTGATGCTATTTCTAACTTTGTTCAAGATCTTTCACGTGTGCTGCTAAAATACCTGTAGTTGCTCTAGTCTCACAATATGCAATTAGACCAGTCAGAAGCTTCTTTAATAATAGGTATTAAGTACTTCATGAACCAAAATGGCTATTCAAAGCCATTTTTTGTCCACTCCTGTAATTAGGACATACGCTTCCTCAGGGAGATTGGGAGAATTTAGATGTAACAGCGCCTTCTCTCCCCAACTCCTGTCATCGTTTTAACATTCAGAACACAAAATATCTACTGGAGAGTCAAAGTTTTTGTAATTTTGGGAGAGGAGAAGAACAGTGGGAAGCTCAGCCGATCTTTAAAATATAGTTTCTTTTTCCTCTTGGAAAACCAAAAATAACTCCTGAGTTATAAATTATAGGTCTTTGTTCTTTCTTGGTTTTTCCTCCTATAGTTTTGGCATCATCACAACACTGCAAAGGTAGTCATTTCATATTTATTCTTTTAATTTTGCTATAAACTTCACATATTTCCACAAAGAAATAGTCTACAAACAATAATAGTAACAAAAATAAATACAGAGAAGTGTCCATATAAAGAAAAAGAGTGAGAAGACTCTCTCATCTTGTCCTGAAAGAGAGCTTTTCTTTTCTTCCTCTAAGGCCAGTAACACACTGGATCAGGGAAGAGGTGTGGGGCGCAGAAGCAGGGCAGAACAGGAGAGAAGATCAGCAAGATGTTATCTCAGGCAGAGTTCTGTGGAAAGGCAGAACACGTTCATTTCAGGAAAGTCACAGGCTCAAAGCAACTTAAGAGGCCAGCCCTGTTTGATAGCTGAGTACCTCGGGAAAGTTCAGGACAGGTACCAGCCTTTGCTGACCACCGAACTCAGCCCACTGGCCGGCCCTGGACACAGAGGGCCCTCCAGGGGTGTCCCTTACCTTGCTTTGCCTCCTTTTCCTTTTTCTCTGATAGTATTAAATACCATTCGGGGACATCTACTCTGTACCTGTGCGTTATATTAGTTGTCCTTCTTCCTTCTCAAACCCCGAGTCACATTTTACAGTTAAGGAAAGTAAAGCCCAGAGAGCATATTAATCAGGAAGATTTCTTTTGCTGAAAAAGAAAACCCAAACTCGAATTGGCTTACGCAGAAAGACTGTCCACTGGTTCACATAACCAAAAAAGCCAAGCATGTGACTGGGCTTCAGATGTAGCTGCATCTAGGTACCAAGTGAGCCATCAAGACAACATTTCTCTCTGGGCCTATTGTTTCTTTTCTTTTAATATTTATTTATTTATTTCATTTATGAGGCTTCACTGGGTCTTAGTTGCAGGGCATGGGATCTTTTTTGTGATGTTTGGGCTTTGGTTGCAGCATGTAGACTCAGTCTTAATTCCCTAACCAGGGGTCGAACCCACATCCTTTGCATTGGAAGGCAGATTCTTAACCAGTGGACCACCAGGGAGGTCCCTCAGCCTTTTGTTTCTCTACTCCATGCAGGCAAGCTCTTCTTTCCTGGTGTTGGGGAGGTGGCTGAGACAACAGAAACACTGCATTTGATTAAGTGTGGCAGCTGAGGGAGTGCTCCATTTGGACATCCCTTGTAAAAGAACTTGCCATTCAGCCACAAGGAGCACCTGTAGCCAAGGGCCTCCAGCAATAGCATCTTCAGGATCTGTGCCCTTCCTGGTCTGCTACCAATCAACTCCTGGGCATGCAAGGGGTATGAGGGCCCGGTCACTTCTGCCCACTGCATAACTCCTCTAATGGACAATCTTTGTTTTAGAGTTTCCGTGGGATTGGCTGAGAATGTCAGCTCAGATTGTGTTGAGGCTCCTCTGTATCAGACATTACCCTCTCCCCTAAATAAACCTCTGGTACTCCAAATCCATCTCAGGGTCTTCCTCCGTCAGGAGTTAACTGAACCATCGTGTCTCGCTGGTTTAATCCCTGGTAGAAACAGATGCTCTTGCTTCACACAGATCCCTTTGGATGCCTTTGTAGTGATTTTCAGTGTGTTCTTCTAACACCCAGAACCTTCAGCTGTGCCCAGATAGTGCTCTCAGAGCCCCGGAGTTAGCACTTCACCCTAACTGAATGTGTAGAAGGTCCAGGTCCTGTGTAACGCCCTGCTTCCTCTCATCCCCATCCACCTGACCAATGAATGGCAAGTTAAGAGTCTCAACGCCAAGCCTCTTTGCCTCCAGGTAGACCTTCTGAGAAACAACCTACCTCTCAGAGTTGCTCTGAGGGGTCAGGCTAACACTGCCTTTCCACAGAACTCTGCCTGAGATAACATCTTGCTGATCTTCTCTCCTTCTCTGCCCTGCTTCCGCACCCCCACCCCTTCCCATCTGTCCAAGGATTCCTTATTACATTACTTTCATGTGAATCCTCCTCTAAGGGTGTGCTTCCCAACCAAGAACCACAGCTGAGGCCACAGCAGCTGTCAAGTGGCTCTCTCCTGTGGAACAGTCCTTCTGGGTCCTCCTCTGCTTTTCGCTCCACCTGGCCTATGAATGCTAGCTGCTTCCGACTGTCACTAACCTACAGTGCTTTCTGGTCTTGACTGTTTCCCTGAGTCCCTTCCCATCCTTTCTGAGTAGCCCTTTCATTAAACTCTCCCCAGCCACCCCTTTGAAGAATGCTACCTGTTTCCTACAAGACTCCTGAATCATAAATGTGACCATTCCAGGATTTCTTTATAAAAAAGATTATGTAGCATCTACGAAATTCATAGTAACCTAGAGGTTCGACATGAGACACAAATTTTATATTGTGGAATGATTGCCCTTTTATTCCATCCAATCAGTTTGATTCTGTATCTATAATAAGATAAATTAGAGAGAATATCGAAAGTCTGATTTTAAGGTTCTTCCTGATGATAGGGGTAATGACCTCCTGCTTCCATTTGGCTCCCCAAATGCCCTTCAGCTGGAAACAGCAAGTAAACAACTTGCAGAAGGTGACATCTGGCACTAGATGGCAGTCATACCCACTGGTGCTGCTGCTCACAGAAGCCTGCAGGTTCGAGTCACACAGTCCAGCAAAAGCCAGTTCACCTGCCAGCTCTCCACTCGTAAATCAGGGTTATTCCACTTTCCTCCAACACAGAAGCAGCTTGTGGTTTTTCAGAACCTTGGGCCAGGGCCTGGGAAGGTTCCTATTTGCATCTCCTTCTATCAGCCCTCCCTCAATACATCTATTGCTAGACGCTTGTCTTGCTGTATCTCAGTATTCGCTGAACCCACGGTAGTCAAGGCGAGAGCGGAGAAGCTGGAAGAAAACTCAGGAGCCGTAGGAACTGCAAACATGTTTGTTTTCTCCTGACTAGCACAGCAGCTATAGCAGCAGACATGCCGTATTCTCTCACAGCTGACCCAGCAGACGCAGCCATAATGCAGTCACAAGGGCTTTTCAGGTGAAGCCTATATAGGCAAACAGAACAGAAGCGGCCTGTGGCCAATTGAGGACATTGTGACTCGCACATGCAGTGCTATAAGTGATCTCAACGGTTACATAACCACGTATTTACAAAACGTGGGGCGAGAGGCTGTGGGGTGAGAAAGCCCGACCACCGCTATCTTGGCTATTTTGCTGTTTGCTTACAACACTCAAAGGCTTCCCTTGTGGCTCAGCTGGTAAAGAATCCAGCTGTAGTGCAGGAGACCTGGGTTTGATCCTTGGGTTGGGAAGATCCTCTGGAGCAGGGAAAGGCTACCCACTCTAGTATTCTGGCCTGGAGAATTCCACGGACTGTGTAGTTCATGTCGACGTTCACTCTTGCCATCTCCTGTTTGACCACTTCCAATTTGCCTTGATTCATGGAGCTGACATTCCAGGTTCCTATGCAATATTGCTCTTTACAGCATCGGATCCTGCTTTGATCACCAGTCACATCCACAACTGGGTGTTGTTTTTGCTTTGGCTCCATCCCTTCATTCTTTCTGGAGTTATTTCTCCACTGATCTCCAATAGCATATTGGGCACCTACCGACCTGGGGAGTTCCTCTTTCACTGTCCTATCTTTTTGCCTTTTCATATTGTTCATGGGGTTCTCAAGGCAAGAATACTGAAGTAGTTTGCCATCCCCTTCTCCAGTGGACCACATTCTGTTAGACCTCTCCACCATGACCCATCCATCTTGGGTGGCCTCACACAGCATAGCTTAGTTTCATTGAGTTAGACAAGGCTGTGGTCCGTGTGATCAGATTGGCTAGTTGTCTGTGATTGTGGTTTCAGTCTATCTGCCCTCTGATACCCTCTCTCAGTGCCTACCGTCTTACTTGGGTTTCTCTTACCTTGGATGTGGGGTATCTGACAAGATGGCAAGAGTGAACGTCAGTGTTCTAGGAATCAGGGAACTAGATGGACTGGAATGGGGGAATTTAACTCAGATGACCATTATATCTACTACTGCGGGCAGGAATCCCTTAGAAGAAATGGAGTAGCCCTCATAGTCAATGAAAGAGTCCAAAATGCAGTGCTTGTATGCAATCTCAAAAACAACAGAATGATCTCTGCTCATTTCCAAGGCAAAACATTCAATAGCATGGTAATCCAAGTCTATGCCCCAACCAATAATGCTGAAGAAGCTGAAGTTGAACAGTTCTATGAAGACCTACAAGACCTTTTAGAACTAACACCCAAAAAAGATGTCCTTTTCATTATAGAGGACTGGAATGCAAAAGTAGGAAGTCAAGAAACACCTAGAGTAACAGGCAAAGTTGGCTTTGGAATACGGAATGAAGCAGGGCAAAGGCTAATAGACTTTTGCTAAGAGAATACACTGGTGCTAGCAAACACCCTCTTCCAACAACACAAGAGAAGACTCTACACATGGACATCACCAGATGGTCAACACTGAAATCAAATTGATTATATTCTTTGCAGCCAAAGATGGAGAAGCTCTATACAGTCAGCAAAAACAAGACCAGTAGCTGACTGTGGCTCCGATTATGAACTTCTTAATGCCAAATTCAGACTTAAATTGAAGAAAGTAGGGAAAACCGCTAGACCATTCAGGTATGACCTAAATCAAATCCCTTATGATTATACAGTGGAAGTGAGAAATAGATTTAAGGGCCTAGATCTGATAGACAGAGTTCCTGATGAACTATGGAATGAGGTTCGTGACATTGTACAGGAGACAGGGATCAAGACCATCCCCATGGAAAAGAAATGCAAAAAAGCAAAATGGCTGTCTGGAGAAGCCTTACAAATAGCACTGAAAAGAAGAGAGGCGAAAAGCAAAGGAGAAAAGAAAAGATATAAGCATCTGAATGCAGAGTTCCAAAGAATAGCAAGAAGAGATAAGAAAGCCTTCTTCAGCAATCAATGCAAAGAGATAGAGGAAAACAACAGAATGGGAAAGACTAGAGATCTCTTCAAGAGAATTGGAGATACCAAGGGAACATTTCATGCAAAGATGGGCTCGATAAAGGATAGAAATGGTATGGACCTAACAGAAGCAGAAGATATTAAGAAGAGGTGGCAAGAATACACAGAAGAACTGTACAGAAAAGATCTTCACGACCCAGATAATCATGAGGATGTGATCACTAATCTAGAGCCAGACATCTTGGAATGTGAAGTCAAGTGGGCCTTAGAAAGCATCACTAAGAACAAAGCTAGTGGAGGTGATGGAATTCCAGTTGAGCTGTTTCAAATCCTGGAAGATGATGCTGTGAAAGTGCTGCACTCAATATGCCAGCAAATTTGGAAAACTCAGCAGTGGCCACAGGACTGGAAAAGGTCAGTTTTCATTCCAATTCCAAAGAAAGGCAATGCCAAAGAATGCTCAAACTACCGCACAATTGCACTCATCTCACACGCTAGTAAAGTAATGCTCAAAATTCTCCAAGCCAGGCTTCAGCAATATGTGAACCGTGAACTCCCTGATGTTCAAGCTGGTTTTAGAAAAGGCAGAGGAACCAGAGATCAAATTGCCAACATCCGCTGGATCATGGAAAAAGCAAGAGAGTTCCAGAAAAACATCTATTTCTGCTTTATTGACTATGCCAAAGCCTTTGACTGTGTGGATCACAATAAACTGTGGAAAATTCTGAAAGAGATGGGAATACCAGACCACCTAACCTGCCTCTTGAGAAATCTGTATGCAGGTCAGGAAGCAACAGTTAGAACTGGACATGGAACAACAGACTGGTTCCAAATAGGAAAAGGAGTACGTCAAGGCTGTATATTGTCACCCTGCTTATTTAACTTATATGCAGAGTACATCATGAGAAACGCTGGACTGGAAGAAACACAAGCTGGAATCAAGATTGCTGGGAGAAATATCAATAACCTCAGATATGCAGATGACACCACCCTTATGGCAGAAAGTGAAGAACTAAAGAGCCACTTGATGAAAGTGAAAGAAGAGAGTGAAAAAGTTGGCTTAAAGCTCAACATTCAGAAAACTAAGATCATGGCATCCAGTCCCATCACTTCATGGCAAACAGATGGGGAAACAGTGGGAACAGTGACTGACTTTATTTTTTTGGCCTCCAAAATCACTGCAGATGGTGACTGCAGCCATGAAATTAAAAGACTCTTCCTCGTGGCTCAGCTGGTAAAGAATCTGCCTGCAATGCAGGAGACATGGGTTCAATCCCTGAGTTGGGAGGATCCCTGGAGAACGGAAAGGCTACCCATTCCAGTATTCTGGCCTGGAGAATTCCGTGGACTAGTCCACGGGTCGCAAAGAGTTGGACACAACTGAGCGACTTTCACTTTTTTACTCCTTGGAAGGAAAGTTATGAACAACCTAAACAGCATATTCAAAAGCAGAGACATTATTTTGTCCACAAAGGTCCGTCTAGTCAAGGCTACGGTTTTTCCAGTAGTAATCTATTAAAGTGAGAGTTGGACTATAAAGAAAGCTGAGTATCGAAGAATTGATGCTTTTGAACTGTGGTGTTGGAGAAGACTCTTGAGAGTCCCTTGGACTGCAAGGAGATCCAACCAGTCCATCCTAAAGGAGATCAGTCCTGGGTGTTCATTGGAAGGACTGATGTTGAAGCTGAAACTCCAATACTTTGGCCATCTGATGCAAAGAGCTGACTCATTGGAAAAGACCCTGATGTTGGGAAAGATTGAGGGCAGGAGGAGAAGGGGACAACAGAGGATGAGATGGTTGGATGGCATCATCGACTGACTCAATGGACGTGGGTTTGGGTGGACTCTGGGAGTTGGTGATGGACATGGAGGCCTGGCATGCTGCAGTTCATGGGGTCGCAAAGAGTTGGACATGACTGATCGACTTTCACATCTGTAACACTCAAACAATGATGTAGACCCAAGGATCTGGGTCTATGGGAAAGAGAATCTAGAACATAGAACCTGAGGAGGAATCCCTCCTGGTGCAGGAAATATTGGTGTGTTTGGGTTATGCTCTTCCTGGTTCAATGACCTCCTCAATTGCTTTAGCAGGCCTCCCCTACTACCTTTGGATATAGCAGACAAGTGACATTAGTTAAAATCATTCTATTAAAAGAGACACTTCAGGGAATTCCCTGACAGTTCAGTAGTTAGGACTCTGCACTTTCACTGCTGAGGGCCTGGGGTTCAGTACCTGGTCAGGGAGCTAAGATCTCCACAAGGGACGTGGTATAGCCAAAAAAAAAAAAAAAAAGAGAGAGAGAGAGACACTTTAAGTTGCAAGTAACTGAAGCCCTATGAAAATGAGCTTAAGCCAAATAAAAAGAATTGTTTAGTCAATAGATTTAAGAGCCATACATATGTGAATTTAGTCACAGCTGTATCTACATGATGAGTTTCAGGCATGTCTGGATTCAGGTGCTAAATAAAAGAATTATCAGTAATCTGTCTTTTTTTTTTTCTTTTTAGTAATCTGTCTTGATCCATCTTTTCTCTTCTCTCTTGAGCACAAACTCCCCAGTGCTCAAAGAAAGAAATGTATTTCTCCATAGTTCTGCCAAGATCTCTAGACTAATCACGTGGGAGAGGGCCTGAGAGATGACATAGCCAATTTGTTTAGGTCAAGCACCCATTGCTAGAAAAAGGCATAGGTCAGGATGAAAATGAAAGAGGCTTGGATTTCCAAGAAAAAAACTGAAGTACTCTCACCTGAACAAGGTACATAAGACAAGCCAAGTTAGCAGAAGCCCATGATGACCAGGCAGCTATGAAGTTCCCTTTCCCCTTCACTCCCTCACTTATCTATTGACTCATCCAGTACACCTGCTAACTTTCCCTCTCTATTCTTGCCAAGCTGAAAGTCCTGGATATTCAAGGACTCCTACCACACAGTCTTCTAACATCCTGTTCTTTTCCTTCAAAGCACTGATCAGTTCAAGATTATGTAGTGACATGTATGATTATTAATCTAGTATGCATCTTTCCTTTAGATTTTGGTACCTGTAGATCCTCACACAGTGACTGACACATAGTAGGTACTCAATAAACATGTGCTCATTCATTGATTTTATATTTCCTATTGCTGCTGCTGCTAAGTCACTGCAGTCGTGTCCGACTCTGTGGGACCACATAGACAGAAGCCCACCAGGCTCCCCCATCCCTGGGATTCTCCAGGCAAGAACACTGGAGTGGGTTGCCATTTCCTTCTCCAATGCATGAAAGTGAAAGTGAAGTCGCTCAGTCGTGTCCGACTGTTAGCGACCCCATGGACTACAGCCTACCAGGCTCCTCCATCCGTGGGATTTTCCAGGCAAGAGTACTGGAGTGGGGTGCCATCGCCTTTCCTATTAGGGGATAGCAAGTCCAACCAGACATGGCCCCCACCTGGCTTCTATCCTAATGACGGAATCAGACAAGTAAAGCAGTATTCACAGGTCAACTGCAATGATTTCTGCGAGAGTGGTGGACTCAAAGGAGCCTGGGAGAGGAACGTCTAAATCAGAGTAGTCCAGGAAATTTCCCTGAAGAGTCATCGTGTTGCGTTAACTTTGGAAAAATAAGAAGGCATATGCAGCAAGATGAAGATGCCCTCAGAAGCACACTGAAGCACAGGAAGATGCCCTCAGAAGCACGAGAAAATGTGACATAGTCTGATGTAGGCTCAGTCTCAGAGCACTGACCCTTCAGGACAGGGGGTAACCGTACCTGAATTATCTCTTTTAGCTAAACCAACCCCTTTTTAAAAAGAAAGAAAATAAAAGGGATGGCATCAAAAGCAAAATTTTTTGGACAAAAAACTAGCTTAATAGAATATAGAAAAGCCCTCTGATTATAATAGCACCTAGCAGGGTAACTGCCAACAGTAGGCCCTCTATAAATATCTGACTACCTGGATGAAAGTCATTGGAATTGGTATATTTCACTTGAAACAGAAAACAAAACCAACCTGGGATATGGCCTGTTAAGAATCCAAGCAAACTGCTGAATGAAATAAATGAAATAAAAGGCAAAAAAATACTGTAAAACAAGATTTATATAACCCTATCTGTGGAATAAAAATGTGCCCAGTTTCACATGCCATTTATTTGCTGCCAGGATCAGAGATTGTTGCCGAGAAAGGGGTGGGAGGAGGCTGTTGGGGGAAATCACATGCCAAGCCAAGAAACAGGGACAGAGAGTTCAACGTTTAGGGGTTTGAAGAGAAGGCTTGGAACACAAGCCTCTTTTGTTCCTCAGGCTTCTCTTAATTGCCATGTTTGAGATCTGGGATTTATGATGGAAGCGCTATTCAAAATGACACTTTCCATTTCATTATAAAGAAAGTTCAGTCACAGTCCCCAGTCTCCCCTTAAGTTGTGTTAGCCTAAAACCAGTGGGTGTCCAGCCAAAAGACACAACAAAGCCAAAGACTGGGAGAAGGAAGGATTTATTATTGCTTGCAGCAAGTAGGGAGAACTCCAGGGCTCTTTCCCAAAGCAGTGTCTCCTTAACAGCAAAATTGGGGAAGTTTTAAGCTAAGCATATATGCATATTCATGAAGGGGCTTGGGAAATAAGCAGAGTCCAAGTTTCAGTTGAATGAAGTCACAAGGGTTAGAAAAGGTCAACATCATCATCCCTCAGGTTCCAGTTTGTCTGGTGGTTGAGCACTTCAGGCTAATCTTTACTACTGAAACAGATTTGGGATTCTTTGCAACTGATATCTTTGCTATTGCCAAGATTCTCTCGCCAGACAACAGTTGTTTGTTTCTGCATTCGTTTGTTCCTTTAAGATCATTAGAGATCTGTTCAAGGACAAGCATTGTGGCCAGGATTAAATCACAAAATGTGTGTGTGTGTGTTTGTGTTCAGTCGCATCCTACTCTTTGCAAACCTGTGGACTGGTAGCCCGCCAGGCTCCTCTGTCCATGGGGTTTTCCAGGCAAGAATACTAGAGTGGGCAGAGTGGATTGCCGTTTCCTGCTCCAGGACATCTTTCTGACCCAGGGATCAAACCCGTATCTCTTGCATCTCCTGCATTGGCAGACGGATTCTTTACCATTGCGCCACATGGGAAGCCCATAACAAAACAGCTTAGATTAAAAGAAATACATTTCGATCAGTTCTAATGAGGTGGATGAAACTGGAGCCTATTATACAGAGTGAAGCAAGCCAGAAAGAAAAACACCAATACAGTATACTAACTCATATACATGGAATTTAGGAAGATGGTAACAATAACCCTGTATGCCAGACAACAAAAGAGACACAGATGTATAGAACAGTCTTTTAGACTCTGTAGGAGAGGGCGAGGGTGGGATGATTTGGGAGAATGGCATTGAAACACGTAGAATATCATATATGAAACGAATAGCCAATCCAGGTTCGATGCATGATACTGGATGCTTGGGGCTGGTACACAGGGATGACCCAGAGGGATGGTACGGGGAGGGAGGAGGGAGGGGGGTTCAGGATGGGGAACACGTGTATACCTGTAGCGGATTCTTGTTGATGTGTGACAAAACCAATACAATATTGTAAAGTAATTAACCTCCAATTAAAATAAATAATTTTTTTTAATGGCTTAGGCCAAAAATGGTTTCCCTTGTGTCAAAAAAGCCATGCTTTGTTCTCTTTCTCCAGGGAACTCCCCCCCTCCACCGCCATCAGCTTATAGTTGCAACCTGAGTCATTTGTGGAATGGCTGTGTTAAGAGGAGAAGAGAATTATAAATAAAATCAGTTTGCTTTGTCACAAATTGAAGCAGTTGCTGCTCCCCAGGCTGGCAGCAAAATCGCGAATCAGAGTCTAAAGTTTAGAGCAATGTTTGTGAATTGTCTCACTCACTGTGAATCTCACAATGAATCCAGCAGTGAGGCCCTTATCTCCAGATCTCTGTTAACCACCCCCAAGTATGCAAATACACTGAACCTGGAAGCTCCTCATTCCAAACTAAGCTTTTGAAAGGGATCTCTTCCAGTTACTGTATCACAGCCTTAGGCCAAAGAACCCTACCCTCTTTGTTCAGTACTTGCTATACAGAGAACTTTTCTTACTCTCCCCTCCAGATCATTAAATCTCTCTCAGTAATAGCAAAGGCTTCTCTGGATTTTGTCCCAAGCCAGTCACTCTTGTAAGTGTTTCTGCTGTTTTGTTGTAAGTTAGTTGCTCAATCAGGTCCAACTCTTTGCAGGGATCAAACCCAGGTGTCCTGCATTGCAGACAGATTCTTTATCATCTGAGCTACCAGGGAAGCCTCTAAATGCTGTATGCATAGTTAATTAATTTGATGTCACAACAATCTTGTGGGGGATGTGCTATCATCCCCTGCTTTTCAGATAAGAAAGCTGAGGCCAGAGGTTTGTTAACTTGCCCAAGGTCATACAGCCCTTAAATGGCAACGCCAATATTAGAACCAAGTCACTTGGCTCCATAGCCCACATTCTCAGCCACTATGATGCCTCATAAGAAGCGGTGCAAAATAAGCAGAGCTGAGCTGGCCTTTGTCATAATCCACTCTGTTAACCACGCCTGATTCCCTCCTCCTTCACTCTTCATTCAAGGGGTTCTGAAGAAGATGCTGACCTTGACCAGGCATGAGCCAATCACCCACCTTCCTGCCTCAGTGACTGGCTCAGAGCTGGTCCTGTGACCAGATCAGTCAGTGAGTCTTGACCAGACTTTCCTGCAGCCTGGAAGGGAGGCCTTTAAGGGGGAGTCGACAGAGAAAACAGAACAAAGAGAGGGGCCCAAGGCACAGGACTCCAGGGGCACTGCCAAAAGTACACAGTGCTGGACTCATGCCACACAATATAATGAAGCCCTCCGGAGTTGGCAAAGCATATTGCCAAGACCTAATTTGAGCCCTGAGTCCAGTGACTCCTGAAGTGCCAAGTACCTCTACAATTTCTAGTTCCACGAGTCAACATATCCCTTTTTAAAAGCCAATGTAACGGACTTTCCTGGTGGAAAGTGAAAGTGAAAGTCCCTCAGTCTTGTCCAACTCTTTGTGACCCCATGGACTGTATAGTCCATGGAATTCTCCAGGCCAGAATACTGGAGTGGGTAGCCTTTCCCTTCTCCAGGGATCAAACCCAAGTCTCCCTCACTGTGGGCGGATTCTTTACCAGCTGAGCCACAAGAGAAGCCCAGGAATACTGGAGTGGGTAGCTTATCCCTNGACTGTATAGTCCATGGAATTCTCCAGGCCAGAATACTGGAGTGGGTAGCCTTTCCCTTCTCCAGGGATCAAACCCAAGTCTCCCTCACTGTGGGCGGATTCTTTACCAGCTGAGCCACAAGAGAAGCCCAGGAATACTGGAGTGGGTAGCTTATCCCTTCTCCAGAGGATCTTCCTGACCCAGGAACTGAAATAGGGTCTCCTGCATTGCAGGCAGTCTCTACCAACTGAGTTATCAGGGAAGCCCTTCCTGGTGGTCCAGTGGTTAGGAATCTGCTTTGGAGTTAAGAATGCAAAGGACATGGGTTTGATCCTTGGTCTGGGAACATAGCACAAATCACTGGGCCACTAAGCCCATGTGCCACTACTACTGAGACCGCACTTTAGAGCCTGAGAGCCACAGCTCCTGAAGTCTGTGCACCCTAGAGCTGATGCTTTGCATCAAGAGAAACCACCGCAATGAGAAGCCCCTGCACGGAAATGAAGAGTAGCCCCTCCCCACTCGCCACAACTAGAGAAAGCCTGCTTGCAGCAACAAAGATCCAGGGAAACAAACAAACAAACAAATAAATAAATAATACACACACACATTTTTTTAATTAAAAAAATAAAAGTCATCGTGGGACTTCCCTGGTGATCCAGTGGTTAGGAATCTGCCTGCCAATGCTCAGGACATGGGTTCAGTTCCCGGCCTGGGAAGATTCCATATGCCACGGGGCATCTAAGCCCATCAGCCACAACTACTGAGCCTACGCACCACAGCAAGAGAAGCCGCCACAATGAAAAACCCGAACACTGAAACTAGAGCAGCCGCACTCACACCTGAAGAAAGCCTGCACGCAGCAGCAAAGGTCTAGCATAGCCAAACATAAGTTAACATTCTTAAAACAAGTAAAAAGTCAATGTGAGTATGATTTTCTGCAACTTGAATCAGAATGCACCCTAATTAAAACAATCTCAATAAACCTTGTGATGGCTAGGTCAAAACGTCCATTAGTTACCAATGCTATGATGAAACAGTAGTCTTACTGATCAGAGGTGAATCATGCCTCAAGATGCCCACCCCACCAGACAACAGAGAAAAGGCTAAATTCCTAACATTCCCAACCATTCTCAAGTTTTACATTTTTGTACAAATGGAGGACAAGAGCAGGTCAAATAATTCTCCAAAATAGTTGTTAATGAATTCACTTTTCTAACTACATTGAACTCTGGTTAATGTTAAAATGACTTCAGCAAGGCAGAGAGTCATGGATCAGAAGTCTGTTGAAGAAGGGGCAAAGTCAACCAGGCAACAGGAAGAAAAAGCCAGGAGACCTGTGTTGGTGAGCAGTGTCCAAACAGGACTTTAGCCTTATGTATGTGTGGATTTCTTATAAAGGAATGCATTTGTAAATTATTTGTTCATAAATAAAAATTAACTTTAAAATAGATAGGTTTAGGGACTTCCCTGACAGTTCAGTAGTTAAGACTCCACACTTCCACTGCAGGGGGTACAGGTTTGTTCTCTGGTTGAGGAAAGAAGATCCTGCATGCTGTGTGCCATGTGGCCAAAAAATTTTTTTTCATTAAAAATTAAAAAAAAAAACCAATTAATAGGTTTAAAGGACAAGTCATGGAATTGCATGATCTTAGATGAGTGTTTAGGTTTTTGGTTTTTTTTTTAATAATGGAACTCGTCAAATGAAACATCACATGGAACACTGTAGTCAGTAACTGTTGGGTTTCTCTTGCTTTGTATAGAATTTTAAAAACATGATAGCTTGCCTTCCAGGAAAAACCTTCTCCTCTTCACACCTAAATGTGAGTCAGGTACTTGGTACTTGGTCCTGGTCTGGCCATGGAAGCAAATGTAATAATTTCTTCCTGAGCTCTCCTGGCTTTTCCCCTCCCTAACAATACTGGAAAGGCAAAGCAGCAGTGTGGCAGGAAGGGGGACCCCTTCCAGGGCCCCCAAATGGGCTCTTGTCTAACACTGGAAAGGAGGTGTCTGAGGAGACACATCCACTGACAAAGCAACAGACTCTACTGGAAAGTCACGCCCACGCTGAGAGCCAGAAGAACTGCTTTGCCACATGGTTGGTTCACAGTCTTGGGTTTTATGGTGATGGGATTAGTTTCCAGGTTTTCTTTGGCCAATCATTCTGACTCAGGGTCCTTCCTGGTGGTGCACAGCCAAGATGAACACCAGCAAGGATTCTGGGAGGTGGTAGGACATGTGAACTCTCCTTTTGACCTTTCCTGAATTCTTCCAGTAGGTGGTCGCGTATTAGTTCCATGGCTTTTTAACTGAGATCACACACCTGACCTCAGGACTTAAAGAAGCTCAGGTGCTTGACATCTCATTTCAGAAAGTGAGAGACAAACTGATAGGTAAGAAGTGGACTTATTTAGAGAGAAACACGTTCCACAGTGTGTGGGCCATCTCCCAAGGTGAGAGAGTGCCAAAATACGGCATTAGTTTTGCATGGGCTGGGTAATCTCATTGGCTAATGAGTGGGGGTATTATACCAACAGTTTTGGGGAAGAAGGCAGAGAGATTCCCAGGAATTGGGCCACCACACACTTTTTGGTCTTTTATGGTTAACCTTGGAACTGTCGTGCACTGGTGGGTGTGTTATTTAGCACAGGCTAATGTTTTACAGCAAGCATACAATGAGGATCAACAAGGTCCCATAGAAGTCCAATCTTCCACCATCTAGGACCTAGTTGGTTCTAATCAGGCTTTGTCATGTCCTATGTCTATGTTATTCTTTTAAAAAATTATGACTGATCCCTTTCCCTCCTGTTTCACCAGCACCATAAGATCTGTGGGATATTTACAGTTACACAGAAGAAAGAAACAGGGTATCTGATGGACCAGCAAAAGGGTATTCATAGAAAGGCAGAATGGGCTGATTTGAGCAAAGCAGTTGAAGCAAAAAGCCTTTTGCTGGCTCCAATATTAAATGAGTACAAAGGGTCTCAATTCAAAAGATACAAGATATCAAAAGTTAACATAAGAACTAGAAAATTATATCAGTTAAGCAATAAATCTCAGGAAAAATTAAGAATAAAAGTTGTCTCAGGAATGAAACTAAAGAAAAAAGAAAAAAGAGTGACTACATATCATAGATATTGCCTTATGAGAAGTAGAAAGTGAAAAAAGTTTTTAAATTAAAAGAATAAAGGAAGAAAAAGAATTCAAGAGAAAGTAACAAATATTGAAGCCATGTAAACGAGATCCAACATATTATAACAGGGCTTCCCTAGTGGCTCAGTTGGTAAAGATCCCTCCTGCAATGTGGGAGACCTAGGTTCGATCCCTGAATTGGGAAGATCCCCTGGAGGAGAGCATGGCAACCCACTCCAGTATTCTTGCCTGAAGAATCCCCATGGACAGAGGAGCCTGGAGGGTTACAGTCTGCTGCTGCTGCTGCTAAGTCGCTTCAGTCGTGTCCAACTCTGTGCGATCCCATAGACGGCAGCCCACCAGGCTCCCCTGTCCCTAGGATTCTCCAGGCAAGAACACTGGAGTCGGTTGCCATTTTCTTCTCCAATGCATGAAAGTGAAAAGTGAAAGTGAAGTCTCTCAGCCATGTCCAACTCTTAGCGACTCCATGGACTGCAGCCCACCAGGCTCCTCCATCCAGGGGATTTTCCAGGCAAGAGTCCTAGAGTGGGGCTCCATCGCCTTCTCAGGGGCTACAGTCTATGGGGTAGTAAAAAGTCAGACATGACTGTGTGACTAAGCACAACTCTGAAAGAAAATGAAGCAAGGGGACAATATGACAAGTACTAAAAACTGTTCAGTTCAGTTCAGTCGCTCGCTCAGTCGTGTCCGACTCTTTGCGACCCCATGAACTGCAGCACGCCAGGCCTCCCTGTCCATCA
>SJYX01003700.1:240286-254860 GCA_006410675.1 Oreotragus oreotragus | reverse complement strand
AGTGAAAGTGGAGAGTGAAAAAGTTGGCTTAAAGCTCAACATTCAGAAAACGAAGATTATGGCATCTGGTCCCATCACTTCATGGGAAATAGATGGGGAAACAGTGGAAACAGTGTTACACTTTATTTTGGGAGGCTCCAAAATCACTGCAGATGGTGACTGCAGCCATGAAATTAAAAGATGCTTACTCCTTGGAAGACAAGTTATGACCAACTTGGACAGCATATTAAAAAGCAGAAACATTACTTTGCCAACCAAGGTCCGTCTGGTCAAGGCTGTGGTTTTTCCTGTGGTCATGTATGGATGTGAGAGTTGGAGTGTGAAGAAAACTGAGCGTCGAAGAATTGATGCTTTTCCACTGTGGTGTTGGAGAAGACTCCTGAGAGTCCCTTGGACTACAAGGAGATCCAACCAGCTCATCCGAAAGGAGATCAGTCCTGAATATTTATTGGAAGGACTGATGCTGAAGCTGAAACTCCAATACTTTGGCCACCTAATGCGAAGAATTGACTAATTGGAAAAGACTCTGATGCTGGGAGGGATTGGGGGTAGGAGGAGATGGGGACGACAGAGGATAAGATAGCTGAATGGCATCACCGACTCAATGGACATGAGTTTGAGTGAACTCCGGGAGATGGTGATGGACAGAGAGGTAATGCGAAGAATTGACTAATTGGAAAAGACTCTGATGCTGGGAGGGATTGGGGGTAGGAGGAGATGGGGACGACAGAGGATAAGATAGCTGAATGGCATCACCGACTCAATGGACATGAGTTTGAGTGAACTCCGGGAGATGGTGATGGACAGAGAGGCCTGGCATGCTGGGATTCATGGGGTTGGAAAGAGTTGGACATGACTGAGTGACTGAACTGAACTGAACTGAACTGAAGCAAATATGGCAAAAATATTAACAGTTGTTGAAGCTTGTTGGTGATATATATGGGTGTCCTTTTCTGTGAGTCTGAAAATTTTTATATAAAAGAGTTTACTTATATATAAGCAAATGATACCACAATTGGATATCTTGCTTTGACCTTTTTCCCCCCTTAGTTAAAGTGACCCTTAGCTAATGGAATTGGCTGGAGTCTTCCTTCTCCTCTGCAACGCCTTGATTATAGCAGGGACCTGGATACTCAAGATAAAGTAACAGGTGATTATCAGGTCTTTGTAAGATTTGCCTTTTTCTCACATGTATTATTTTTCTTCCCTCTATTTCCCCAAACTTTTCAAAAGCCCAGAGTTTCTGTCCTCTGTGTCCTAAGGCAGTGAGAAAGTGAAGCTCTGTACTTGTTACCAGAGGGTCTAATCAAACATTTAACCCAGCAAGCAGAATGCCTGAGCCTGTGGCAAGAGAAGAAAGTTGGGGGCCCAGAATCAGGGCCTTAAAGCTGGAAGGCCAAGGTACTGGCCTTCTAAGTAAAAAAGCACTTTCAGTTGCTTCTTGTGAGTGGTACTTCTGGCTTGAGAGCTGACACTTTTCTTTGCACTTACTGGAACAAAGCCTGTGGCCATCAGACCCTATCCTCATCATCTGGGACTTGCATCACTGCTGTATCATCCATCAGAAATGACCCTGAAGGTCGGAACTCCTTTCTTGTCCTGGAATCTGGCTTTCCCAGTTTTGTCACCTTTAGGAAGAAGCCACAGGCTCTTTGTCCATGGAGGAAGAGATGGTGACTCCACACTGCATATATCACTTTTGCCACTGGCAGAATTACAGCTATGGTCACATATTATTAAAATATCTTTAGAGTTGAAACCATTTGGTGTCATTTCAGGGCTCCCAAGAGCTCCAGTACCATAGTCCTTTATGTCTCAGTACAGAAAAAATTTCAGCAAGGGGAAACCTACAGAAGTAGGTTTCCAAAGGGAAGTTCTGACTCTTTCGTTAGGGAAACTATGTGGCCCAGAAGAAATCTGCAGCTCTTGCACTCCCAGTTGCCTCATCTTTACGACAGGTTAATAGCACCCATCTCTCAGGGTGGTTGAAAATTGAGTAAGAAAACAAAAGGAAAAGCATTTAGCAGACTGTAAAATTACTTTCAATGTGAGCAGTTAACTTTTTCCTGAGAAGGGAGAGAAAAACATTTGTTGACTGAAAAATAAAAACACAATCTAGAAGTTAAGAATTATGTTTTATTTGGCAGACAAGACTGAGTACTTAAACCTGGAAAACAGCCTCTCAGATAGCTCTGAGGGACTGCTCTGAAGAGGTAAGGGAGGAACCAGGATATATAGGAGTTTCTGCAATAAAAAGCAGATAGTTGGAACTGTCCATGGGATTCTCCAGGCAAGAATACTGGAGTGGGTAGCCATTTCCTTCTCCAAGGGATCTTCCAAACACAGGGATTGAACCCAGGTACCCTGCACTGAAGGAGGATTTTTTACTGTCTGCGCCACCAGGGAAGCCCATTAAAAGATTCAGTTCAGTTCAGTCGCTCAGTCGTGTCCAACTCTTTGCGACCCCATGAATCGCAGCACGCCTCATGGAATTCTCCAGGCAAGAATACTGGAGTGGGTTGACATTCCCTTCTCCAGGGGATCTTCCCAACCCAGGGGTCCAACCTGAGTGTCCTGCATTGCAGGCAGATTCTTTACTGTCTAGGCCACCAGGAAAGCCCATACTTTTCATTTTTCAAATGTGTTTTATTTTATCATAAGTTTACAAGCAAAGAAAATAAAATAGATAATTACTGTTCAAGAAATTTGAATATGGGCTAAGAAACTATTGGTAAATTTTAGGTATGCTACAATAGTACTGTAGTTATGTAGTAGAATGTTCTTATTTTTTGGAGATGCGTGCTAAAAAATTTACTGTAATGTTCTAGTAAAACAAAACTGATTATATACAATTTGTTACCTTAATTTTTAATTGAGGTATAAAATATATTATATATTACACAAAGACCTTAAGTATTACAGTTACATGAGTTTTGACAAATGCCATTACTCTATCAAAATACAAAATATTTTCCCCAGAAAATTTTCTCCTGGCTCTTCCCAATGAATCCCCTCTCCTGCTCCCATTGAGGGAACCACTGTTCTGATCATCTCTTTCACCATAGATTAGTTTTACTTGATCTAGAACATCACATAATGGAATCATGCTATACATACTCTTTAGACACACATTTTTTACATTTTCAATATCCTGAAATTGGAATGTATCTTAGAAATTGGTAGTGTTTTAATAATTAAGTGGAAGTGTTTTCTTCCTTTTTTTTAAATAAAATAATGGAGTGTCTTATAGTCAATGTCACCTTTAATTTGATGAAGTGTATTATATACAGAGGAGTATGTCAAGACTGTATATTGTCACCCTGATTATTTAATGTTTATGCAGAGTACCTCATGTGAAGAGTTGACTCATTGAAAAAGACTCTGATGCTGGGAAGGATTGGGGGCGGGAGGGAAAGGGGACTACCGAGGATGAGATGGCTGGATGGCATCACTGACTCAATGGACGTGAGTCTGAGTGAACTCCGGGAGTTGGTGATGGACAGGGAGGCCTGGCATGCTGCGATTCATGGGGTTGTAAAGAGTCGGACACGACTGAGTGACTGAACTGAACTGAACTGAGAGTACATCATGAGAAACGCTGGGCTGGAAGAAGCACAAGCTGGAATCAAGATTGCCGGGAGAAATATCATAAACCTCAGATATGCAGATGACACCACCCTTATGGCAGAAAGTGAAGAGGAACTAAAAAGCCTCTTGATGAGAGTGAAAGTGGAGAGTGAAAAAGTTGGCTTAAAGCTCAACATTCAGAAAACGAAGATTATGGCATCTGGTCCCATCACTTCATGGGAAATAGATGGGGAAACAGTGGAAACAGTGTTACACTTTATTTTGGGAGGCTCCAAAATCACTGCAGATGGTGACTGCAGCCATGAAATTAAAAGATGCTTACTCCTTGGAAGACAAGTTATGACCAACTTGGACAGCATATTAAAAAGCAGAAACATTACTTTGCCAACCAAGGTCCGTCTGGTCAAGGCTGTGGTTTTTCCTGTGGTCATGTATGGATGTGAGAGTTGGAGTGTGAAGAAAACTGAGCGTCGAAGAATTGATGCTTTTCCACTGTGGTGTTGGAGAAGACTCCTGAGAGTCCCTTGGACTACAAGGAGATCCAACCAGCTCATCCGAAAGGAGATCAGTCCTGAATATTTATTGGAAGGACTGATGCTGAAGCTGAAACTCCAATACTTTGGCCACCTAATGCGAAGAATTGACTAATTGGAAAAGACTCTGATGCTGGGAGGGATTGGGGGTAGGAGGAGATGGGGACGACAGAGGATAAGATAGCTGAATGGCATCACCGACTCAATGGACATGAGTTTGAGTGAACTCCGGGAGATGGTGATGGACAGAGAGGCCTGGCATGCTGGGATTCATGGGGTTGGAAAGAGTTGGACATGACTGAGTGACTGAACTGAACTGAACTGAACTGAAGCAAATATGGCAAAAATATTAACAGTTGTTGAAGCTTGTTGGTGATATATATGGGTGTCCTTTTCTGTGAGTCTGAAAATTTTTATATAAAAGAGTTTACTTATATATAAGCAAATGATACCACAATTGGATATCTTGCTTTGACCTTTTTCCCCCCTTAGTTAAAGTGACCCTTAGCTAATGGAATTGGCTGGAGTCTTCCTTCTCCTCTGCAACGCCTTGATTATAGCAGGGACCTGGATACTCAAGATAAAGTAACAGGTGATTATCAGGTCTTTGTAAGATTTGCCTTTTTCTCACATGTATTATTTTTCTTCCCTCTATTTCCCCAAACTTTTCAAAAGCCCAGAGTTTCTGTCCTCTGTGTCCTAAGGCAGTGAGAAAGTGAAGCTCTGTACTTGTTACCAGAGGGTCTAATCAAACATTTAACCCAGCAAGCAGAATGCCTGAGCCTGTGGCAAGAGAAGAAAGTTGGGGGCCCAGAATCAGGGCCTTAAAGCTGGAAGGCCAAGGTACTGGCCTTCTAAGTAAAAAAGCACTTTCAGTTGCTTCTTGTGAGTGGTACTTCTGGCTTGAGAGCTGACACTTTTCTTTGCACTTACTGGAACAAAGCCTGTGGCCATCAGACCCTATCCTCATCATCTGGGACTTGCATCACTGCTGTATCATCCATCAGAAATGACCCTGAAGGTCGGAACTCCTTTCTTGTCCTGGAATCTGGCTTTCCCAGTTTTGTCACCTTTAGGAAGAAGCCACAGGCTCTTTGTCCATGGAGGAAGAGATGGTGACTCCACACTGCATATATCACTTTTGCCACTGGCAGAATTACAGCTATGGTCACATATTATTAAAATATCTTTAGAGTTGAAACCATTTGGTGTCATTTCAGGGCTCCCAAGAGCTCCAGTACCATAGTCCTTTATGTCTCAGTACAGAAAAAATTTCAGCAAGGGGAAACCTACAGAAGTAGGTTTCCAAAGGGAAGTTCTGACTCTTTCGTTAGGGAAACTATGTGGCCCAGAAGAAATCTGCAGCTCTTGCACTCCCAGTTGCCTCATCTTTACGACAGGTTAATAGCACCCATCTCTCAGGGTGGTTGAAAATTGAGTAAGAAAACAAAAGGAAAAGCATTTAGCAGACTGTAAAATTACTTTCAATGTGAGCAGTTAACTTTTTCCTGAGAAGGGAGAGAAAAACATTTGTTGACTGAAAAATAAAAACACAATCTAGAAGTTAAGAATTATGTTTTATTTGGCAGACAAGACTGAGTACTTAAACCTGGAAAACAGCCTCTCAGATAGCTCTGAGGGACTGCTCTGAAGAGGTAAGGGAGGAACCAGGATATATAGGAGTTTCTGCAATAAAAAGCAGATAGTTGGAACTGTCCATGGGATTCTCCAGGCAAGAATACTGGAGTGGGTAGCCATTTCCTTCTCCAAGGGATCTTCCAAACACAGGGATTGAACCCAGGTACCCTGCACTGAAGGAGGATTTTTTACTGTCTGCGCCACCAGGGAAGCCCATTAAAAGATTCAGTTCAGTTCAGTCGCTCAGTCGTGTCCAACTCTTTGCGACCCCATGAATCGCAGCACGCCAGGCCTCCCTGTCCATCACCAACTCCCAGAGTTCACTCAGACTCACGTCCATCGAGTCAGTGATGCCATCCAGCCATCTCATCCTCGGTCGTCCCCTTCTCCTCCTGCCCCCAATCCCTCCCAGCATCAGAGTCTTTTCCAGTGAGTCAGCTCTTCTCATGAGGTGGCCAAAGTATTGAAGTTTCAGCTTTAGCATCATTCCTTCCAAAGAACACCCAGGACTGATCTCCTTTAGAATGGACTGGTTGGATCTCCTTGCAGTCAAGGGACTCTCAAGAGTCTTCTCCAACACCACAGTTCAAAAGCATCGATTCTTCGGCGCTCAGCTTTCTTCACAGTCCAACTCTCACATCCATATATGACCACTGAAAAACCATAACCTTGAGTAGAAGGTTACTGTTAATTAAAGGAAAGAAGACATCTTAAGTTAATGAATTTAGCGGTTTTCTATGTTTGGGAGATGTAAGAATCTGGGCTCACTGAAATAATTGCTTTCACATGCACCTTAACCATCCAGTGCCAGTGTCCTGTTTTCTCCGTTCTGAATTCCCTCAGGGCACACAGTGGGAGGTGGCTGCAACGATTACTAGTTTGATGGACGAAGCATGCTTTGCTTGCTGATCTGGCAGATGACATGTTTCGTTCACACGCTTCATCTCAGATCTCAACTGGCTCATGGTATGGGGGGCGGTGATAACCCTCATTGGCCCCTATCTTCATGGGGGTGAGGACTGGATAACCGCAGGCCCTTTTGGTTCTGACATTCTAGCCTTCTCTCAGAATGGAGGAAATATAGACACCAGCTTCGCGGTGTTTTTACCAGGGCCCTGGTTTGTCCTACTTCACCTGTTATCTACCTGGTGGAGACCACAGGGAATTTGCTATGGTCGCATAATACTAAAAGATCTTTTGTGTTGAAACCATTTGGTGTCATTTGACAGCTCCAAAGAGCTCCAGTACTACAGTCCTTTGTGTCTCAGCACAGAAAATAATTCGGCAAGAGGCAAAGTGATAGATAAGAAATGATTTATTAGAATAGGATGCTTGTGAGGCTAACAAGCAGGACGGCAAGAGGATGCTGTGCCCAGGAACTTACTGTGCTACAGTTTTATGATCAAAGGAAAAGTTGGGGGCAGAAAAATCTTTGTCTCTCCTGAGTAGACATCATGCTTCCACCATCAGCTCCTCCTCCTGGTTGGGCAGAGGAGTTTTCTTGACCCTACATGGTCAAGCTAGGTCCACAAATTATTGTTCTTTATGTGGGCAAAGAGCCTGCCCTAGGGATCATTAGCTTACTGAGCTCACTGGGCAGGATGCGGGTCTCATACCACCGTTGTTTTGTTGTTTGGGAGCATGTTTCACGCTTCTGTTGCATGGTTTTATACCTAAGCAAGCCTGCTTGGTTTCATGGTTAAGCAAACCTGTTGTCTTTAGTAATCATTAACTTACAGGGGTGTCCCATATTTTTTTACTTAAAATCCTCTAGTGGGATTAACTATTCAATTACCTGTTCTTATCCATTCACTCTGTTTCTGTCAGGCTGACATCAGCAAGACGGTGGATTAGTAGGCTCTAGGCCCTCATTTCCCCCATGTAAACATTAAATCAGCCATCAGAGATTGGGTAAACTAGCTTAATAAGAGCTCTNAGTGGGATTAACTATTCAATTACCTGTTCTTATCCATTCACTCTGTTTCTGTCAGGCTGACATCAGCAAGACGGTGGATTAGTAGGCTCTAGGCCCTCATTTCCCCCATGTAAACATTAAATCAACCATCAGAGATTGGGTAAACTAGCTTAATAAGAGCTCTACCAATCAGTCAAAAAAGCCACATTCAAAGTAGAAGAAGTTTTATGGTGTTTTTACTTGTCCCTGCCCCACCCTTTCCTCATCATGGCAGATACTGGTTTAGGGGAGTAGCTACCCATTCCCTAGTTTTCTTCTGTGAACTAGAGAAGGAAGTTCAGTTAGTTCAGTTCAGTCGCTCAGTCATGTCTGACTCTTTGCGACCCCATGAATAGCAGCACGCCAGGCCTCCCTGTCCATCACCAACTCCCGGAGTTCACTCAGACTCATGTCCATCAAGTCAGTGATGCCATCCAGCCATCTCATCCTCTGTCGTCCCCTTCTCCTCCTGCCCCAATCCCTCCCAGCATCACAGTCTTTTCCAATGAGTCAACTCTTCGCATGAGGTGGCCAAAGTACTGGAGTTTCAGCTTTAGCCTCATTCCTTCCAAAGAAATCCCAGGGCTGATCAAAGGAATGGACTGGTTGGATCTCCTTGTAGTCCAAGGGACTCTCAAGAGTCTTCTCCAAAAAGGAAGAGTGGACCTAATCTTCAACATTTTAACCAGTGTGGGAGCTGTCTGCTTGGTTCCTGTGTTGCCTAACTTGGAGCTCAGATGGCCAAATATGGCACGGCTCAGATCTCAGGTTGGGAAAAGCTGTGGTAAATAGTGGACTTGGCTCATGAAAGCCACAGGGGGACTACGGACCCACATACTCCTGGAGTAGAGGACTACTGACTGAGAAGTTCAAGAGACCACGTAGATCCCCTTAGGGCTTCCCTCATGGCTCAGAGGCTAAAGAATCTGCCTGCAGTGCAGGAAACCAGGGTTCAGTTCCTAGGTCAGAAAGATCCCCTGGCAACCCACTCCAGTATTCTTGCCTGGAGAATTCCATGGACAGAGGATCACGGCAGGCTACGCTCCATGGGGTCGCAGAGGGCTGGACACAACTGAGTAACTAACACTCACTGGAGGCCCTTAAAAAGCAGAGTGAGACACTTAGGGAAATTAAAACATTTTAAAGCTACTGTATATATGGGAGAATTGGGAATCAGAGTTTTCTGGTGACAAGATGGCTCAACATGAGCCATTAGATAGTTTCAAGAGAGGAGCTAGCCAGCTACACACTTGGTTAGAAATTTCAGCCCCACCTCCCAAACCTCAGAGAGATGAGTGAGTATAGAGATTGGATTCAATCACCAGTGGTCAATGATGTAATCAATCGTGCCTACATTACATCGATTGCTGTAATCAACAATCAAAAGTTCAAAACAAGTTTTGAACGAGGAGCCTTGGGAAACTTATGAGTTGGTGAACATGAAACCAAGCCCCCCCACCCATTACTGAGTTTATGATTAATCTGCCTATCCAAAACTTTATTCTTTTCTTATCCCCTCTGACCTCAATTCTGTGCTAATGGAACACTAATCAGTCAGATGACTAAAATTGCTGTTGTCAATAATATCATTGAGCTGTGCTGTGCTCAGTTGTGTCTGACTCTTTTCAACCTCATGGACTGTAGCCTGCCAGGATCCTCTGACCATGGGATTTCCAGGCAAGAATACTGGAGTGGGTTGCCATTTGTCCTCCAAGGGATCTTCTCAACTCAGGGATCGAAACTGAGTGTCTGGCCTCTCTTGCCTTTCAAGCAGATTCCTCACTGCTGAGCCAACGTGGTGGCCCCCCACATCATTAAGATTACATCGTCAATGTAGTAACATTGCTATTACAGGTATCATCATTAATGTACAGATTCAGATTGTTTCTCCAGGGCAAGATGAGCCCTCCTATCTGTTGGATCTCCTGGCCAGAGAATTGTAAACCACAGACATCCCCACCCCCAAAACTCTGATTACGAAATGTCACAGAAATGTCAGAAGATGATGGTTAATCCCAGCCTCTTCATTCTGCCTCTTAAAAAAAGAAAAAAAAAAAAAAACCCGGAGACTTACCTGGCAGTCCAGAGGTTAAGACTCTGTGCTTTCAATGCAGGGGCCACTGATTTGATCCCTGATCAGAGAACTAAGATCTCACATGCTGCATGGCATGGACAAAAGACAAAAATAAGACAACAATAATACAAAATCAAAAAAGAATATTTGCATTTAAGTTTTTTTAAAAAAAATTTTAAATCCAAACTTCAAAGATCAAGTTGGAATGGTTCTGTGGCTTTTCTCCCCAGTCCTTGGCTTTGGTGCCCTACAGTAAATGCTGTACTTTCCTTCACCACAACCTGGTATCTGTAGATTGGCTTTGCTGTGTGTCAGCAGTGGACCCTGGTTAGTTAGCAAACACATCCATGTGCTGGCAGGATGGTGTGCCCTCCTCTACGACTTGGGCTGCTGCTCCCCTCCCCACACCCATCCTATGCACCTCTTCCATTTGGCTGCTCCTGAGCTATATCCTTTATAATAAAATTATAATAAGTATAGAACCTTCCTGAGTTCTGTGAGTCATCCTAGAGAATTACTGAATCTGAGTGAAGAGTCGCAGCTGGTATCTAAAGTGGGAGCAGTCTTGTGGGACTGAGCCTTTAACCTTTGAGATCTGAAGTTCAGGTCTTAGCACTGCCACTTATTAGCTATGTGATCTTGAAAAATAGCTCAATCTCTCTGAACATCAATTTTCCTATCTGTGTAATAGGGATCGTAGTAGTAAATATGTCATAAGGTTGTTCTGAGGGTTGTTTGATATGAAGCAGTAAAGCACTTAGCACAGTATCTGACACATTAAAAATGCTTAATAAAAATGTTAGCTATAACTGAAACCATTTGGTGTCATTCTGGAGGCTCTGAAGAGCTCTGGTGTCATAGTCCTTCGTGTCTCAGCACAGAAAGAATTCAGCAAGAGGCAATGTGATAGATAAGAAATAACTTACTGGAATAGGATACTTGTGAGGCTTACAAGTGAGCAGGTGAAAGGATGCCATGCCCAAGAACTTGTGGGCTACAGTTTTATAATCAAAATAAAAGTGGAGGCAGAAAAATCTCTGTCTTTCTTGAGTAGACATCATGCTTCCACCATCAGCTCCTCCTCCAGGTTGGGCAGAGGAGTTTTCTTGTCCTAGCATGGTCAAGCTAGGTCTACAAATTATTATTTTTATGTGTGCAAAGAGCATGCCCTAGGGATCATTAACTTACTGAGCTCACTGGACAGGATGTGGGGATATGCTACCATTATTATATTGTTTTGGAGCATATCTCACACTTCTGTTGTAAGGTTTTGTTTCTAAACAACCTGTTTTATGGTTAAGCAAACCTACTTTTTTGAGTAATCATTGACTTACAGGGATACCCTGCATTTTTTATACTTACAATCCCCTGGTGGAATTTAATCACCCACTTTGTCCCTTTACTGTCCCTAACATAATAATATTATTGCTAATGAAGAAAGCTTTTTCCCAGGCCACTCTGGTGCTAAACCCAAATCACAAATAATTTATGCTTGTTTCTCCAGGCATAAAGTAGGAAACAGATTCCCTTTCTTGTTTTTTTATTGTTTTGCCGGCGGATAATTGCTTTACAATGTTGTGTTAGTTTCTCCTGTACAACAAAATGAATCAGCTATATGTGTACATATATCCCCTCCCTCTTGAGCCTCCTTCCCACTGCCCCCAGGCCACCTCTCTAGGTCCAGATTCCCTGCTGCTGCTGCTGCTAAGTCGCTTCAGTCGTGTCCAACTCTGTGCGACCCCATAGACGGCAGCCCACAAGGCTCCTCCGTCCCTGGGATTCTCCAGGCAAGAACACTGGAGTGCCTAGTGCAGGGTTTTAGAACACTAGTCACCCATCCTCCTTGTACTGGTACCTTTACAATAAATGCTGCATTTTCCTTCACCAAACATACACATGCAGAATCAGAATCCAAAACCCCCCAAAACTAAAGAAGTAAATGAGAACAACAAATGACAACAGGAGATGATATTGCATAAATATTTTTTCTCCTAACTTCTGAGGTCCCAAAACTATTTTGCAAGCTTCTCTAGGTGAAAGATTCTGTGGCTTCATGAAGAAAATATCTGGGAAACTGAATGAGTAAACCAGTTGAAAGTATTGATTTGAGCCATTGTTTACTTAATATTCTGCCTATTCGGGGGCACTGAATAGCTGAAGTCATTGAGTTTCCTGCTAAGAATTCTCTTTATATTAATCCCTAGGGCTATTTCTGAAAATTTTCCCAAATGCCCTCCATGGAAAAAGTATCCAGGGAGCAGGAAATCAAAGGATGTGGAACAATAAATACCCTCTGATTGACGGAGGTTATGTTTACTCCTGAATCTTGTACGATTGTTCTCTTTCACTCCTCTACCCTGCCCTACCTCTGTTCTCTGATGCCTGGTTTTGTTGCATCAGCTGCTAAGACCACAACATGTCTGCCTCCATTCTGAAATGTTATCAGTGCAACACTGAACTGCAAATATGGCTTTTGTGTAATGTCTCTATTCAGTCCCAATCTCCATGAATTCCACTTGTGTCAAATGCACCAGTTGCCTGTGTCCAGCTTGGCTTTGTATTACAAGTTTATCTTTAACCTACTTTGCACGTCATTTTCAAAGCTTACTAGTACATGTGTCCTGGCTATCAGCTCACCTCAACTAATATTTACTTGTTAGAGAGGCAATTAGTTGTTCCAAAGACACTCAGAGCAAGTGGGATCTCAATGAAACCCTCCCCCTAGATTTCCACTAAAAACTGAAGCCCGACTTTTCAAAAATGAAGTTCTTATTTACAAAGGAAAACATAAGGACCAAGGATGGGAGCTGACTGGTATGTGGCAGAAAGAGAGAAGGGGTGAGGAGGAAAAGGGAGAAACCTTCACAAATGCCTCCAGAAACAGCTCCATAGCCCTGTCTGAAGCCATCAGCATTTATATTGTTTCCTTCTTTAAATGGTCTTGCGTGGCATAGGAAATCCTTGTTCATTAGTTTTTGTGGTAAAATATGCATAACATAAAATTTACCAATCTGAACATTTATAAGTGTCCAGTTTAAGTACATTTCCATTGTTGTGCAACCATCACCACCATCCATCTCTAGAACTTTCTCATGCTCCCAAGTGGAGACTGTGCCCCTCTTAAAAAGTAACTCCCCATTCCGCTTTCCATCCAGCCCTTGCTAATCTATTCTAATTTTTGTCTCTATAATTTGCTTATTATAGTTGCCTCTTTTAGACGCAAAGTAATACAATAACCCTTTTGTGTCTATACAATGTGCCTTTGCGCTTTTCGCTTAGCATACTGTCTTTAAATTTCATCTATGTAATAGGGTATGTCAAAATTTCCCTCCTTTTAAGGGTTGAGTAATATTCCACTTTATTTTGTTTATCCACATTTTGTATATCTGTTCATCTGAGATTTGTGTTGTTTCCACCTTTTGACTATTGTGAATAATGCTCTTTTGAACACTGGTGCACAAATATCTGTTCAAGTCCCTGCCTGCCTTTAACTCTTTTGTGTATATACCCAGAAGAGGAATTGCTGGATTATATGGTAATTCCATGTTTATATTTTTTAAATTTATTTTTATTTTTAACATTCCTTTTAAATTTTGTCATTTATTAAAATATTGATAATACATTAAGCAAAAAGAAAGCTTAATCACCAATAATCCCACCACTCAAAGATAAGCATCTTTAACAATAGAGTGTGTATCCTTTCAGACTTTCTAATCTACCCAAATATCCACAAGGAAAATAAATTTTTAAAATGTCATTTTAATCCTCTCAGTAATTCTCTGAGGCAGATAATGTTGTCATCTCACTGACAGATAAGGAAACTAAAGTGAACAGAGGCTGCAGCTGTGATTGGGGGAGTCAGTTGCAATGGAGGGGGAAGCTTGACTGTCTTTAAGCTCTCAGCAGAGCCAATAACTTAGAAATCACGTAGAAATGCAAGTAGTCCTGCAGACGAAGAGTTTAAGGCTCAAGAAGAGATAGTATTGGTTCAGGGTCAATGTCTGATTAGTGACAAATTTGGAACCAGAATCCAGACTTTCCTGATCTGGACTTTTCCCACCGTGATAGTGCCCTGCCTTGCCCTGCACCTGTGGTTCTCAAATTTTAGTGTAAATCAGAATCCTGATTAAAGGAAAATCTCTGGGTAAAACTATCCCTGGAGTTTCAGAACCAGCAAGTCTGTAAGAAGGCTCTAAAATTTACATGTTAAGCAAAAACTCTGGGAACCACTTTAGAATCACTGGCCTAGACTATTGTTATCCAGTTGCTAAGTCATGTCTGGTTGTTTGCAACCCCTCCATAGGACTACAACATGCCAGGCTCCTCTGTCTTTCACCATCTCCCTGAGTTTGTTCAGATTTTAGTCCACTGAGTTGGTGATGATATCTAACCATCTCATCCTCTGCTTCCCCCTTCTCCTTTTGTCTTCAATCTTTCCCAGAATCAGGATCTTTTCCAGTGAGTCAGCTCTTCACATCAGGTGGCCAAAGTGGTGGAGCTTCAGCTTCAACATCAGTCCTGCCAGTGAATAGCCAGGGCTTATTTCCTTTAGGATTGACTGGTCTGATCTCCTTGCAGTCCAAGGGACTCACAAGAGTCTTCTCCAACACCACAATTCAAAAGCGTCAATTCTTTGATGCTCAGCCTTCTTTATGGTCCAATTCTCACGACTATATGACTACTGTGAGAAACCAAAGCTTTGACAATATGGAACTTTGTTGGCAAAGTGACATCTCTGCATTTTAATACACTGTCTAGATTTATCATAGCCTTCCTTCCAAGGGGCA
>SJYX01003700.1:204762-237300 GCA_006410675.1 Oreotragus oreotragus | reverse complement strand
ATCTGATTAGTGACAAATTTGGAACCAGAATCCAGACTTTCCTGATCTGGACTTTTCCCACCGTGATAGTGCCCTGCCTTGCCCTGCACCTGTGGTTCTCAAATTTTAGTGTAAATCAGAATCCTGATTAAAGGAAAATCTCTGGGTAAAACTATCCCTGGAGTTTCAGAACCAGCAAGTCTGTAAGAAGGCTCTAAAATTTACATGTTAAGCAAAAACTCTGGGAACCACTTTAGAATCACTGGCCTAGACTATTGTTATCCAGTTGCTAAGTCATGTCTGGTTGTTTGCAACCCCTCCATAGGACTACAACATGCCAGGCTCCTCTGTCTTTCACCATCTCCCTGAGTTTGTTCAGATTTTAGTCCACTGAGTTGGTGATGCTATCTAACCATCTCATCCTCTGCTTCCCCCTTCTCCTTTTGTCTTCAATCTTTCCCAGAATCAGGATCTTTTCCAGTGAGTCAGCTCTTCACATCAGGTGGCCAAAGTGGTGGAGCTTCAGCTTCAACATCAGTCCTGCCAATGAATAGCCAGGGCTTATTTCCTTTAGGATNATATCTAACCATCTCATCCTCTGCTTCCCCCTTCTCCTTTTGTCTTCAATCTTTCCCAGAATCAGGATCTTTTCCAGTGAGTCAGCTCTTCACATCAGGTGGCCAAAGTGGTGGAGCTTCAGCTTCAACATCAGTCCTGCCAATGAATAGCCAGGGCTTATTTCCTTTAGGATTGACTGGTTTGATCTCCTTGCAGTCCACGGTACTCACAAGAGTCTTCTCCAACACCACAATTCAAAAGCATCAATTCTTTGATGCTCAGCCTTCTTTATGGTCCAATTCTCACAACTATATGACTACTGTGAGAAACCAAAGCTTTGACAATATGGAACTTTGTTGGCAAAGTGACATTTCTGCATTTTAATACACTGTCTAGATTTATCATAGCCTTCCTTCCAAGGGGCAAGTCAAGGTATTTGATTACTGAGGGTGTTAACTTCTACCAGTTTCCCAAGAATCCTTGGGAGCAAAGGACTAAGAGCTACCCTTGAGTTACCTGAGCACTCAGCCCAAGCATGATCTGACATTCTGAGAGGTCATCTACCTCTCCCTACAACACTACAGTGCCCATCTGCTCTTCTGGGAAGAACCTCTCACCTTCTGTTCTGTTCTGTGGTTACTTATGAAGGTCTCTCATCACACTCACTGAGTGGAATGGCCCTCATTTACTCCAAGTGTGGCTGTACCACACTCTCAGGAGCTGCCTTTTCCACACTTACCGTGAGCTGCCCAACTCTTACTGGACTGCAAGCACTTTGAGAGCCTTGTAGAATCAACCTCCACATTCATTTAATGAAAATTTATTGAAAACCTCTATGTGCCAGGTATTATACCAGGTCCTCAGGATGCCTGTCCATTTCCTATCACCCACACTCTAGTCCATGCCAACCCTGGACCTTATTTGTGCCATAGGTCACCCTCCTGCACCCTCCATTGCCCTCCTCCAATTCATCTTCCATTCAGCAGAATTTTAAATATAAATATGATCATGTAATTCTCTTATTATTTCAAGTCTTCCAGGGGCTTAAAAATGAAACCAAAAGTATTACATTTTTCATTTCTTTAGTACATTATTTCATTCTCAAAATGAAACCAAAATTATTACATTTAGAACCTGGCCTACCTGTCCTACCACAGCTCACATCTGACCCTTGTCTTCCAGTCCCGACCCTCCCTTTAAGTCTGAACTGCAATCATCCTAGACTTCTTGGAGCTCTTCAGACATCTCAGCCTCCAGCGATCCCTGGCTTGTGATGCTGTCTACGTCCCACCAAGGCTAAGATGGAGTGTGAGGTGATGGACATTAAGACTCCACTGTAAGATGAAGTAGGATGAAGCATGATGGCAGGCCGGCCAAAGCTTCAGCCAACATCCTGGGGAAGCCCTGGTGCAAATACTACTCCAGCACCTCCCATGGGCTTCTGCAGTTAGGGTGTGACAGTGACCTCAGGCAAGGCAGTTCTGTGCAAATGCTATGCAAGGCTGTCTGCTGACTGTACCCTTTGGTTGAAGGCAAGTTCTCTCTTGACAGGTGAGGGCACATCGCTGTGTCTACCTCACCTGCCAGGACTGCTATCCCTCATCATCTGCCAGTCAGCTGCAGCTTGCAGGCCACTTCCCTTGGGAAACCTTTGCTCAGACCTTTGGGCTATAAGTGCTCATGAATCTCAGCAGTTATCACAGTTTGTAATCATGGTTGTGTGTACAATTATCTAATCAACATCTGCTTTCCCTAAGAAACTATGTGTTCGGTATAGGCAAGGATGGTCTGTGAGACTACAGACCCAGAGTTCAGCCAGTACCTGACACCTTGTAGGTGCCCAGTAGAAACCTGTTGAGGAAAGGATTAAAGACTGGTACTATGTCTTGCACAGCATGATTCTCTTAACTGTGGGTCATCAAGAGCTTGCTGTGTATTCGGAGCTCTCAGCTCACAGGGAGGGCATTTATGACCATTTCAATCAGGTTTTATTTTTAATATTTAGGAGCCTGTCTCCTGCTCCACCCTGACCTGGTCTAGAAGGCAAAATAAAGGCAGAATTCACACTATTACCACCACCATCATCACAACTATCACCCAAAAGCTTTTCAGGGCTCAGTGCATTGCAATGGATAGCTCAAATTTCCAACCCCCAGAGAGCTGCATAAATCCGGTTCCCACATGTATAGGCTGCAGCACTGTGTTAGGAATCCCACTTCCTGCTGCGCTCTTAACTGTGACACCTGAAGTCACTTAATCTCTCAGAACCTCATCTGTAAAATGGGGATAATGCTTGTCCTTTTTCTTTCATTGAGGTCAGGTTAAAATGCAGTGATAGACAAGAAATTGCTTTGCAAATTATAGTGTTGTTTACAGGAATGCAAGGGAACTTTCTTCTCATGCAATCTTAACAGGTTGGCAAAAGGCATTTTTGGAACACTATTTTGTTTTCTACAATGATGACGTGGGAGCCCACGCAGATGGGCTGTGCTCTGGAAGTTTGCTTTGCTCAGTTGCACAAATAGGTTTATGCTCACCTAAACTCACCTGCCTCCCAGCCCACTGTTCTGATCAGGGGTGAAGACAGCAGGAAGGGACTGTGTTTACAGTCTATGCAGGTCAAGGTTAAGTGTGTTTTGGAGATGGAGAGGAATGCATGGGTGTGGTATCTCCCCAACTGAGCAGAGCAGGTAAGAATATGACATTGAAGACAGTGGCATCCTTAGAGAAGCGAAGTTCCCTGGGGGAGAATCTTCTACCTGGAGACTGAACACCTATCCATTGAGACAGAGGCTGGGAAGGAGCTAGTGTAGACATAGGTGCTGAGGGTGGAACCAGTGATGAAAAGCCCTCCACGGGCCAACTCAGTTTGCTAACAAAGGAATATTCAGCACCACCTTTGGTTTCTATTGCTCTCCCCATCCTCCTTTCCCCTTCACTGGTGATCAGTTTATTTAATCAAAGTATATAGCATTCTCTTGACAAAGAGGAATAAGAGTGATCCACAGCACCAGGTTCCAAACTCTTGACTTCTACAGTTAACTCACTGAACTTTCCCCACAGTCCCATGAGGTAGGTGTGTTATCTCATTTCACAGATAGGGAAACTAGGCTTGCAAAGGCTAAGTAACATGGTGAGTCAGCCAAGTGATAAGTGGCTATATGTACCTATATTCAAACCCATAGTTTCTAGTACCTTCTCCCTGGTACTGCTGTGTTTAAGTGCCCCTGCCCCCCACCCTTCACAAAGCTAATGTGAGTGGGTGTTCGTTGGGGTGAGGGAGCTCTGGACTGTTTATCTGCCTGAAAACACCTACAACACAAATTCCAAGCCCCCGAGGGGTCGCAGAAGTCAGCTAATGCAACTCATTTTGTAGATAGAGACTCTGAGGCCCTGAGAGGGGAAGCAACTTCTCCTACATCCTTTCTGTCGACGTTGGTCTCAGCACAGGTGTGTCCCATCCTTGCTCTTGCCCTGCGCTTACTCTGGGGAAGCCAGGATGCCTTTGCCTGCAGTGTCAACTCAAATTGGCACTTACCAAGAGCACTGCCAGTGACCGAACAACAAGGCATTTGCCTTCTGCCTTGGCTTCCCTGGTGCCTCAGACGGTAAAGCGTCCGTCTGCAATGCAGGAGACCCGGGTTCGATCCCTGGGTTGGGAAGATTCCCTGGAGAAGGAAACGGCAACCCACTCCAGTACTCTTGCCTGGNTTTCCCTAAGAAACTATGTGTTCGGTATAGGCAAGGATGGTCTGTGAGACTACAGACCCAGAGTTCAGCCAGTACCTGACACCTTGTAGGTGCCCAGTAGAAACCTGTTGAGGAAAGGATTAAAGACTGGTACTATGTCTTGCACAGCATGATTCTCTTAACTGTGGGTCATCAAGAGCTTGCTGTGTATTCGGAGCTCTCAGCTCACAGGGAGGGCATTTATGACCATTTCAATCAGGTTTTATTTTTAATATTTAGGAGCCTGTCTCCTGCTCCACCCTGACCTGGTCTAGAAGGCAAAATAAAGGCAGAATTCACACTATTACCACCACCATCATCACAACTATCACCCAAAAGCTTTTCAGGGCTCAGTGCATTGCAATGGATAGCTCAAATTTCCAACCCCCAGAGAGCTGCATAAATCCGGTTCCCACATGTATAGGCTGCAGCACTGTGTTAGGAATCCCACTTCCTGCTGCGCTCTTAACTGTGACACCTGAAGTCACTTAATCTCTCAGAACCTCATCTGTAAAATGGGGATAATGCTTGTCCTTTTTCTTTCATTGAGGTCAGGTTAAAATGCAGTGATAGACAAGAAATTGCTTTGCAAATTATAGTGTTGTTTACAGGAATGCAAGGGAACTTTCTTCTCATGCAATCTTAACAGGTTGGCAAAAGGCATTTTTGGAACACTATTTTGTTTTCTACAATGATGACGTGGGAGCCCACGCAGATGGGCTGTGCTCTGGAAGTTTGCTTTGCTCAGTTGCACAAATAGGTTTATGCTCACCTAAACTCACCTGCCTCCCAGCCCACTGTTCTGATCAGGGGTGAAGACAGCAGGAAGGGACTGTGTTTACAGTCTATGCAGGTCAAGGTTAAGTGTGTTTTGGAGATGGAGAGGAATGCATGGGTGTGGTATCTCCCCAACTGAGCAGAGCAGGTAAGAATATGACATTGAAGACAGTGGCATCCTTAGAGAAGCGAAGTTCCCTGGGGGAGAATCTTCTACCTGGAGACTGAACACCTATCCATTGAGACAGAGGCTGGGAAGGAGCTAGTGTAGACATAGGTGCTGAGGGTGGAACCAGTGATGAAAAGCCCTCCACGGGCCAACTCAGTTTGCTAACAAAGGAATATTCAGCACCACCTTTGGTTTCTATTGCTCTCCCCATCCTCCTTTCCCCTTCACTGGTGATCAGTTTATTTAATCAAAGTATATAGCATTCTCTTGACAAAGAGGAATAAGAGTGATCCACAGCACCAGGTTCCAAACTCTTGACTTCTACAGTTAACTCACTGAACTTTCCCCACAGTCCCATGAGGTAGGTGTGTTATCTCATTTCACAGATAGGGAAACTAGGCTTGCAAAGGCTAAGTAACATGGTGAGTCAGCCAAGTGATAAGTGGCTATATGTACCTATATTCAAACCCATAGTTTCTAGTACCTTCTCCCTGGTACTGCTGTGTTTAAGTGCCCCTGCCCCCCACCCTTCACAAAGCTAATGTGAGTGGGTGTTCGTTGGGGTGAGGGAGCTCTGGACTGTTTATCTGCCTGAAAACACCTACAACACAAATTCCAAGCCCCCGAGGGGTCGCAGAAGTCAGCTAATGCAACTCATTTTGTAGATAGAGACTCTGAGGCCCTGAGAGGGGAAGCAACTTCTCCTACATCCTTTCTGTCGACGTTGGTCTCAGCACAGGTGTGTCCCATCCTTGCTCTTGCCCTGCGCTTACTCTGGGGAAGCCAGGATGCCTTTGCCTGCAGTGTCAACTCAAATTGGCACTTACCAAGAGCACTGCCAGTGACCGAACAACAAGGCATTTGCCTTCTGCCTTGGCTTCCCTGGTGCCTCAGACGGTAAAGCGTCCGTCTGCAATGCAGGAGACCCGGGTTCGATCCCTGGGTTGGGAAGATTCCCTGGAGAAGGAAACGGCAACCCACTCCAGTACTCTTGCCTGGAAAATCCCATGGAGGAAGGAGTCTGGTAGGCTAGAGTCCATGGGGTCGCAAAGAGTCAGACGTGACTGAGCGACTTCACTTCACTTCTATGGAGATTGAACATCATGCTGCCATAGCTGTTGATCTTCAAAACCCCCTGAGGGAGTTCAGGGTGGAGTCAGACACTCTGTGCTCCAGGGAATCTGGTGGGACAGGTCTTCAGATAGTTGGATGTTTTTAGGAACAGATTTTATGATTTCAATCCTTGCATCTCCTCATATCTAGAGAAGCACTAAATCCCTTCATGGTGACATCAGGCCCTCATGACTAACAAAAAAAATCCTTTGTAAATTGCATGCTTCATGGTATGGAACGTCCCCTTCACCAAAACCTTACATATTGACTTTCCCCCACTGCTGCTTTGGGGCAGTCTCTCCGAGCCATCTGAGATGCTGCCTCCGGGGCTGCAGGCCTCCTTTTGCCCCAAATAAAACTTACAGCTCTCAAGTTGTACCTCTTTTTTTAGTTGACACTTAATGGCAAACACAAAGGGACCCAGAGTGGGCTTCCTTCTTTCAACTGGACTCCAAGAGGAACCAGAGCTTTGGTACCAGCAGCGGCCCCATGCGCCCATCTGTCTCCTAGGGGAGTGCAGAAAAATTTGGGTAAATCTCTCTTGGTTCTTGAATCTCCTGTATGGGTTGAGATTCTGAGTTATTTGGCGGTGGAGCAGGTTACCTGCCTCCTCCTAGTAGGAAAGATACTGGGGGGCCCCAGGTGAAACATCCAGGGCATATCCACTCACGATCTAGACACTGAGTGGGGCTCGGTTGAAACTTACTGAGAAATTCCCACCTAGTCAAAAGATCCTTGGTGGGGGGCTGGCTGAAAGATGCCAGGAGAATTGCCCACCCAGTGGAAAGGTACTGGTAGGGCTTGACTGGAAAAAAAAATCGAGGAATACCCTGGGCTCAGCTGAAAGATGCTGACGTCACCCCATTGCAGGGGACTGCATGGTCTTGGCTGAGTGGTTAAGTAAGAGGCTGATCTGACACTTTTTCTCAATTTGACTGCCATTACAGAATTTGTCAGGACAAAAGTGAGGAAAATACATGAGAGCTTTGCTCTGAAGAAAAGGGACAAGACTCCTCCGGGCCAGTTTCGGTTTTCTCAAGAGACTGAGAAATTTACAGGAATGATGAAGGCCTAGTCCTCATATCGTGCAGTGGTCCCATGGGGAAACCCACTCATTAATTAAAATACTTGCTCGTCCAGGGGTCACACACAAGAACTGGCCATTCAGCTACCTGAGCAGCCATGGTGGTCTTAGATTGCCAGAGACAGACTCGTAAGATGAGCCGAAATGACTTTAGGGTGACTGCTGCTGCTGAGTCGCTTCAGTCGTGTCCGACTCTGTGCGACCCCAGAGACAGCAGCCCACCAGGCTCCCCTGTCCCTGGGATTCTCCAGGCAGGAACACTGGAGTGGGCTGCCATTTCCTTCTCCAAAGTGTGAAAGTGAAAAGTGAAAGTGAAGTCGCTCAGTCCTGTCTGACTCTTAGCGACCCCATGGACTGCAGCCCACCAGGCTCCTCTGTCCATGGGATTTTCCAGGCAAGAGTACTGGAGTGGGGTGCCATTGCCTTCTCCAGGGTGACTCCTAGGGGAGTTAAACTCACAAGCAGCACATGGGCCCACTACACAAGTTCACTAGTGACTTTTATCCCTGATAAATTCAGCTTAAAATGGGAAATAAAATCTCTCAGCAGAAACAAAGGGGTGTCAGAAAGCCAGCCTCTGACTAACACTCGAGCCAGATTCATGTACAATACCTACAGAGCTCACACTTGCAAGTACTTAGTTAATTGGAGAAATTATACTAAAAGAGGTCTCAATCTAAAATGGCCAGATTTGGGTTCTTTTGATATTCTAAAATTGGTATTTTTTGCATGCACAATTAGACAAGGCCAGCCGTGCTTTGACTGGTATCTAGAAGCTTCTAAAGCAGGAAATGATAGTGTTGTAGCCACGCGTTCCGGGAAACAAACTTACTCAGAAGGACAATGCAGATAGTGGAGTGCAGTTTATTACACCGGCGGACCCAAGGCAGAATTTCCTCTTAGCAAAGGACCCCGACCGGTTTTTGTGAAAACCTTATATACCCTAAGGGTACTTGCTCAAACCCACCTCCCCAAATTCCTTGAAACTAGTCTGGACAAGGTAAAAGTTAATCCATGATTCACGTGTCACAAGACTAGATAAACAGTGGATATTTATCAATAGGGCTGTGGTCATATCCCAATAAACATAATGGAATTTACCACTTTGTTCTGTTACAGAGACAATGAGCATATTCTTTTAGGCAACAGAGAGTCCAAGTACAAGTCCTGAGGCTCTTTCATCCGGGGGTCTGGTTTTCCATTGGTATGCTATTTCTGTAGACACCGGGCGCAAAGTTCAGAGTCCACTGGGAGGGTGACCATGCATGTAGCCTAATGTTCACAGCCTGGCCTAGGATGGAGTCCAGCTCTGTTTCCTCCTTCAATAGAGTAACTTCTTCACAGAAAATCAGCAAGGAATTTCTTGAAACTATATCAAAACTGAAAAAAGGCTGCTAGCACTAACTTTGCCAGGTCCCAGTTGTAACTGAACTGGGAAGTCATGTTTGGCATTTATGCGGTTTGGCTTTTGATTTTAGGGCATCGCTTTACCATCTTTATGGGGCACTCTTGTTACTTGGCTTTTGATTTGGGGGCATCTCTTTGCCTTTTGTTTCATTTGGAGTGTGACTCCTGGCTGGTGAAGTTCTGACGCAGTTTGGTTTGTTGGTTTGGTTTGAGTGCACAGACATCTGGTACAAACTGTTCGAGCTAATATATGAATTGCTCACTCTAAGTTTTCACACCCCCCTGGGAACCCCTTGGGAAAATTTTTTTAAATAGTCATCTATTGCTATGATCCAATGACAAGAAAAATGGCCTAAAAATATTAGATCTTTATTGACATAGGATAGGAAAATGGACTTAAGTTCCCTTATATCCAGGACTTCCTCCTGTAATCAACAGCCTGGGGCTGATCAAACTAAGATCTCCTACTTCCCCAGAGGGACAATCCCTGCTGGGACCAATCTGCCCTTGTTATCAGGGCCAAGTTGAGCACTATCTGGTCTAAATTTTGGCTATAAAACTATGGTCACACACAGACAGACACACACACACAAAAACACAATTTTTGACAGTGTGGTCACAATATTCTTTGGACTCCAGAGGAAGCTTGAAGAAAAAATTACCTCTTTAAGAATTCTTGCCCTGAGGAAACAATTCTTCCTATACCTTTAGACAGAGCTCTCTGGATCACTTATCTGCTGCTGCTGCTGCTAAGTCGCTTCAGCAGTGTCCAACTCTGTGCGACCCCAGAGATGGCAGCCCACCAGGCTCCCCCGTCCCTGGGATTCTCCAGGCAACAATATTGGAGTGGGTTGCCATTTCCTTCTCCAATGCATGAAAGTGAAAAGTGAAAGTGAAGTCGCTCAGTGTCTTTGTGACCCATGGACTGCAGCCTACCAGGCTCCTCTGTCCATGGGATTTTCCAGGCAAGAATACTGGAGTGGGTTGCCATTGCCTTCTCCAGGATCACTTATCTAGACCATATTTAATTCCTGAAATCAAAAAGAACAAAAAACCAAAAGGGGAACAAAGCCTTTTAAAATCTTACTACAACCATTTTTAATTCATAACTAAGCTTGGAAAACAAAGCTATAGGATCTCTTGTGTCTATTTGGATGTATGTATGTCTCAGTGTGTGTCTTTTGTTTGTTTTTTTGATAATATTGCTGATTGCTGAGATCAGTTTGTAAATAAGCTCTAATCTAATTGGCCTTTAAAAAAAAAAGTAAGCAAGCACTTACAAATCAAATAATTCTAAATACAAGAGAAATTAACCTAAATGAATTCAGTGTTAAATATCTGATATTAATGTTTATTTGTTGATTTAAATAATGTAAACATGTCTAAGAGTAATTAACATTAAGCAGAATATTTTTACTGAACCTAGACTTAATATAAGTTAAATATTACTATATCTGTTACAAGTTTGTCAGCAAGGAAATTACCTTGCTGAGTGAAGAAATTTCTAAAAAAAATATAAATGAGATATGAGCCTTTAGATAAACTCTATTAAGAATAATTTCACTTTAGGAATGTCTGTCTAAAATAGTCTATCCAGATTGGGGTAACTTGAACTTCTAAGGGTTGTGCTAAACTAAGTGTTGGAAGTCTATTGAATAGCTAAGTCATTTCCAAATAAAAGAAGATTTTGAAACATTTGCTACTAAACACTAATTACCTCTTACAGAGAAACTAAAAGAGATTTGGGATTAAAAAGAAATGATGTTTGGTGCCATCCTAAAATGTTCTCTCTAAGAAAACAAAGGTTTTAGAAATTATCACTGATATTTATGCTCATCAATCTATAAAATGCTAATATAAAAGTCAGTTCTTGGTTGCTTAAGGGAGGTAGGAAATGTGTTTTCAGTAAAGAAGGTATGAAGAATGGAATTTCATTTTGTGAAGGGAAAATGAAGGTGGCTTTTTAGGATGGAAGAACACAGTAAAGGGTACAGAAAGGGATAAGTTTTGTGAAAAGTGAACCATGAGGAAAGAGTTTTGTATATGGTTAGGACTAAGTTTAAAATAAAGTTAAATAATTTTGTCTTTTAAGTAAAGTACTGACTGGTGGCTCAGACAGTAAAGCAGTGTCTGTCTACAATGCGGGAGATCCGGGTTCAATCCTTGGGTCGGGAAAATCCCTTGGAGAAGGAAATGGCAATCCACTCCAGTACTCTTGCCTGGAAAATCCCATGGACAGAGGAGCCTGGTAGGTTAGAGTCCATGGGGTCGCAAAGAGTCAGACATGACTGAACAACTTCACTTTCTTTCTAAGCTGGTGCAAAAACTTGAATTTAGCTTTTCTTTTTGTTAAGAGGACACCTTTTCTTCAGATATTGAACTGCCTTTGATAATAGATTTAAGTTTATCTCTTAAATGATCTGCTCTGAAATCCTATGTTACTTTGGCCTTTTTGGTATTTGTTGACAAAGCTTCCTAAATCATTCTATCTTATTCATATAAGATTTCTAGCTAACTCTGGGATGCTTCAGAGGGCCCCTGAAACATCCCAAGGAGTGATATTACACTAATTAGGTTCATTTTGTATGCAGAATTACATGAGGGGTATTGTCAAGTGAGTAATAAGTCTTGGGTTATATTGTATGGTAAATGTTACTAATATAGATATCTTAGATATCTTATAAACTGTATAGAGTTCCTAAAATTTTGATATGTTTGGGTAAAATGTTACCAGGCATAATTCTAGTTACTATGTCAATATTGTCATAGCACTAACCAAGTTTCACCTCTTCAAGTAGATTTATAAAAAGGACTTTTGGATAAATACGTTTCTGAACTGAGTAAGGATTCTAATAGAAAACCTGATGACTTCACAAAGGTTAACAAAAGGACTGAGTGAACTGGTGAATGTGCTTATAACTTTTATGGTTTCTATATGAAAAATTACTGATTTGAATCTGTTTTCCAGGTGTAAGGAAAAAAAAAACCTTCCCCTCAAACTAATTATGACAGTAATTTGGTAAAATTACAGTTTATAAATGAGTTGAAATATTTATCTTTTCTCTCTATCTGAACCCTCCAGAGATTTTAAAAGTTCAGTCTGAGCAAAGCAACTGTCAGTGAAGCAAAAAAGTCTATGATCAACTATGGCTATGTAAATCATCAGGCCAAGTTTCTTGAGACCAGACCTATATTACAAACAGGTCTTAGTTAGGTTATATTTGGTAAAGATGATGGTGATTTTAGAGAGAAAGAGATGTTTCAAGAAATGTTAAATCCTAGTTTGTTAATGGAGGTCTATATCTACTAAGACTTATATCCAGGATAGTTCTTCACTGTTAGGGTATATTAATGTAAAATTTAATTGAATTATTAAAGGATACTCTAGGGTTGTCGCAGTAATCTCTCTTTGGATGAAGATCAGATGCCTCACGCATGATCTTCAATCAAGACTGGAAGAAGACATAATTTAAGGAACTGTCTACAACCTGGATAGAAGGACCTTTCTATCAGGTACTCTTAACTAGCTCATCCCCAGTGAAATTGAAGGGAAATTGACTCTTCAGTTAACTCCCATTTCCAAAGGCCCCTGAGCTGGACTGGTCCATAGAGAGGCGTGCTGACCTCAAACTCACCTTAAAACAATGCTCAAACAGGAAACTACACTACACTAGGATGAGAAGATGACATTAGAAGTAGACAGCTTGCCCAAGATGCTGATCTGACTTTTATGATCATTTTATAATGTTTTCTTGATTCCTTGGACCTATGCCTATCAATCACATGTTTTCTATCATGGACATGATTCTATGCTAGTTTAAAACTCCAGTTTTTAAATTGTTGGATTGTGGCCAATTACCTGTGCCTATTACTTCTTGGTTACCTTCGTGGATTTCTGTTCTTTAGGGCTCTGATTGGATACCCCCTAGGAAATTTGTTTTAGATGAGTGTTCAGTCCTGTTCTATCTATTCATAATAATTCTAGATGGAATCCTCTCACCTGGCCAATTAAAAATACCTGCTCTGAGGCTGGCCATAGATTTAAGTTTTCTCTTAGGGTCATTTAAACTCAGTCGGAGTGATGAGCTAAGTCTCAATAAAAAATTAACTTTTCATTTATTAAAAGGAAAACGCCTACAATTATGGGGAGGACCTACATGGTTAACACTAGGCTATGGTCATTTAAGTTTAAAGGCTCCTCTATGTTGGGAATGGTTAAATCATACTAAAAATGATCAACCTGGTAGAGACAAAGCTGGGTGCTTTATGAACTATGCCTGTTATTACCCTTAGAGAGAGTGATTGGTATGGAACTCAGTGGATTTGTGGCATTAATTTATGGCCTTGACATCTACAGGGATGATATGAAGGTGTAGCCTGGGATTCCCATGAATTTAAGGTCATACATGTTAACAAATTACAGGTAACCCCAACCAATCTACCATTGGTATGATCTCAGTGGGTCAAAGATCTGTATTCTACTGGTATGACCATTTAGCAGCTTGTGTGTGTATGTGTGTGTGTGTGCCTCCAATGGAGTTGGATGTAATTGACCATATCTAAGCCTCAACAACTTTCATAAGCTTTAAATGATAGTAACCAGGCTATTATCCTATTGAATTCTGAGATCTCTGTGATGAGAAAGGCAGTGCTACACAACTGCAAGACCCTTGACACCTTACAGCATCTCAGGGATATATGTGTGCTATAATTCAAACTGAATACTGTATTTTTGTGCCTGATAAATCCTTTAATGTAACACATTTGAACCACATGAAAAATCATATTTTTGCTCTAAGTGACCCATTCCCTAGTCTTGACAATCTTTAAAAAAAAAAACTGGTGTGGGAGGCTCATGGCCAAAACTATTTACTTTTAATTCCATTAATGCGATTAACTATACCATTTGTATTTTGCTTGTTTCACAAGATTATTCTTTCTTGTATTACCAAGTATATGACTGAGCCTTCAATGGAAATGATGACTAGACTTCAAGCAGTTGATCAAATGTATAGTTTGATATATGATCAATAATTGTAATAGTGTAACTCTAGAAGGCAATGGCACCCCACTCCAGTACTCTTGCCTGGAAAATCCCATGGACAGAGGAGCCTGGTGGGCTGCCGTCCATGGGGTCGCTAAGAGTCAGACACGACTGAGTGACTTCACTTTCAATTTTCACTTTTCACTTTTATGCATTGGAGAAGGAAATGGCAACCCACTCCAGTGTTCTTGCCTGGAGAATCCCAGGGACAGGGGAGCCTCGTGGGCTTCCGTCTGTGGGGTCACACAGAGTCAGACACGACTGAAGAGACTTAGCAGCAGCAGGTATGAAAAGATGCAATGAGAGGGAATACTTTCCTGGACCGTAACTAGAAGACAGATGTCCAGAGATCTTTGACTATTAAGACCTAGTCCAGTAATAGCACATTGAGTGTCCTATCAACAAAAACCTTCTTCAGAACCAGGGATGAGCCTTCCCAGCAACGCAAGACAAAATGGTTATGAAATGACCCCCAAAGTATGGTAGGATTTATGACCGCAAAGGGGCCATGTCAACAACAAATTGGCACTTACCAAGAGCATTGCCAGTGACTGAACAAAGCATTTGCCATCTGCCTCTGTGGAGACTGAACCCCATGCTGCGATAGCTGTTGATCTTCAACAACCCATGAGGGAGTTCAGGGTGGAGTGAGGCACTCTATGCTCCAGGGAATCTGGTGGGACAGGTCTTCAGATAGTAGGATGTTTTTGGGAACAGATTTTATGATCTCAACACTTGCATCTTCTCATATCTAGAGAAGCACTAAATCATCATGGTGACATCAGACCCTCATGACTAACAAAAAACCCTTTTGTAAAGTGAATGCTTCATGGTATTGAACTCCCCCTTCACCAAAATTTTATGTATTGACTTTCCCCCACTGCCGCTTTGGAGCAGTCTCTCAGAGCCATCTGAGATGCTGCCTTCCAGGCTTCAGTCGTCATTTTGCCCCAAATAAAACTTAACTCACAACTCTCATGTTGTACATCTTTTCTTTAGTCAACAGCAGGTACATTTACCAAAAAAGAAAAAGCTACAAAGAGCTGAGCATCCATTCTCAACAAACGTTTCCTGAGTTCTTACTATGTGCTGCTAACACTCAGAGGTTGTGTGAATACGTTGTGAACACAATGAACGAGAAAAACTCTGTCCCTGCCTTCTGGAGCTTACATGGTTAATGGGGGAGCCAGTAAAAAGTATCTAAATTTCTGATGATAGAAAGGAAATTAAAAGGTAGCGGAGGTGGAGTAGCATTTCAAATGGAGCTGTCAGGAAGCCTGACCACCTGGTATATAACAGCTGTTTGTCCTTTAATTTTCACGACAATCCTTAAAGGCTGAGAGCTGATCTCCCTTTTGACAAGAAAACTGACGTTGAGACGGGTAAAAGTGGCAGTCAAGTCGCAAACTCCTAACCCCCACCCCACCCCTGCTTCCTAAACGGCGGCCACTGAACACTGGATGATGAAACTTGGGGCGAGGACTGCACCATCTCTCCACCTATGTCTTTGCAGATGTTGGGGAAAAGGTTGTGTGGGGGAATGCACCACGCGCCTCCAGGGAGAAGCACCAAATAGCTATAAATTCGCAGAAAGCCGCGAGAAGAGCCCCCGCCAGACCCCCTCCGGGATCCCAGACCCTTCAGCCAGACAAAGAGCCCGCCCAGCTCACGGCAGAGCCAGACCCTGGCTCCCGCCTCCAGCCCGGCCCCCAGATCAGGCCAGCGCGCGGCACTATGGGACTTGTAGTTCAACTAGTTCGCCACACCTGTTCTGAAAAACGACAAGGGAACTACAAGGCCCAGGAGCCAGCGGGGAGGCCCGCGCGGACTCGAGGGCTGTGGGTGTGTGAGCGCTGGGGCCGGGTGCTGCGTGCGGGAGCTGGGATGCGGCTGCCGGCGCCTGAGCCGAGGAGCTGCTCTAGGCGAGCTTTCTAGCCGAACTCGACGAAGGGGTGACCAGGCGGCGACAGGCACGTTGCATGCATGCATTGGGCTCAGCCTTTGCAAAACCCGGTTGTGGAGCGCTTTGGCTCTGCAGCGGCGAGGTGCAGGGTCCGAATCGCCGGGGGATGGGCACCCGTCCCCGAAGCCAGGCTGGCACCTCTCGCTGAAGGAGCCTTTGGCTGAGCTTGGGGGCGGGTGCCCGCGTGCCTGCCTTGGGCTGTACGCGACGTGTCTGTTCTCTTTCCCTATTTGTCCCAAGGTTTCTCTCGGCGGCCGCGCGATGCAGCGGGCGGCGGCGCTGGTCCGGCGGGGTTGCTGCCCCCGGACCCTCGGCCCCTGGGGCCGTAGTCAGAGCAGCGCGGCCGCCGAGGCCTCGGCGGTGCTCAAAGTGCGGCCCGAGCGGAGTCGGCGCGAGCGCATCCTTACGCTCGAGTCCATGAACCCGCAGGTGAAGGCGGTGGAGTACGCGGTGCGGGGACCTATCGTGCTCAAGGCCGGCGAGATCGAGCTCGAGCTGCAGCGGGTGAGCGCGGGCGCCCGGGCCCGCGTGAGGCGGGAGGGCCCCGGGAGGCCAGGGGGCACCGGTGGGGGCGAGGGGGGAGGAGTAGCAGCTGTCGCCTCCTGGGGTCCAACCGCTGTACTTCCTCCAGCCGCGTGGCCAAGCTCCTTCATTCTGCCAATCTTGACTGAAAATGAGAGAATGCCCTACCCCCAACCCTTCCCTCACTAGTGCCCGGCACCTGGCACAAAGTAAGGCCCTCAGATATGGTTCACTTGTTGAACTGAATTCATCAATTATAACTGAGTGGCCCTTAGTGCCAGACACTGCCTGCTATGTGGCAGTCTTTCTTGAGTGGAACCAAGATCCACTGGGGCGTGAGCGTGAGGACAACGACAGGCAGGAAAGACATAAAGGAGCATTTCAGAGATCACGTTAGGCACCAGAGGTGCGATGAAGGCTCTGAAGAGACCTGGGGTGTTCTCCCGAAGCCTTTTCTCTCTCTGAGAACTTCTGGGTCATTCTTCCAGTAATGATTCCCTGACAAAAGTGGTCCCGCACAATTCCTTCCCCTAGATTCCCTTTGGAACCTTGACTGACAGCTCTATTTTGTTCTCTGAGGCTACAGTCGCCCACAGTGAGTAGCAGAGACTTGAGCCTTTGGGGCCTTGGCAGGGTAGCCCTGGGACTTTCTTCCTCCTGACGGCCAGCAGACTGGAGTCTTGAGTTCACAGCTGTGTATAAAGTGACCACACACCTTGTAGTGATTCATGTCCCCCTACAACGAGGTGGCTCGTGTGGGTGAAAGAAACACCTCTGTAGTTTACCAGAGATCTAACACTGGTGGAATTCAGGAGGCAGGTCCAGAAGGGGAATGTGAAAAATGTATATATTCCTAAGATTTATGTGAGCAGATGAAGTAGTCACCCAGCTGCTTGCTCAAGGTAGTCCTAACCCAGAAGGGGGGGAGGGTTCTTTGATCTCACTCTCATAGGCACCAGAACTGAATGTCCTGGGGGTGAGCTGGACACGTAATGGTCCTTGAATGCTTGGGAAGAAGCCATGATGGGACCATGACTGTAACATGGGCACTTTGGGGCGTTTGATGAGCTCACGGCTTGCTGAGACTTCATCGGGACACCCAATTATGCTGACTTAAAACACTGAGTTTAATAAGTCAAGTCCAGTGTCTCCCTCTGACTCCTTGCAAGGCTAAATTTAAAGCTTGGTCTTCGGAAGGCTGGCTTGGTTTCTGTGCCTCCCTGTCCCAAAAGTGGACCACAGGCAGAAAAAAGGTTTCTGCTCCATGTTGATATCTGGCAGACTGGAGCTGGCCCTGCTTGAGACAACAGTCTCCCTGTTAAAGCTGAGATTAAATTGTTTCCAGTTTAGCACTTTACAACTGATTTCTCTGGTTCCAGACCTGGTAGGGGTTCTGGGGATTATCTTTACCTTTTGTAAAGTAGCATGGACTCCATGAAGTATGAGGATGGTTAGAATAGAAGGGAGACACTGTCTTTGCCTTCACGGAACTGATTGCCGTGTTGTTCTCTGGGTCTGAACTTCTCTTCCTCCAATTCTTTAAGGGTTGATGGTTACTATTATTTTTTTTAGCAGGTAGAGAAAATGTGAGAGCATTCTAGGTGGAAGGAGGGCTGGGAGCGAAAACAAGGTTGGGAATTTCTGGGCAAGTAGGGGAGGGGATTGGTGCTGTTTGAAGAGCACTATTTGGTAAGGGGTATGATAAATGAATGAGATGGAAATGAGGGACTGGGGTCTGGTGTGCTGGGCTTAGGACTTTATAGTGCAAAGTCTGGTGTGCAGTGGGCAACTAAGAAGATGTTGCAACAGAGTATGGCTCCATCATTGAGCTAGAGAAATTTCTTGGTCATTTGGGCTGGAAACATGCTGTGATTTCTAGGACAGATGGCTCCACTCCCATGTCCTACCCCTGAATAACTTGAGACATTCTTTCTGTCCATCTACATTCTCCAGTACTTTCATTCGAATTCATCCCTTCTTGTTGTCTCCTCACTTCGTCGAGTCTCAGTTGCCTGACTCTTGGTGCTGGAGATAATAACCCCAGCAAAGCCTCGCTTAAATCTTTCATTCTTGAAAGGCAGCCTCTTCATTTTGCTAGCTTAAGCAGGTCCTCTTCCGAGAGGGCCATGTCTTCTCAGGGTTTCTCAGTCCTGTTTTTTGGCTTAGCTTTGCACAGCTTCAGGTTTTTAGTTCTGTTTTGAACTCTAATGATCGAAACTGGACTGATGTTATGTTAAAGGGTTTGACTTGGTTAGGGATATGTAGGGAGTTGAGTGACTTGGGAGTAAATCTCTTGTCCTCTCTGGGCTTTGGTTTCCCTAGTCTGTAAAAGAAGAGTAGTGGTCTCGTGGGCCCAGGGTTTCCCCAGGCCCAGACTTTTGTGCCTCTTTCTCCATTTGAAGCCCTTATACTGCCTTATGGAATCACTTCACCAGGTGCTCTGTTAACAGTACTGGCTGTTTGGCTGGACACGTGGCTCCGGCTTTTGACTGTGGGGTGGCATGCCAGACAAGTCCTGTCCATCTTGCTTTGTGGTAGGAGTGGGGGAAAATGCTCAGGAGAGCCTGAGGGAGGAGGGGCACTTGGCTAAGAGCGTGTGAAAGGGGCCATTCTCCAGCCTGGTCTGTGTGCTTTCACGGAGGCCCTGATTCTCCCTGACAGCAGCTCCAAGGGGGAGTACCTATCAGCTTTTCAGATCCTGCTGTTCCCTGGGGGCAGCGCTTAAAAATAAACTGCCATTAGTAGGAGTTTTGCAAAGATCTGTCAGTTCCTCCTCAACCTACTTCTTTTCCCCTTGTTTTATTGGAGGAGGAAAGGAGGTTGACATAAGTGGAGACAGGAATGGCTTTTGTTTGTAAAAAGTACAGAGTCAGGGCAAAACATTCATGAGGGGAAACACTGAATATGTTAAAATCACTGAGTGCTGCACCAAGAAACAGATGAAAATGGAGAGTGCTGGAGCACCTGCTGATAGTTAGCTAAGAGCTAAGAGCGGAAACTCTGGATGTGTGAGGCTCGAGCCGTGAAATCTCATAGGCCGTTTTCTTTAGCGCTTAGACGCTATTTTAAAATAAAAGAAATTTGTAACATAGGCTTTCATTTGGATGAACCCTCCACCCATCCCCCCTTGCCCAAGTCACCAGGGACCTGCATCCTGGGCTTTGCCTTTATGTGCTGTGGGCCTCGCATCGTTCAGAACACCTTGGCCTCAATTATTCCTCTGTAAAATAGGGCCGATTTATTTCCACTGAAGACGAGTTGGAGATGTTTAGTGATGATGGTTGAATAGCTAGGACCCTATCAGGATTCTGGCTATCTGGGGAGAAATAACTGCACCAGAGACTTTCCTGTTTTAGGTCAAAAGGTTATGTGAGCTTATATTAATACAAGCAGTTTTTCTAAAAAAAAAAAAAAAAACTTTATGAGAAAGCAAAGGCTAGTTTTCCTCTCTCTCTCTTTTTTTTTTTTTTAAGCCTGTGCTGCGTGGTTTGCAGGATCTTAATGGCAACCCACTCCAGTGTTCTTGCCTGGAGAATCCCAGGGATGGGGGAGCCTGGTGGGCTGCTGTCTATGGGGTCACACAGAGTCGGACACGACGGAAGCAACTTAGCAGCAGCAGTTCCCAATCAGGGACTGAACTCATGCCCTCGGCAGTGAATTCGTGGAGTCCCAACCACTGCACCACTAGGGAATTTCCCAATCAGAACTCTTGAGGGTCTTGTTTTCAAGCTAACGAGAGTTGCCTGGGGGGAGAGGTGCCGAGGCTCCCTCTTTCCTTGCCTTCCAGTGGGTCTAGGAATGCGCTCTGTGGGGTTGGCTCTCTCCTGCCTGGAGCTTAGACTTGCTGCCTTGAATTATCCTGTTTGGAGCTCATTCACCTTTCATCCCTACTCTGCCCTGCAGATCTCCACTTCTACGGTTGACCCTCCCACAGACTACCACAGTTCAGGAGCCTTTCGTCCAGCCTTCCCTGCCTCCGTGGTTAGAAAATTCAGCCCTTGAAGTCCCCACCTCCTTTTAATCTCAGGCCTGTGTAGGTTTGGCTCAGTTTCTTCCAGGTTTGTGTATCACGATGGTTGGGGCCAGACCCTGTGCTGAGTCTAGTTTCTTCTGCTATGCAGCGCAGCTGTTTTCAAGGACCCTGGAGACTAGTCGGGTTTGTCTCTGAGACTTCCTTCCGGAGCTCTCTGGGGCCAGCTGTGCCCTTTCTCCCTTCTCTGAGCCTGCTTCTTCATCAGCCAGCGCTCTGAAGGTGGTGGCCTTTCCGGCATTGCCCGCTTCTGTCACAGAGCATGATTCATAAGTATTCATGAATGAAAGGGAGGTTCTCTGGGGAGTAACAGTCCTACCAACCCTCTCCACTGGCATGTCGCATGAAATGACAGGAGCCACCGCTGCCTTGAGGAAAATGCCTGTTGGAATTGTCCATTGTTCCAATGCTGCACCTATGAACTGGGAAGGACAGTCATAACAATGATAAAGGAGTTATCATTGTCCTTCCTTTATCCATCTTCCCAATAACACCTTCTGAAATATGCCATCTCCAGAGCCTGGGAGCCTGCTTCCTGAGCCTGCCTTGACCTGAATGGTGGGAAGGGAGCCCCCCTGCAATGGATCTCATCTCAGTTCCCCCCGGTGAGGCAGCTCTGGGCAGGATGTGTGCAGGTGAGTTAGACACATGGCTCTAGGATGCTAGGAATTGGAACTAAGAAGCTACGTGCTGACCTGGCCGGCTCCTGGGGGCAGGGCTGAGGTGAGGTCTCCGTTGGGTGTGCTTGCCAGACTTGGATGAATCACTGTGGGCAGAAGCCTGCCCCTGGCTCCTTGGTATTTCCTAACCCACGTAGAACTCAAGTGCATAAATACAGGAGTCTCCTTTGTATGGTGGCTCTTGGCTGGGCATCCCGGTCCCCAGTCCATTCAGAGGAGGCAGTTTCCCACTCACTAGCTCATCCATCATAGCAAAGTATCTGGAGCCTGTGGGTACCCAGACCCAAGAAAGGAGATGCTCCATACTCCCAGGCTGCTTGTCAGCCTGCCCTGAATTGATTGAGCAGTGCAGGGTGGAGGGGATACAGGAAAGGAACATCCAGGGATCTGATTATTTTCTCCCTCCGTGGGGCTGGCCCAGGGCCCACAGCTGTGTGGTATGTGTCTTGCCCTCGACTGTGACAAATTTATTCCCCACCAGAGTGGACTGTGCCCACACTGAAAATCACCTGAGTTCAGCTGGCCAGGCCTAGGGGGCCATGGAGATGAAGTCAGACTAACAGAGGGTCCCATGCCAGGAGCTTAGGCCAGTGTGGGTGGGGGAGTCCTACCCTTTGCACACAGTGGCCTGGGTTGCTCAGCCTGTGGGATGGGCCCTGAGGCCACACGCCCTGCAGCCTGTCTCCAGCGTGTCTGACTTCACCCCTGGCCCAGTCCAGGTCAGTAGGCAGTGTTACCCCCTTCCTTGCTGCCCCCCACCCCCCACCCCGAGATGTCTTTCCATATTGGCCAGCCCTGAAGAACTTGGTAAAATGGGCAGAAGGGAATTCTACCCCCTCCAACCCAAACAGAGCTTTTCAACTCATTAGGCCTGGTTTATGGAAGTCAGGGCTGCCTCCAGGCTTCCCTGGTGGCTCAGATGGTAAAAAATCTGCCTGCAGTGCAGGAGATGTGGGTTCAGTCCCTGGATTGGGAAGATCCCCTGGAGGAAGGCATGGCAACCCACTTCAGTATTCTTGCCTCGAGAATCCCCATGAACAGAGGAGCCTGGCGGGCTACAGTCCAGAGGGTTGCAAAGGGTTGGACGTGACTGAGCACAGCACAGGGCTGTTTCTGGGGTGCCCTCCTCAGCCCCTTGTGCCTCCTGGCTCCTAAAGCAGCTGGAGAATTCCATATGGGAGGGCTTAGGGGTGGCAAATGAGAGTCAAGAAGACTTGTTTGGCAGCTGCTTTCATTCCTTAAGCCCACTGGTCTTTACTTAAGGTGTATATTACTGAGTTAAAAAGGGGAAAGTTTTCTAACTTTGCTTTTATTCACACATTGTGTGAAATGGAGAAGACAAGTATCAGAATCAGAATTGTATCCTTAAAATTTGTATTTAGAATGCCTTTGGAAACAGGGCAGCTGGAGATGGGAAGGTGGCCATTCCACGCAGGCCACCCCTTGCCCCACCGCCTTCTTCCCCCACGGTGACCCTTGGCAATCTTGCTCCTGGTCCAGCTTTGCAACATGAGGATATTCGTGCTCTGCCAAGTGCTTTCATACTGTTTGTCTCAGATAATCCTTTCAGCTGCTCTGGGAGGTTCTTGAACCTGCTGTTGATTCTAACTCTTATAGTGGCTAATTCTGGATTTATCAGGGAACTGTGTGGAGTTCCCATATTTCCAGATCCCCACAGTTCTCCATCCGAACCACATTTTCTCCTCTGCAGCAGCCAGGGTGTCCTGTAGTCGCTTCCAGCGATGTTGCTACGGTTTCTGAGTTCCTTCTCTCTCTGCCGTCTCTGCTCTGTGCTAAACACATTGCTCAGGCAGGGGCCTCACTTTTGCTCTTCAACCAGACATCTTTGTCCCTGATGCTTTTTTTTTTCTTTTCAGCATGAAGCTTAGTCCATATCCTTCATTTTGCAAACACAGGGTTGCAAAGGAACGACCCCCGAGAGGTCCCTGTGGATCAGTGTCTTCTGGCAGGAAGGCTGGCTGCAGTGTCCCATCAATCACTTAGGGGTGGCGGTGGAGCTGTGGGACCCTCTCCCTGATGCTTTTTGCTGCTGACCCCCTCCCTCCTTCCCATCACATTTGCCCCAGGGTCAGCGTGGACCTACAGCTGCCTCAGGGTTCTCTGGCAGCCCAGGGAAGTTCTAGCCTTCACAGAAAGTGGGTAACCTTTTGAAGCCTTAATTTCCCAGTCTATAAAATGGGATTAACACAAGCCCTTCGTCATGGGGGTGGTTGTGAAGGTCAAGTGGGACCAAGCATATCAAGCACTTGACACTGTGCCCAACACCTGGCAAGGCTCAGAATAGGGCTGCTTACTAATGTCCTTTTGACCATTGCTCGGCTTCTGAAATCTAGGGTCTGAGAATCCCTAAGTAACCACCTATTGCATTCTCTCTACTCAGGGTATCAAAAAACCGTTCACTGAGGTCATCCGTGCCAACATCGGGGACGCCCAGGCCATGGGCCAGCAGCCAATCACCTTTCTGCGACAGGTGAGCTGGCCCTCAGGAACCGAGGCCCCTGGGGGAGCAGGGAGCCAACCTGACAGCCAAGCCTATTAAATTGCCTCTGCCTCCTTGCCTGTCCAGCCCCTCAAGACCCAGCAGGCACTGGAATCCCACAGGGAGATGCCACTGAAGCAGCAACCCCCTCCAGCGCCTGACGTCCCCTCTGGTTCTCTCCAGCAGGCTCCTCCCCTTCCTTCCAGGGCTGTCTAAAATCCCTAAGCCCATCCTGAGGTCGCTGTAGTGTACAAGATTCCCAGGTGAATGGTCCTGGATGCTGAGTTCGGACCTGGGTTGGTGAGGGCATCAGAGAGTAGATGAAGGCTGGGAGGTGGTACGTGGGGGTCTAGATACGGTTTCCCAAGTGAGAATCCCCAGGTTTGAGTATTGGCTCTGTTGCTGATCAGCTGCATGGCTTTGGGCAAGTGGAAGTCACCAGAGCACTGCCACAGAGGACTTCTGGGGGCCTCCATGAGATGATGAACATGAAGGCCTTCAAGAGGCACATTTCTGTGTTTCAGTTTGCGTGCCAACTGCAGGGATGCTGCATGGGCCCAACTGGTGAGATTGGTGGGCCTGGGGGAAAAGAAAAGGTGGGAGAGTGCCATAGCATCTGCTAGACAGAGGCTGGAGACGAGCTGTGGGGAAGGCGTTTTCCTAGAGAAGAAATGGGGCCAATTCTGGAGCAAAATTTGGTCTTTGTGTGGTTAAGGTTCGTAGGCTGAGGCAGGCAGGAAAGCTGAGTGCTGAACACCCCTGGTGTTCCGTTCCTGCTGGTGTTTCCTGCTGCAGGGGCTGGCACACAGGAGTGGCAAACTTTGCCCTGCTCTCTGGATGGCAGGTATTGGGGGCCCCAGGGCCTCAGCCTGTAGCCCCTCAGGGAATTCACACAGGGTATAGGGGAGAAGAACTGAGGCTGGCGATGACCTCAGAAACGTCCACTGAATGGACTCCCGTGGCATTGCTGCTGACTCAGGTGTGCCAGCTGCCTGTGAGTGTCAGAGGCCTCAAGCTGGGCCCATGATGAGGAAGTGGATCAGACCAGACAGAGTGTCTCTGCCTGGGAGGTGGAGGTGGGAGGAGATTAAAGCATCGTGCTTGTCCTGAAAGCACGTAGCTTAGGAGAGGAGAGGTCCAAAGTGGCCTCGCTCTGCAGAAGTTCCGCACACGTGCCTGGAGCTCTGGGTGTGAACAGGTTCCTGTTGCCCCAGCCTTTTCTGACTGGCTGGCACACTCCCAGATCCAGCCCTGCTGCTGGCCACAGCAGACCCAGCCTCTGCCACCTGGTGCTGGCTTCCTCCAGCCTTCATAAGTGCCCCAGAGCAGGAGGGCAAGCCAGGTCACTGCCCATTGCACAAATTTATTTGAGGCAAAGCCAGGCTCCAGGAAGCCTGAGCCTGCCTGAAGCCCCCAGCTGGTGTCAGAGCCATGAGCCCCATCTCATCTCGTTGCTCCTGGCACCACTCCTAAGCTTCCAGCTTAGACTTGCCTGCTGAGCGGGGGTTTACTGACACTTTTGCAAACATTTCCTTCCGTAATCCTCTTAATTTGTGAGGTTAGGGTGATTTTCTCTGTTACAGAGGTGAAAAAGCTGACTCCGTTTTCACTTTTGGCCAGGAAAGGGGGTGATGGTGAGGAGGGGTGGGGGCAGGGCATGGGGGGGCGCTCAGGCTGTAAGGAGGGGGTTTCTGCAGTCCTGTCAGCTGGGGTGCACCTGCCTGCTCAGTCCCAGCTCCCTGTTCTAGAACCCCTGGTTCTGTGGCCTTGGCTCTGTGAGCCGCTGGCCTTTATGGAGGAGCTGGGCCTAGTAGCAGCCTCGTTTTGTTCCCTGGCTCCTCTGGTGGCCCACCCTTGGCCCAAGCCCAGGTCATCAGGAACCCTGCCTCTCACCATCTCCCTTCCGCTGCAGAGCATCCACGGTCCTCCTCCCCACCCATCCCTAGACCCTCCCCACAGGCGGGGGCCCTCGTGGAGAGTCCTGCAGTGACGCTGTCCCTCAGAGGCATCCTTTGTGCCCCTCTGGGGTGGGAGGTTGCCGAGAGCCCAGCCCATGCCTCTGTTCCCCCAGGTGATGGCACTGTGCACCTACCCGAACCTGTTGGACAGCCCCAGCTTCCCAGAAGATGCTAAGAAACGAGCCCGGCGCATCCTACAGGCTTGCGGCGGGAACAGCCTGGGTGAGGTCCCGACTTGCCAGGTCCCGGCGGGCGTGAAAAGGATGTGTGTTCTCAGTGTGGGCCTGGCCCCGGCCCCTCATGGAGGGTTATGCGTTGAGCGAGTGTGTGAATGTGTGTGGGGTTGCCGACAGGCCGAGTCAAGGGAAAATGCTCTCCTTGTCCATGCTCTGTGAGCCTCCTGTTTGCTGAGCTGATGGGGTCAGTGCTGTCTCTTGCGGACTGGGGGCACTTCAGGCATGAGAGTCTGCATTTGGCAGGATTTGGGGTTTCCAGGGGGGAGTCGGCTGTGACGCTGAGCCCACTGCACCCTCAGGGCAGAAGGCTGAGCTTGAGCCGGGAGGCCAGAAGGAGGTACGTTGCCCAGCTGGTCCGGCTTCTCACTCCGCTGTGGCCCCCTTTGGTGGCGTCCTCGCTGTGGAGGTGCCCCCGCTCTTACCCACCACGGTGTGTGTTGTGTTCCTGACACCAGTCTGTGCCCTTTGTGCCCGGAGCCCACACCCGGCCCCAGGGGGCTCTGAGCGGGCAGGCCCTGTGGATGTGAAGGCATCTTCTCTCCCTTCCCTGCTGAGGTGGATTTCCAGCCTCTGGGCCGCTGGCATTTTGTTCTCATCTCATGTTCTCTTTCCTGTTTATTTTTGCCTCATTCCTTTGCCCAGTGGAATACATAGGGAATCCGGCTCCCCTTGTCCTGAGGAGAAGTAGTTCTCCATAGGGCTTTTTAGGAAGCTTGCCTGAATGTTCCAAAACATGGGACAGGGATTCTGTGGCTCGTTCAGCAGGGTATCAGCTGCCCTCGGCCTCTCGGTCACCTCCCTGCCTTTCCCCTCCCCTTCCTGCTCTGTCCCTTTATGGGCATCACTAGGCTTAGCCTTCCTGGCTGCGATCACCCCACCAGCCCTCCGTCCAAGCCTGTGTCCTTCGTGTGTCCCTCTCAGAAAGGGGCCAGCCGCCCTTTGCCTCCCTCCCAGTCAGCCCGTGTGGGGTGTGGGCCAGCACCTTGTGAGGCATAGGCCTAAACCACAAGCTGGCAGAGGGCAGCACCACAGCTCAGAGGCCCGGCCTCCAGGCTATTTCCCTCTGCACCCTCTGCCCGGCCCAGAGGACAAAGGCGCTTCTCAGAGATCCGTGGCCTTCGGCCTGAGGCTCCAGGAAGTGCAACCCAGAGGTGGCGGGAGGGGGTTGCTGTCTGCGGGAAGGTCTGGGGAACTGGGAAGGGATCTTGTTCCAGGGACAAGCCTCATCAACAAGTTTTTTCTGTGTCAGCCAGGCAGGGCTGGGGGAATGATGTTGGGAGCCCATGTCCCTGTGAGTGAGGACTGTCTGCGTTCTGTGTGAGGAGCTCAGCAGGATGGGTGAGGGAGGTGCTCTCTGAGCCTCTTTCCTCATCCTTGAAATGGGAGATACTTTGTACCCCCCTCCTGGGCTTGCAGGCAAGTTGCTGTTGTGCTGCTCGTCACGTGTGGAGAAGCCTCACGTGTGGAGAAGCCCCACGCTGGAGGTCACTACCTGTTCCTGCCCTCTGTGAGAGAAAGGGCAGTGTCCGGCCGAGAGTAGAACAATGGGGGTGGCGCTCTGTCAGCTAAGGCTTGGGCAACCTGAGCCCTGCCCACAAAAATGAAGGAAATGGAAGACGTGCCCAGGGCCACCCTGACCCAAGGAAGGATTAGAAAGTGTGTAAACAAGGGCTCACCTGGACGTGTTTTTCTCATGCCCTTTAAAATTATTTTTTATTGGGGCTTCATTTATTTTTTGTTTGAGTAATCCAGTTCTCAGGTTGCGTCCAGAATCTTAAGTGGGGTTGAGGTGAAACCTAGACACATCTGGGGGTGGCGGGAGATGGGAGAGAACGCCCTCCTCCAGCCCCTCTTGGAGCCTGGGCTGTGGACCAGGCACTGCCCTAGGCCCTGAGGGACACTGGGGAAGGCAGGTGGAGTTCTGTGCTCCTGAAGCTCACTGTCATACTTGGGAGAAACAAACATGAAAAAGAATTAAGACAAAAACATAATTCCCAGTTTTCATGAGTTCCTGGTGAACGAGCAGAGAGTTGTGGGGTTTGAACAAGGGGTTCTAATGGAGGGGGAGGGTTTAAGGAGAAAGCGTTTCAAGTTCATGTAGAGGATGAGTAAGAGAATCTGCTAATGAATCCCAGACAGAGAAAATGGTGTGTGCAAAGGCCCTGAGGCTTAAAAACCAACTGTGACTGAGGGAAAGGGTTTGGATGCGATGACGCTGGGTGATTTGGCAGGTGTTGCCAGTCTGTGGACTGTGGGAGGCAGGTTGCCATCGGGTTCAGGCAGAGTGTCCTACACAGGAGTGTGGTGGGGTGGGCCTAGCTGGGGGTGGGTGCTGCAGAGATGCACGGAAGAATAGGTGATGGCTCCTGCCCGCAAGTCAACATGGGGAAGCAAGGGTTCATCTGTGCAGGTAGCTGGGGAAATCAGAAAGGTTGGGGTGAGGCCATTTCTCAGACTTCTTGAGAGCGTCTAGATCTGAGCTCTGAAGAATCAGGCTACTTCAGAACAAAACAGAAGATGGAAAGCCTGTGGCTGGCAGGAGCAAAGAGCTTGCTAGTGGGGAAAGGCTTGGGAATGCAGGGGAGCAGAAGAACTAGAGGCAGGAAGAAGAGGAGGCTTAGCTGGTGTGGAAATGGCCAGGCCCCATGGAGTGGAGCAGAGGGCAGTGAAGGCGGCAGAGGGAAATGGCACAGGAAGCTTTCTGGGCGTGGGAGCCCAAGATATATCAAGACATCCAGTGGAAGGAGGATTCTCTAACATGGCGTCTGCAGATGCCCTCGAGTACCCCCAGAGAATGTGACAGGACCCTACTCTCCACCCAGATTTGGTGCGTGTTAATGTTTGCCCCCTGAACTTTTACAAAAGTGGTGCCACTTCCCCCGCCCTGGTTTACAGTTAGTCCAAGAGGGTGGGCCAGCCCAGCACTACACAGACCCTTAAACTGCGCCCTGGTTTACAGTTAGTCCAAGGGGGTGGGCCAGCCCAGCGCTACACAGACCCTTAAACCACGCCCTGGTTTACAGTTGGTCCAAGGGGGTGGGCCAGCCCAGTGCTACACAGACCCTTAAACAGGGCACCTCCTGGTGGTGCTGTTGCAGTCTTTAGGAGGAAATTGGCTGGTTTTCTTTCAATGTGGTATAAAACTCGAATGGGATGAAAGAATAAAGAGTGAAAGATCTGCCTCCCACTTCGGACCCCAAGCCACCTGGTTCACGTCCCCAGAGAATTCACCTCGCCAGTTTGAGTCTCCTTCTGGAGCGATTATTTTCAGTTTCTTTTTAAGAACGTGCGTAGTGGCCTGACATCCTGGAAGCATTTGTATTCCTACGGTAAATGCGCAGATGTTAACGTACAGCACCTGTGTGTGCACACCTGTGTAACCCGTGCCCAGATCATGACAACGAACGCTCTCAGCACCACAAAAGACCCCTGTGTGCCCCTTTGCCGAAAATACTCCCAAGCCCAAAGTGGTCACCGCTGTTTTTGAACTTCACTTGTAAATGGTGGTTTGGATTTTACTCCTAACTGGCGGCCTGAGCACGCTGTTGCATAGGGTGAGGGTAGGTGCATCATGCCAGCAGCCCCAAAGAACGCTGTGGTTAGTGCCTGTCAGGGCTCTGGATTCCTGGGATGGCAGGTGGTGCCATTTTGGGGCGACCCTTCTCTCGAGCTCTTTGGAACCATGCGAAGGCAGCAGTGGCAAAAGCATAGCAGTCCCAGCGGTAATGGTCCATGCTGTCGCGGAAGGCATGTAAAGCCCAGCAAGGCGGGTAGAGCAGCTGTGAGCCCCATTGAACAGGTTAGAAGTCAGGGCCTGGAATAATGGTTGAGGTGTAAGTAGGTTCTCAGTAAATACTGGATGGATGAGTGAGTGGGTGGGTAGATGAACAGACGGGCAGATGGGTGGGTGAGTGGGTGGGCAGGTGAGTGGATATGTGGATGAATGGATGGATAGCAGATGAGCAAATGGTTGGATGAGTGGGCAGATACTTGGGTAGGTGGAGGGATGACAGGATGGGTGGATGAAGCCCAGACAGGTGGTTAAGCAGCTTGCCACAATTCCAGAACCTAGAGCAGTGGGAATAGGGCGCCACTGAGACTCCTTGACCTCCCCCAGCCTCCCACCCCCAGTTAATTATGTGGATATCTCAGACTGCATGGAGCCAGGTCTTCCCTCTAGTCATTGTCTTGCTTGCTGTCTTACAGGCTCTTACAGTGCTAGCCAGGGTGTCAACTGTATCCGTGAAGATGTAGCTGCCTACATCACCAGGAGAGATGGCGGTGTACCTGCAGACCCGGATAACATTTACCTGACCACTGGGGCTAGTGATGGCATTTCTGTACGTGTCAGAGCGGTTCATTGTTGCTCACTGTTCCCCCACATGAAGAACAGCCTTGTGCGTTAGGGCCGATGCGTGAGCCTGTGGGCTGTTAAAGGGGGACAGGCCTGGGCAGAGAAATTGGCCACCCTCTGCTCCCTGCTGTTTGCCCCAGCCTGGTAGCTGCTGTCCTTACTGCATTCAGTCTTTGGGAACCTGGACATTCCAGCAGCCTCGGTTTCCCTCCTCCAGTTGGGAGGAGTCACGGGACACTCAAGAGTGTCCATCTTCCTGGCATCAGCCTTTCTCTTACTCAGCATATATGCTGTCTCTCCTCTGCCAGGCACTGTGCCAGGTGCTGGGGAGATCATGGGGAATCAAACACATTTGGTCTCTACTTAGACGTCAGTACTGGATCTGACTAGCACTAACAGCACATAAATACATGTCAGATCGCAAGCTTTCAGTTTCTCTTCTGGATGAGGACAAAGTGTTAACAGAAGGGAGCAGCAGGAACTCTGACCTGGGGCTGGTGAGGGCAGGAAGGTTTCTCCAAGGAAGGCTGAGCAGATAGAGATCTGGAGACTGTGTAGATGTGAACTCAGGGAGGCAGGCAGGGTCAGATTGACGGCAGAAGGTCAACATATGCTGAGACCTTGGGCTGGAAGGAGGCTGCATGTTTGGAAATGGAGCATTGTGGGGCAAGCACACGTGGCGGGGGGGGGCAGTTACCAGCAACGTGTTGGGAGGCAGGTGGGGTCTGAGTCCTGAAGTATTGTTGTCCTAAGAGCCGTGGGAGCCACTGAAGGATCTGAAGCAGACACAGGGTCATAATTGGATTTAGGTTCTTAAGCTTTAGCTGTGGCAGGAGGGAACAGAGTAGATGTGAGAGTATTTAGGAGACAAGACAAGAGGTGGCTTGGGCTGGGCATCAGCCGTGGATGAAGTGAGGGGCTGGTATCAAGGGGTCCCTAGGAGAAGGGGCTGAACCTGTGGTCTGAAGTTCACCTGCAGCCTCTGTTCCCTTCTAGCACCCTCCCCTCGCGCCCAGTCAGTGCCGGGGGCCATCTGCTCACTTGTCCTCCCTACTCAGGGAGCTTGTCCTTTCCGACCCTTCTTTTAATAAGTTATGTTTGTCTGTGTCTCTTGACCGTCAAGGCTCTTGTTTTGGATGTTTATTAAATGATTTCATCCTTTGCTGAAGCCTCTCAAGTGCATTAAACTCTTCCTTGAGCACGGGAGGAAACTGAGGCACAGAAAGCTTAGGTGGTCTGCCTGCTGTTACAAGCCTCTCGAGGCGTTGGAGATTCTAGTGTTGGACTCAGGCCCCCATGGCATCTTACACTATATGCTGACATCAGGCGCCTCTCTATTCCCAGAGAAGCTCAGGTATGGGTAGAGGTTCCAGAGGCAGGTGTGGGGAAGAGTCTTCAAGATTTAGTGCAAAGAATCAAGCCGTTACACTGGCATTGTTGTAGAAAGGAACTGAGCCTGAGAAAGTGCTAAGTCTTCATGTAAGACTTAGAAAAGTAAAACTCACCCAGAAGAGTCTGGACTTATGAATTCAGTGAATTATTGCCACCTCCACTAGTGCCCCAGAGGCCTGTTTCTCAGGAATCCTGTGAACTTAGGGCTCATTCAGTTTTGGAAACAGCCAGGTTGAAGCGCCACCTGGTGGCAGAAGCTGGGTATTTCATCCCATTTTCACACTCCTTTGTTCACTGGTCTTTTCAAGTCTTGGACCCTGATAAGTTAGTGATCAGACAGATTCCGGGCTGCACCCCAGACATATAGAATGAGTTTCAGGGGTGAGGTCAGAATAATTCTGAGCAGGTCTAGTTTGGGGGCTACTTCTTTAAAAGATCTTTTTTAAAAATACTAACAGGTATCAAGTCTTTAGGTAACATGCATTGTGCTAAAAGCTTTAAATCATTTTGCTTATTCCTCATAGCAGACCTCATTTTACAGAGGAAGAGAGGTAGACTCGGGAGTTCAGAAACCTACATGCGGCTGTGCTGGGGGCAGGCACTGGGTGACTGGTGAAAGGCGGGCTTTGGGGTCTTCCGGCTTCTGCCGCTGTTCAGTCCTCAGAGGGTGGAAAGTGGCAGTGGCCCTGTGAGATGTGACTTCTCCTTTGCAGACAATCCTGAAGATCCTGGTCTCCGGGGGTGGCAAGTCACGGACAGGCGTGATGATCCCCATCCCGCAGTACCCTCTCTACTCAGCGGTCATCTCCGAACTCGATGCCATCCAGGTGAACTATTATCTGGATGAGGACAACTGCTGGGCCCTGAATGTGAACGAGCTCCGTCGGGCCGTGCAGCAGGCCAAAGAGCACTGTAACCCCAAGGTGCTGTGCATCATCAACCCCGGGAACCCCACAGGTCTGTGCTTTACTTCCTCACCAGTTTCTTGGGGAGCAGGGTGGCTGGTGTATTGGATGTCTGGACACTAAAGAGCTAAGATATAA
>SJYX01003700.1:162716-200728 GCA_006410675.1 Oreotragus oreotragus | reverse complement strand
GGCGCCTCTCTATTCCCAGAGAAGCTCAGGTATGGGTAGAGGTTCCAGAGGCAGGTGTGGGGAAGAGTCTTCAAGATTTAGTGCAAAGAATCAAGCCGTTACACTGGCATTGTTGTAGAAAGGAACTGAGCCTGAGAAAGTGCTAAGTCTTCATGTAAGACTTAGAAAAGTAAAACTCACCCAGAAGAGTCTGGACTTATGAATTCAGTGAATTATTGCCACCTCCACTAGTGCCCCAGAGGCCTGTTTCTCAGGAATCCTGTGAACTTAGGGCTCATTCAGTTTTGGAAACAGCCAGGTTGAAGCGCCACCTGGTGGCAGAAGCTGGGTATTTCATCCCATTTTCACACTCCTTTGTTCACTGGTCTTTTCAAGTCTTGGACCCTGATAAGTTAGTGATCAGACAGATTCCGGGCTGCACCCCAGACATATAGAATGAGTTTCAGGGGTGAGGTCAGAATAATTCTGAGCAGGTCTAGTTTGGGGGCTACTTCTTTAAAAGATCTTTTTTAAAAATACTAACAGGTATCAAGTCTTTAGGTAACATGCATTGTGCTAAAAGCTTTAAATCATTTTGCTTATTCCTCATAGCAGACCTCATTTTACAGAGGAAGAGAGGTAGACTCGGGAGTTCAGAAACCTACATGCGGCTGTGCTGGGGGCAGGCACTGGGTGACTGGTGAAAGGCGGGCTTTGGGGTCTTCCGGCTTCTGCCGCTGTTCAGTCCTCAGAGGGTGGAAAGTGGCAGTGGCCCTGTGAGATGTGACTTCTCCTTTGCAGACAATCCTGAAGATCCTGGTCTCCGGGGGTGGCAAGTCACGGACAGGCGTGATGATCCCCATCCCGCAGTACCCTCTCTACTCAGCGGTCATCTCCGAACTCGATGCCATCCAGGTGAACTATTATCTGGATGAGGACAACTGCTGGGCCCTGAATGTGAACGAGCTCCGTCGGGCCGTGCAGCAGGCCAAAGAGCACTGTAACCCCAAGGTGCTGTGCATCATCAACCCCGGGAACCCCACAGGTCTGTGCTTTACTTCCTCACCAGTTTCTTGGGGAGCAGGGTGGCTGGTGTATTGGATGTCTGGACACTAAAGAGCTAAGATATAAAGAAGTCTTATTTGCTCCCAGGTTCCCAATTCAACTCCAGATTTGCTAACATAAAACCATAAAGTTGGCCGCCAGCCACCTTAGGAGGTGAACGAATACAGGCCTTTTCCTGGGCAGGGTTGTATGGTAAATAAGACCAGTTCTTTTTCCTGTTCGTCCACGTACAAAGAACCTACTCTTTGAGATCACAGACAAACCATCACCTAATTACAGGCCTAATTTTATCCTTACTCCTACTTGTTTTTCTGAACCAGTTTTTAGATTGCTGGTGTGTGCGTTTTTGTTTTTCTTTGACACAGCATTGCTGTGTACTCTGAGGCCTGAGAAGGAAATGCAGTATTAAAAACAAAAGCAAACCAAAAAAACCTGTTTCCAGAAGTTGGAAAGCACTCCTAATTTTGCATATTTTTCTTCACACTAAAAAATGCACAGTTCTGCCTGTTTTGATCTTTCCAGGCTGCTGGCTTCACGTGCTCCAGATGCTATTTGGATCCTGAGAACAAGGGCTCCTCTCTCCTCCTTTGTTGAGATAAACTGGGTCAGGGCCAAAGCGTGGTGGAGTTGATTGTGGAATCTGCTCCTTGGGAACATCAAATGATGCTTCAATCAGCTGAAAGCTCCACTTGAATTCCTGGGTGCAGAAAATGGGAGCAGCTGCTTGCCTGGTTTATTTACGCCGACTGCTTGGGGGAAGGGATGAGGGACCTAACCAGGGTACTGCAGGAAAATGACAGCTGCGTTCTCAATCCTGGCTGCACGTTAGAATCAAAAAGGGAGCTTTTAAAAATGCTGAAGGCCAGGCCACACCCTAGAGTCTCTGGGGATGGGGCTCAGGCACCAATATTCTGTGTAACTGAGGATGAGAAACACTGCCCTCGGATGATGCTTCTAAAACTTCAGCTTATTAAAAACAAAACTGCTGGGCCCTACCTCTAGATATGCTGATATAATTAGGCTGGAGTGGAATTTGACAATTTGCATTTCTAACAAGCTCCTGGGTGATGCTGATGCTACTGGCCCCAAACTTGGAGTAGTAGGTCCTATATCTTAGGAAATACTCTGTATAACTAGTTTATATCATAGGCTTGGTAACTTCTTGACCAGAAGTTTACATATATCTTCTTCTGGCTGTCTGGGGAGAAATAACTACACTCGAGACTTTCCTATTTGGCGTCAAAGTGGGGGTCATATGAGTGTGATATTAATATAAGCAGTTTTTCAGTAGTCATGTTCGAATGTGAGAGTTGGACCAGAAAGAAGGTTGAGCACTGAAGAATTGGTGTTTTTGAACTGTGGTGTTGGAGAAGACTCTTCAGAGTCCCTTGGACTGTAAGGAGATCAAATAAGTCAACGCTAAAGGAAATCAACCCTGAATAGTCATTGGAAGCTGATGCTGAACCTCCAGTACTCTGGCCACCTGAAGTGAAGAGCTGACTCATTGGAAAAGACCCTGATGCTGGGAAAGATCCAGGGCAGGAGGAAAAGGGGGCAACAGAGAATGAGAGAATGAGATGGTTGGATGGCATCACTGAATCAATGGACATGAGTTTGAGCAAACTTTGGGAGATAGTGAAGAACAGGGAAGCCTGGTGTGTTGCAGTCCGTGGGGTTGCAGGAGTCGGACAAGACCGGCGACTGAACTACAACAACAAGGGGTTTTTCTAAAAAATAAGTTACAAGCAGGCTCAGGCTAGTTTTACTCTCTGAGGTTTTTTTTTTTTTAGTTTCTGGTTGTGATACGCAGCTGTAGGATCTTAGTTCTCTGACCACGGATTGAACTTGGACCCCAGCAGTGAAAGCATCAAGTCTTAACCGTTGGACCACCAGGCAGTTCCCCTCTGGGGTCTTAATGTATGAAAAGCAGCTGTTGGAAGATGGAGGATGGAAAATAGAGACCTACCTGTGATCACCATGTATCTCATCTGGACCACACGCTGTAACCACTTTGTCTGAAAGATGTCGAAATGGAGTGGAATATTAGTGGCTAACAGGGCTCTTTGGGATTCGAGACAGAAACTCACCTTGAGGCTTGAAGGGAGTGGACCTGTGAAGTCCAGCAGCACACTTTAATCAACATCGTCGTCATGGGAACCTCAGGCCATGACCCAGCTCTGCTCTGGGCTGGAATCCTCAGGAAGCACCTGTCCTGGGAGTGGCCTTCCGCAAGTCCAGTCAGTGCCCAGCAGCTGAGCGTCCTCCACAGGGAGCCTCATCCCTGGTTTCAACTGAAGCCCCAGGCCAGACTCTGTTGGCCCACACTGGGACACCTGCCTGTGCCTGACCTCCTTAAATCACTGAGGCTGATTGGCTGGGTCTGTGTCCCTGGTGGAGTTTAAAGAGAGGGAGTTCCTCTAGGATAGCTGCGTGCTGTTGCTCAGAGAAGGGCAGGACGCTAGGCTGGTGCAAGCAACAGGTGTCCCCACTAGCGTGTGGGACATTGCGTTGGCCCGGCCTCTGGCAAGGGGCACTTGGAAGACCCCTCCGCAGCCTTTGGGGCCTTTAGCAGAGCTTCCTCTTCTCCGTGGTGCGCGCATGTCTCCCCCTGCTGGGCACAGGCATGCCCTGCCCCCTGGAGATTATGCGGCTCCTCCTGCTCCACAGGCCTGTTCTGAGTGACTGCTTTGTCCCAGACACTGGAGAGAAATAAGCTCTGTCCTTGTCCCACAGTTTGCATCGATCGTGTGGGGGATTATTTGTGCACAGCAGGTCTCTTTTCCTCTCCTGAGCTGCGGGCTTCCTGAGGCCCGGCGCTTGCATTCCCCCTGGAGAAGACTCTTGAGAGTTCCGTGGACTGCAACGAGATCAAACCAGTTAATCCTAAAGGAACTCAGTCCTGAATATTCATTGGAAGGACTGACGCTGAAGCTGAAACTCCAATACTTTGGCCACCTGATGGAAAGAACTGGCTTTTTAGAAAAGACCCTGATGCTGGGAAAAATTGAAGGCGGGAGGAGAAGGAGATGACAGAGGATGAGATGGTTGGATGGCATCACCGACTTGATGGAGATGAGTCTGAGCAAGCTCTGGGAGTTGGTGATGGACGGGGAAGCCTGGTGTGCTGCAGACCGTGGAGCTGCAAAGAGTCGGACACAACTGAGCGACTGAACTAAACTGGCATTGTGTACCCCGCTCACACCTCTTATGCTCTGGGTGCTCACGCCTTTGCTTGCATTCTAACAGGGCACACTTTGTGGCATCGCAGCCCTGGGAGGGAAGACTAGGAGCATGTGCTAGGCAGGACAGGCTGCCAGGATGGACAGCCCCTGTCTGTCTATGGGAGCAGCAGCTGGTTACTTGTAGCATCCGGGGGTGCTGCCCTTCCTAATTCCCAGAGTGTGAGCTTGCTTCGTAGGAAGCCTGCTTGGCCTTTGTTTGGCAGGGACAGGTTGGTCCCTTAGTAAAGGAACTGGTTTGTTGCTTAGATAGTTTAAGTCTGAAATTCTGGCCGAATCATACCATGCTCTTATAAGATACATCAATATATTTTTCTAAGACTTAGTCTTGTTATTCTTACATGGACAAGAATATGGTTATTTTTATTTTTAACAAAAAGGTAATATACTCTCCATACTGCTTTGTATGAAGATGTAGATACATATGGCAGTAATACATGTGCACATACATACATATGTAGATAACACATGCATGTAACACCCGTGGGTGCACATTTATGTCCTTTGTGAGCATCAGCAGGCCTGCCTAGTACTTTTCCAGAAGCTGTGTGAGCAAGTCCACCATCCCAGGGCCACATCATCGTGGGCCTCGGGAAATCTGGGAAAGTGTTCCTTTCTACCTTGTGGCATTTGTTCTTTCCCCACTGAAACCCGCAGTATTTCCTGTGAGCTGACAGGTGAATATTTTGCTGCTGGCACTCATTTCTCTAAGGTGGATGAAGTGATGAGTCCAGCCCTGAAGGGAGACCCTGGCAGGGACACCGTGGGTGCCTGCCAGCATCCTCAGTGGGCACAGCTCCCACATGGTCACTGGAGAAGCCAGAGCTGGTAGGCAGGCTCATTCATTCATTTAGAACTTCTTCCACTGTGCTTACCAGGGAGGGCCCTGCTGGGTGCCGGCTTTGAGGGTCGGTGCTGGACCCGAGACATTGTCCTTGCCTCATGGAGCTGGTGTGGGGAGAAGGTGTGGCCAGTGCATTTTTCATGGTGTGGCTGCTGCGGGGGAAGGCGGGGAGCAAGGCTGAAAGAGTTAACTCCTTCCGTTTCATTTCCGTGCTGTTTATGACACATCCGTCTTCTTGTCCTCTAGCATAGAATAATACACATAGATCCTCCTCCCCACTCCACACACATACCTCTGAGAAGAATAACAAGAAAGTTGGGTGTGAAACATCACTCCCTACACATACCTGGCTGAAGTGAGTCAGAGGGACGGAGCTGACCCTAGGGGCTCCCTGGAGGCTGACAGCAGCTAGGGAGGGTGGTCCTGTAAGATTGTGAGGGAACACAGACATCTGAGTGATTCTGGTTGGAATTCTCACCTGGGGACAAATGAAACACCATGACAGCCTACCTTCTGCTTTTGTTTGGGACCATTTAGGTCAGGTGCAGAGCAGAAAGTGCATAGAAGATGTGATTCACTTTGCCTGGGAGGAGAAGCTCTTTCTCCTGGCTGATGAGGTAAGGGCAGCCTGGACTCTCAGAGGTGAGGGTGTGCTTTCTCTTCTGGGGGAGGGAGCCAGGTCTGTTGTTCTATAGACAAGAGAACTTTCTAGATATTGGAGGAGAGATTCTAACAAGGTTGAGGATGTTCAGTGTTAAACAACCTGTGAGACTGTGACCGAAATCATCCCATATTGGTTTGGAATCTCGGTTATAAGTTTCAAAAATCTAACCCAAGCTACTTTAAACTTAACACGGTGGTGGGGTCTCAGGAGTGGGGCTGGATCCAGGAACTCGAATCGTACCTTCCAGCTCCTCTTGTTCCATCCTGCTGCCTTGCTCTCAAACACGGGCCTGTTATCTTCCCAGCCTAGAGAGCTTATCTTCCTGGTCGTTTCAACAAAGCTCAGAACTGAGCTTCGCTGGTGCAGTTTAGGTCAAATACCCATCACTGAACTGATTATTCTGGCCCAGTGGTTGCAATATGCAGGCTGACTAGGCCCTAGGCAAGGGTTGGGGGCTCTCCCCTATGCCCCCAAACCTGCAGATAGCTTCCTGAACCCTAGATCTGGAGACAAACCTGCCCATTCTCTTCCTGCTTTTCAAGAAGAAAGACCTGTCAAATCCTATTTTCACTTCATTTCTGCGTGATTTCTGGTTAGTCATAGCTTCTAGCACGTGAGCTTCATTTCTGTGCTCCTTAGCACCACCCCCACCCCCCACACAGAGCTTATCCAGCAAATCACTGCTGCGATCAATAGCAGATAGACTTAAATCTTCCTTTCTAAAGGAAAGAAGGGCAGTAGAGTGACCTGGTGCACGAACCTCTTCCCTCAGGGTCTGGAAGTGAGGAGGGTGAGGGGGACAAGGGAGAGGCCATGGAGGAGCTGGGGAAGGGAGGGGGCTCTGCCTGACTTGTTGAAGGTGGAGCTGGCCTGGCCCTCCTGCTGACCCACAGCACCTCAGAGAGCCTCGGTTTCCCTGATCTCCAAACTGGGCGTGGGGAGTTCATCTCCAGGGGCAGATGGCGCGCGTGCCTGCTAGACTGTATAGACGGGGAGGGACAAGAGGTGTAGGCGCTGCTCAGTCCAGGGAGGAGAGGATGACGCTGGCGGTGGATGGAAAGCTGGGTGAGTGCTGTGAAGCGCTGAGGAGCACGGTTAGCTCTTTGGATGGGGAGGTCAGAGGACAGGTCCACGAACTGCTTTCACCACTCACCTTATGGATGGGGTGAGCATCACGCTCCGGGAGGAAAGCCTGCTCGGGCCAGCCGGGTGTCACTGGCACTTGAGGCAGAAAGGAGATCTGGAGACTGCAGGGGGCTAATGTGGGAGAATCCAGTGGGCATCCAGCCTGTGGCCTCCCCCGCCCTTGCTTGTTCTGGAAGGTTCCCTTTGGCACACCTGGCTTAGACGTGACATCTAAGGCCAGCTTCACAACAGGCAGCCCTGGCTGCAGGTTGTCCCCGAGCCCCTGTGCCCTCGCTCAGCCACAGGCTGGGTGGCTCAGCTTCTGGAGGACTTGCTGACTGTCCCTGTCCTGTCCCCTCCTGCAGGTGTACCAGGACAATGTGTACTCCCCGGACTGCAAATTCCACTCCTTTAAGAAGGTGCTTTATGAGATGGGGCCTGAGTACTCCAGCAACGTGGAGCTCGCTTCCTTCCATTCCACCTCCAAGGGCTACATGGGCGAGTATGTGGGCCCCCGCCTCCCTCCCGCTGCTCCTGGGCCTGCCTGGTCCCACTGCTTCTCCACCCTGCCCCGCCTCAACCTTCGGCGGAGGTACAAGCAGCGGGCCGCAGCACGCCCTGCACTCAGTCAGGTGGCCGTGCTGGGGATCCCTGCGCGGGCCCGGCTGGGCCTGGACTACATCTGGCGGGAGGGGCGTGTGGGCAGCCCCGCGGCTCCACGTGCTGGGAAGCCCGCGCTCCCGGGCTCGGCAGAAGGAAGCCCAGGACACCTGGCCGGCCATGCCCGACACTTCCTGCCTTAGAGGAGGCGTGAGGGCCTCGTGCTTCACACACCGACCTGAGATGCGAGCCAACTCTTGGGTGCTTGACCCCTTGCGCGTGGGGTGGGCTATTCAGTGGACAGGCCTGCGTTTTACAGAAGGCTGGCTGTTACCCGGGGACAGGGCATTCTTCCAAATCAGACATGGGCTCTTCTCTTTGGCCTGAAGAAAACAAATGGGATCCCTAGTTTTTTGAGGCCATTGGACTAGTGAGCCAAGGATGGGAAATGATGTTGCCAGTGGGTCTCCATAAGATCCTTGAAAACCACAGATTAGTCCCGAAGACAATTTGGGTAGCACAGGACGTAACGGAGGCCTTTGAAGAGTTAGGTCAACCCCAGCCAACACGTCATCTCAACATTCTTGAAGCCATCTTTTATAGTTGAGTGTCTATCATTGGCTAAACATACTGAATAATAATGTCTATTGTGGAGAATTAACCAAACCCGTTAAGATGTGCTCTGTACATCTTACACTTACTTTGCTGTTTCTCTAAATTTCAAGTTTCAAACAATAGGTAACATCCCCAAAGAAGCTGACTTAATTAAAAATAGTACAAATTATGGTTACATAGAGCTTACTGTCTAAGGCTTCAGTTAGCAGGTTTAACAAGCTGTTTCATCCAACTCAGTAGTCCATTCACTTCTGAAATTATGATAAAATATATCTTTAAAAGCCAAATCAGTACTTCAAGGGAAAACAATAGCTGGAAAAAGTTGTGGAAAAAAAAAAAAGAGGGGGGACACTGAAAACAGTTTGATTTTACAGAGACAAAGATGAAGAATCTAATTACATGTTGCAGAAGACAGTGGCAACAACTAATATGAAATAAGCAAAATAATTTTGTTTTTTTTAGATACCATACTTAGATTCATACAGAGATAATACCAATACAAAGGGAGCACATCTGGATTTCATCCTTGGCCCCATTTAAGAAGTAAAAAGGGATGCTGGATTCACATGTAAATGTTTAAATAGATTTTCCAGTGTTTAAGTCACTAGACTTACTACAAAAATGCATCTAAATAGTCCAGATTCTTTTCTAATAACTTCCAAAAGGCAAAAGTTTTCACTGCCCAAATACTTCACTGTGAATTCCAACAGTGGTACTGTTGGAATGATTGTAAGAGTAAGAATCAGAAGACTAAAAAAAAAGGCAAAAGGTACCTAACCGCCAGTGACATCTGAGAAGGCAACACTTTAGTAGTGAGTTCTCTGAGGTGGTTATTTAATCTGCTCCACAGAGCTGACAATAAAGATTTAACTTTGGTTTTAGATGAAAAAGAAAGCATACAAAAAATTATTTCTGTTAGTGTAAAGCTAACTTTACATCAGTGATGATAAATTTTCATGCTGTTATCAGTGATGAGAGAAGTCATTTCCCCAAGGAGAGGGGTCCATGGTGGGCTCTGCACAAAGCGGGGACAGAATAGTACGGGCCCTTATTAGAGCAAGTCCTGGGAACTCAGCCCTGGGAACAGGTGATGTTCAAAATGACACCAAAGGTTGTATACTCTGGTATTCATTTCTGGTAAGATCTGTTGGGAATGCAAATGGAAAAATCAGATTTTAAATTGCTTTAGCAGCCAAATTAAACTAAGAAAATGTAGTCAGAGAAATACTGTCTACTAAATGTTTATTTAGAGACGCCTCTCCCTTTTACTTCTAAAGGAAAAGTTATCTTGATTTTAAGCTTATTTGCTCAAAGTATGTCTCACTCAAAATTTTAAAAGATACTACATGATCTAAAAGCTATGTTATAACTGGAAACTGATCTTATTTGCAATACCTTCTTAAAATGGGTAAACAGAGTTATCTGTGCTGGCTTTACTGAACAACCTTTTAACTTGCAGAAGTTTCCTCAAAAGAAGACATCTAGGGGATTCACTCATTATGTATGCTTTGTTAAGGGTCCTGAAATAACATGGAAACAAATTATTTTGAGGGAAAAAACAGTTGTTTAAAATTACTACAGGTGGTAATTCCCCAGCAGTTCAGTGGTTAGGACGTGGTGCTTTCACTGCCCAGGACTCCAGTTTAAGCCCTAGTTGGGGAAGTAGGATCCCACAGGCCTCATGGCCTGGTCAAAAAATAAAAATTATTACAGCAGCTAGACTTATGCCTTAATGTCATCAGTGTTTTTCTCTACTGAAAGAAATTTGTGTCCAGAAGAGAAAAAAACAACTATGCAATAAAATGCTGTTGCTTCCAATGCATGGTATGTATTTTAAACAGACTTGCTCTGACAGGTGAAATGCTCTATCAAGTCAACAGCTACAAAGACCCAAATTTAAATTGTGCTCTAAATGTATTATCTGGTTTAAGAAATTTGGGGTACACTTTAAAAGAGCAGGAGAGGTGTGTATTTTTCAGTTCATACAGAAACAGCCATATGTCTATTTCATGAATATGATTAGCACTCATCTTACTTCTGATGTGTATTAGGCATGAATCCAGTCTTTTTCAAAATCTTCTCCAGGTAAGAAATCCTGCATTTGTATACTTTAATGAAAGCAGCAGTATTTTTATGCAGAAATTCCATATACCTTTATTTATAGGTCTTAATACAACAAAATGTAAACGAAAACTGAGAACACTGCTCACTTTTCTAATTTAATTTGACATATAAAATGGAGTTTCTCCAGAAAATAGACTTGCCTTACCTTATGATTTATGTTCTAAGAGTACATTTTATAAAAATCAGCAACCAGGCTTTTTCCATGTTTAAACTGAATTGAACATGATTAAGTATAAATGAATAACTTTCTTTTATGTAGTAGCAAAGAGAGTCAGTAATCCTTTCAAGAAAGAGACTATTTCATTTCCTCCCAACTTGGATTCACCATAAACACGATCCACAAATGATATTGGAACCTAGTTAGAAAAATATACGTTAAGTGAGTCTTCAAAAATAGGAGAAAAGAAGTATAGCACGCGTACAACAGTTACTCATATAACAGAAACAAGATGGTTCCTCTGCTAGCAAGTCCTTCAAGGTAGAGCAAATTGTGGGATTCTTACAGTGACGACCTGCACCTCCAAGTCTTCAAAATTAAACATAACATGCATTTTATTATCTTAAAATAGGTCACATGAACCACATCTACTGTTTTGAAAAGGCACTGATCCTGAATATTAAGCTGGTTTACTCAAGCTTCAAGGAACACTTATCCTCCAAAAGTAAAATGGCCTGAATTTTTTCCAGTAGTTCATCAAGCTCAGTATTAGTTGTTCAGTCATGCCCGACTCTGTGGCCTGTGGACTCTGGCCCACCACACTCCCGTCTGTGGGATTCCCCAGGCAGAATCCTGGAGTGGGTTGCCACCCCCTTCTCCACCATCAAGTTTAGCTGTTGCTATTTTAGCACTAAGCTAAAAATCTTACAACTTCCCCAAGAGCAGTAGCATTCCAATTAGCTATTGTCTTGCTCTGAATAAGAGTGTTAAACTGCTCCTCCAATTCCTTGGATTCCCCAGGCAGGAATCCTGGAGTGGGTTGCCACCCCCTTCTCCACCATCAAGTTTAGCTGTTGCTATTTTAGCACTAAGCTAAAAATCTTACAACTTCCCCAAGAGCAGTAGCATTCCAATTAGCTATTGTCTTGCTCTGAATAAGAGTGTTAAACTGCTCCTCCAATTCCTGCCCTTTTCATTTACTCATAGACCGTAGGGCAAAAGGGATTCACCATGCATTTAAAAAAAAAAAATTAATTTTGGCCACGTGGCATGTGGGATCTTAGTACCCCTACCAGGGATCAAACTTGTGCACCCTGCAATGGAAATGGGGAGTCTTAGCCACCGGACCACCAGGGAAGTCCCTCACCATTCATTTTTAACTTAAGTAGGGTGGCTGATGGCCAAGACAAGGGGAAAAGCAGAAGACAGACTCATCCCATAATGCTGAGTGGTCAGAAGAAAAGGCAAGGATGAAGATACCGGTCACTTTTATTTATTTAAAAGGGAACACTGCCTTCTGTTAAGCTTTAGATCTTGGTATGTCAAATATATTAAGTTTAAAAGAATGTGAACTTTCACTCTTTTGCATGGACACCTGGAGGCCTTCCACATTAACTTAGTAATTTATGAAAATTAGCCTTTTGTTATAAAAAGTCTAAATTTTGTTTATGAGGAATTGACACTTTTTACATACCTCGCCAATAGTGTAATTCAGCTGTCTTGCTCGAACAATCATCTCCATCTGGAAGACGTAGCCTTTAGAAATACATTTTCCTATTAATTTCTGTAAAACTTCTTTTCTGTATAACCTATAAGAAATTAAAGTGTATATGAACACCTGGATAAATATGCATGCCTACATGTATTCTGACCTTTCCAAAAGCGCACTAGAATTTATAAAAACTTAACTTTCATTGGCCATTTGCCTACAGAAAAGTTCTCACAGTTGATGAGTATGATACATTTATCCTGAACTGGAAAGGCCATAAAAATATTTGGTAAATAATTGAGGACAATTGTGAAAATGAATTCTTAGTATTTAAAGAGTTATCTTCCTATCACACTATTAGAAATTATTAAAATATGGTAAAGTGAATCATGTGGAGCAAAACCACCCATTGTTTGTAGTTTCAAACTTTTTCTTGAAATTTACTTTTAAAGTCGAAAAGGAAGAAACTGTTTCAACTACTGGGACAACAGAGTTGATAGATAAGGAAGCACAATACAGACTCGAGGCAAGAAAGAAGCCATTGTCAGGTGTTTCCTCGAAGTGTCTATGAAGTTTCTATTTCCTGAGATCTAAATAAATTCCTGGGGGAAACTAAATCCCTCTAGGTTGAGCCTGGTTAAGTTAGAGACAGGAAGTAGGGATCACAAGATGGAGGCAGCCCTGGCGGGAATCAGCTCTCAGTAACTGAGGTCACAGTCTGACAGTTACGATGGGTGAATGCACACTCTAACTTTAGATAGACTGCAGGCCAAAGGCAAAGCTCATCAGGTTTACAGGAGAGACAGGAGCGGGGAAGGCCTACGGGTGAACTCAGAGAACTCAGTTCTCTTCAGGAACTCTGTTTTCAGAGTCACTGAGGCTAAAAAACAATTCCCCCTGAGCCTCAGTGTATATAAAGGCAGCAATTTCTACCTTTTTTCTTGTAGTTTTTGAGAAAGCTATGAGAGAAGGAGCTAGGGGATGAAGTAACTAGGCAAACTAGGCCCCAAAGCAAAGTCCCCATCTCCACAACTGATGAAGCTACCCTGGGTCTTCATTCAAAATCATGATAATACATGTGGGCTTCATATATTCATCTGCCTCAAAGTGTGGAACTGAAGGGTCTATAGCTATCTTTCATATACCAAACTGTGCTTTCAAAACAACTTACATCTTAATTCTAGAGAGGTTTCATTTTCATTATCTGACCTCTGATTTGTGATGGCTCCTCTCTTCACTTCTGACTCTCTCTTACTGTCTCTGAACTGCTGTCCCACAGACCTGCAGCTGCATTAGAAGTACTCGTTACCTGCAGTAGCAGGCTCCTCATTTCTGTATTTGTGTGTTTTAACAAGGGCTTCCCAGGTGGCGTTAATGGGAAAGAACCGGCTTCCCAATGCAGGAGATGCGAGTTCGATCCCTGGGTCGGGAAGATCTCTGGAAGAGGGCATGGTAACGCACTCCAGTATTCTTGCCTAGAGAACCCAGTGGACAGAGGAGCCTAGTGGGCTGAGTCCCGTAGGGCCGCAAGGAGTCGGACATGACTGAGCATGCGCACATGCGTTCTCTCAAAGGTGAAAATTGACATTTAATGGGTAGAAGCATATACCAGGTAATGCATGGAGTCTGGACCATCAAGTAGGTGAGGAGACATTTTAGTTTCAGAGATTAAAAAAATTCTGGCAGTCATTTGGCATCGTCATACAAAGTAAACTACTGTATCAGGTCTAAAATTACAAAAACACCAAGAAACAAGCAAAAATTAAAAAATCCCAAGGACCTAGCAGGAGGCTTTGCACCATTTAGAAAAGAAGTTATGTTCTGACTGAGCAGTTAGTGGTCACCTCTCAGGCCCTTCAAGGCCTGAGCGGTGATACTAACTTTAAACACACCAACCTGTCATTCCTGCTCTTTAAAAAGTACAGTATTTTCCCTTAAGAAGATGTTTAGGCTTCATTAGCACTTCTAAGAACTTCAATCTGCCTTTTTTAGTATTCCAGAAAAATGGGATAGAAATGAAAAGGGTTTCTTTAAATAAGTCATTCTAAAGCAAGAGATTTAGGCAAGAAATTGTAAATAGTAGAAAATATACAGTTACAAGTTTTCACTGTACCTGAAACTTCCTGTTAAATCAGATGCTCCTGGTCGCAGCAAAATCTGAGTTATAAAATTGGCCACACGGCTGTCAAATAAAAGGTGTTCTTTATAAAATACAGTTTCTACACGAAAGAAATACAGCCAAGTGCAGAGTGCTAAAAATGCTATACTAATTTCAAAAAAGCAACAAAAATGTTAACTCTATGGAACAAAGGAAGGATTTGTCAGTGAAAGCGGATCTGATAGTTCTCAACTTTTCAGAAAATAGGTATTTTTTATTCTTTGAATGTGACATGTGGAGATGACCTATAAAACAATCATTTTCCAAACACCAGGTAAGAATGGTAATAGATTTTTAACTCCACTCGCATATTTGCCAATAGTCATAACTTAGGATTACAAACATCTGTCAAGACAGGAAAAGTGATCTATCAGGGATTTCAAGCTTCTTTTTCAGATTCAAATCACCAAGGGAGGGCTGTTTCCAACCTCAGTTTGCATTAAAATGGTATTTTTTTTTAAAGGGTGAAGGTGGGAAAGGGTTTTGGGTTTTGGCCATTTCTGGAAAACTGACCAAAGGTTCCACTCTGCTTGGGCTTCTGTAACCCACAGACTGGGTGACTTAAACAACAGATCCTCAATTCTCACAGTTCTGGAGGCTGAAAAGTCCAAGATAAAGGTGCCTGTAAACTTGGTTCCTGGTGAGGATCCTGTTCCTAGCCTCCAAACGGTGCCGCCTTGGTGTGTGCTCACATGGAGGGTGGAAGAGCTCAGGGTGGGGGTGGGGAAGGGCCAGGCCTTCCTGCTTTCTTCTTGAAAGGGCACTAATTCCACCAACAGTGCCCCACCCACATTCAGGACCTCATCTAAACCCACTTACCTCCCTCAAAACCCATTTCCAAACACCAACACTCCCAGGGCGAGGCACACAGGAATTTGGAAACATTCAGCCCATAACAATGACTTTAGGATCTATGCTTCAAGCACAACTAAGTATCAATCAATTATAAGCTATTACTGACAAATAGCTATTATTAACATTTCAAAAAGGTGTAAAGTACACTTGGAAAAAATGACTTTGGTACTGCAGCTGTTTTAGTGCGCTCAGATTCAGAAAACTACCTGTTCTGGAGGGAGGGAAGGTGGCAGGGAAGCAGCGTGTAAAAGTTTCTCTCCAAGGCCAGGGGCACCATCTAGGTGCTCCGCAGGAGAGCCTATTTCATATAAAATACATGGCTAGGGATATAGCTGGGATAATGGCCAACAAAAACATACTCCCCTCCTTCAATCTGCTGCTGCTGCTGCTGCTGCTGCTGAGTTGCTTCAGTCCTGTCCGACTCTGTGCGACCCCATAGACGGCAGCCCACCAGGCTCCCCCATCCCTGGGATTCTCCAGCCAAGAACACTGGAGTGAGTTGCCATTTCCTTCTCCAGTGCATGAAAGTGAAAAGTGAAAGTGAAGTTGCTCAGTCGTGTCCGACTCTTAGTGACCCCATGGACTGCAGCCTACCAGGCTCCTCCGTCCATGGGACTTTCCAGGCAAGAGTACTGGAGTGGGGTGCCACTGTGTTCTCTGCAATTTGCTTCTGGTCGTTACAAAAAAATTTCAAGACATAATTTATCCCACAAAATGAGTTTGACCCAAGGAATGTGAGAATGTATGCATTTATGTGTATGTGTATGTAAATATTTATACATATATTCAAGGTAATGCATTTTAAAATTGGGGCCTTTAACCAAAATCCATAACCAAAAGTCCATGGGGTCCCAAACAGTTGGACATGACTGAACAACAATCAAAATACAGCTAGAGTCACAGACTTGGGCTCAAATTCCGGTTCTGGACCACAAAGATGAGACCTTGAGCAAGTGATACATAATCTTTCTCGCCAATTTTTACTATAAAGTCAGTGAAGACATTTAGAAGTCATGATGATGGATACTGTCTCTCGCTGGGACTCACTGATTTTAAATATTAGTTTAAATGACCAAATTCAGAGAGGCCTGAGTCAGTGATCTCACTGACTTGCTGGTCTCAACTGTGGCTGCACAACACAATCCTCTGGGAACCTGTGAAAACTACTGAGGCTTTCACACCATCCCTGGAGATCCATTCAAATGGTCTCCAGTGAGTATACGCACAAGAAAGGATGGAAGGATGAATAGGGAGCAGATGTATATAATTCCTTCCTACATGATTCTGATCCTCAGAAGGAATGAAAACTGTTCATTTATCTAACCCCTTCATTTCACTGAAGATTGAGGCTTTTACATGTTTTAAGTTTCACAGTTAAGAGGCAAAACTGAACCTAACAGAATCTTTGATAGGAATGGAGTTGACTGACAAAAAGTACTATTAGTAAGAATTTATACAAAGTTATGTTGTTACACAAAAAGCAATAAGCTATAGGTAGATCGTTTAGAGACAGAAACAACTCTCTCCAACAACCTAGGTGAGATAGACTAAATGTGGTCAAAAATTCTTTGTGGGTCTTCCCATCAAGAGGGAGATTCTATTTCCCCATCCCTTGATTACGAGCTTGCTTTGACCAAAATTTAAAGTGGTGTTAGCCCCAGGGCTTAGCACTGGAGAGTGCTTGCAGCTGCAGCTGTGGTACTTCTGGATGGTGCCCTTAGGAGGCCATGTAAAGCAGCTGATCCAGCTTTCCAGGTGAGCAGCTACACGCAGCAGAACTGAGGTGGGCCCAGTCAACAACCAGTACCATATGTAAACATATGGACGAGGCCATCTGGGAGCTACCAGCACAGCTCACCCTCAAGCCAAAGGAAACTGCAGGAATGAGCCCAGGTGAAGTCAGCAGCAGAACCAGTAGCCAAACCAAAGAACTTAAGAGAAAGAATGAATCTGCTTTAAGTCACTAAGCTTTGGGATGGTCTGTTACACCGTAACAGAAAACTGAAACAGCTTGTTTCACTTCCATTTTATCATGAGGAAACTAAAGCTTAGAAAAGGCAAGATATGCAAGGGAACACAGGCAATTTAAATGACAGTCAGGAGTTTAACCTAAGTCTGTCTCCAAAGCTGCACCACTTTATGTTTCTTAGTAAAAGCTGAAATCATGGTGTATCTTAAATTATCAGAAAAATATATATTGAAAAGTTATACACTTAGTCCAAGAACAGATGAATAGTTCACTTAAGAGCTGAAGGTTCATACAGAATAAATTTTGCTGAATTAGATATTTTCTACGAAAGGTTCAAACGTTTATGCGATTTTCCCCAAGTGAAAAGCATCCAAAATAAAATACTCTAACACAGAAAAATTGTATGTAAGAAGCTACCTGGGAATATTTTTTGGAAGTCACAATCTGATTTCACAAACCCCACATGGTCATTTAATCCAAATACTTGTTAAAAACATATTTCTAATAGTTACACTGAAAGAGAAATCATAAGCATATATTCTAAATGTATATACCTGATTATTTTTCTTTTCAAATCCCAGCCATATACCTCGCCATTTCCTTTGTAGCGAGTTCCAGAGACAATGTCAAAATTACCCTCCTTTTGCTTCCTATAGAAAAAATAAATTAGGTGTCAATTTAAAACTTGCTGAAACAAAGCTCCTAAGTATTTTTAATTCTAACAGATACCACAAGAATTCCTTCCTGAAAAGGCTGCAGTAACTCACTTGTGTCCATTTTCTACCATCTTATCGGTGCTGGAGGTAGTGCTTCATAGGTTTTTAATTTTGAAAAGCTAATGGGTAGTAAACATGTGACACATGGTTACTTCAATTGCATTTCCCTGACTACATCCCAGGGTGAGCATCTTCTCTTAGGGTTATTAGCCATTTGGATTTTTTCTACATATGGCCTGTTTGCATCTTTCGCCCATTTTCTAGTCCACTGGTTCCACTGCCTTAGCAGGTCAAAGGAGTTTTGGGGTAGTGGCGATCTAAGTAGAGAAGGTGTTTTTGAGGTGACTTTATGCAGAGATCAAAGGAGAAGCAGTTGGCACTAAGGAGCTGCGACACAGCACTTCAGACAAGGCGGAGGGCAGAGGGTGAGCTCAGATCGCAAGGCAGGGGCCACTTCACAGAGGGCTTGAATGGCAAGTAAAGGAATGGAGATTCTCCCTGTGGTCACAGGACCTCCTGAAGTACTCTACACAGGTGGCATGATCTGACTCTGTTTTTTGTCTGAAACGTGTCATGGTCTCTCGGATTTTCTAAAAATGTTTTTACATTACCTGTAAATAAATAGAATTTTGTACCCTTTACTGATATATGCTAAATTCTTATGCTACAACACTACTTAAAATTTCCATGTTTAATGACATCTGGTATACCTACAGTCATTGATGAGTTTATTGGAAATTAATTCAGCATCTCATCATTTGCTAAGAGTTTCATGGGGAAATCCACTGATGGTTAGGACTCCTGCTTTCACTGCTGGGGGCCCAGGTTCAAGCCCTGGTCAGGGAACTAAGATCCCACAAGCTGTGGTGGGTTAGTTGCTAAGTCGTGTCCAATTCTTGTGACCCCACTGCCAGGCTCCTCTGTCCATGGGATTCTCCAAGCAAGAATACTGGAGCGGGTGGCCCAGCCATGCGGTGCAGCAAAAAGAAAAAGGTAAGACACTCTGATGTAGGACTAGGTTGTCTTCCGTATGTGCAACTGGTTTCCTTCCATTTCTACACTCACATTTTAAGAAGAAATGGATAGTGACTTTTATGACATACCCTTTAGCACCTATAGACTTAATCAGACTGCCTTCTTTGTTAATGTGATAAATGAATTATTTTGACAGATTCCTGATTTGGGCATTCATTCCTAAAATAAACCCCATCTATTCATAGGGTTTTACCCTTTTGATGCAGGGTTTAATTCCATTTAACAGGGAAGGTGTTTTTCATCTTTTTCTACAGTATTTATAGAAATTAATGATGGTTTATAGAAATTTTCTACAGTGTTTATAGAATTAGGTAATAAAAGGATTTTCAGTTAGTCCTCTCAGGGCCCCTAAAATACTTCATTTAGTCTTATAACTATATTTACATGCCTCAAATCTATACACTGTTTTTATTTTTGATAGCAAACTTAAAATAGCATGAGCATTTTAATGAATGAAAAATGAAGTAAAAAAATCAAAACAAATGACTTGAATCATAATTCTTTCAAACATTAGAAATACCTACCTAATGAATTCAGGAATAAATTTTGGCTGAAATTAAGAATAAACAGTAGGTCAGTAAAATAGGCTAAGACTATAATAAATAGCTAATAAAGAAACATACCACTCACATGATGTGAGAGGTCAGCATCCATGATGATTATGTAGTTGCCTGTGGCATGTTTCATCCCGTGAATATATGCAGTTCCTAAAAATGAAAACATCTGTATCCATTAAAAGAAGTCACCAGAAATGCTGAGGTCACATCTAAACAGGGAAGAAACTGCTGAGCACCTCTGAGAAGCCATCAGTCCTCCAGGGCTGACACGGAACTGTCGTCTCACTTTAGTCCTGGGCACCACCCTGTGATGCCTGGACCCCCACCTAACCTGTCTCTCTGCTTCTGCTCTTCCCATCACCACTGCCCCACAACAGCTACCCAGGGAGTGTCTTCCACACTTTAAGCCTGGTACACAAGAGCCCTGAATCTGGGGCCAAAGGTGCAACTAGCAATTACTTAGCCATGATCATGCCTAAAGTTCCTCAAGGACTTGGCAGGTAAGGGTAACTGGTCAGGAAAAGGAGATGGGAATTCCTGCGTTCTCTAGCCCCAATCCAACACAGTAGCTTATGAGCAAGGCTGAACTCTTCTGACTTCTGTTAAGAAGTGACTGCCTATAGGTTTTTGGATTGCCACTGACTGGTTAATAAGTCTTGGTGGGTTTCAGGGCAGTTTCAAAATTACTTCAATCTTGAAGAACCTTCTGGATTTAGATATTCAGAGCATTTGATCATGCCATGAAATCAAGGATCTTCAGACAGCAGGTACTCAATTTCCAAGTACTGTGTTTCCTACATGCTCCCCCAATTTTTCAATAATAGTTAACACTTTTCAACATACAACAACTGTGACCGACAACAGAAATAAAGGCATTCAAGATTTTTATCTCAGAACGAGACTGAATTCATTTGAGATTTTCTATAACCTCTTACATTGTAAAGCCAGAACAGCTTTCTTTAAAAAAAAAAAATAAATAAATACCTTTTAAAAACCTTTAACTTAAAGAAATGTTCAAGGACTTACAGCTAAGGCAGTGTGCTGGTCCAAATGTTTGCCCTTAGATCCCTTCTCTGTTCTAAATATATCGCAAAGTACTATATTTGTTCTCTTGTCAACTGATTTCCAAACAGCTTTGGGAAGCATAGGAAGATGGGAGATTTCAAGCAGAAGGGGAAAAGTCCAAGAGTCCTCCCCCTTACTCCACCTCTCAGCACGGACCAGATTCCCTCCACAGCTCCCACTTCCACCAGGTACCCCTGACTCTACCATTCTAGCTCCTCCGGGCATGCAGCCTGGGTCCCCGGCTCTAAAAACACCAGCTCCTCCATTGCTGCTCCAGCCCTGGGGAAGCAGTAGTGACCTCCAGCAGCTACCAATCTCTGAGTAACCTCACTCTTCCATTTGGCTTCTCAGCAATTCCTTCACTGGTGTAACTAGATTCTCTATATTAAATTCCTCATATTGAAAGACTTACAATAGTTTCTGTTTTTCTAAGAGGGCCTTGGTTGATACAGGCAACTCAAGTTAAACCAACTAAATGTCATTAAGATCATTAAAAATCGTCACAGGTGGTCACTGTATTTTGGCCCTGTTCCAAACTGGGAAACTACACATGGGAAATATTATCAAGGTAAGGAGCAGGTATGGGCGGGGGGCGGGCACGGGGGTGAGAGGTTCTGCTTACCTAGTCCCAACTTTTTCTCCCGTGGCCTTAGAAGCTGTAAGGATAAGAAATGGCATTTTAACACAAATAACCGAAAATCTAATAAAAACTCTTTTTAAATAAGTGCTCACTCATTTTAACAGAAATACAGTTGCATTTATTAGAACTTAAAGCAGAATATGCCTAACAATTTTTTCCAAAATAAAAAATGCATTTAGTAACAGTTAAATAATTTAACAGCTTTTAAGGAAAAGTAACATTCTTTTACCCAACTCCCCCCAGGCAAAATCTTAAACTCTAGGCCCCCTCCTCGGTGCTACCCGCCAAAAAACAATGTATTTTTTTTTGTCTATTACTTATCATTTTAAGCAGTATCTATTGATTCCTTCCTAAGAAAACTGAGGATTTAACTCACTTATACCTTTTTGGAATATTTGATAACCATACATGTTTTCTCAATTCCCTCTTTTAAATGTTGATATTCTATCAACTTATCTTGATTTTATGTTTAGATGACCTTATCTCACTCTCTATTGGTCCACTCACATGATTTCAGGTTATATTCCTAAAAGATTTCCTTTCTCTCTCCTTATTGCTTGTCAATTAGTCTTTCTATATGTTCTGGTTCACATATAAACCCTGACTTAGTTTTTTCCTTTTTTCTCTAAATTTCTAGAAAAGTAGAATGCCAGTGTTTGACACCAAGTTTCTGAGGTAGGGGTTGAAGACTCACCACTGAGCGTTTCTTATCCCCCCCTGCACTGGGAAGTATGTAGGCAGACTGTCTCAGACTGCAAACTTCCAAACAAAGTATTTTCAATTTAATTCAAACAGGTTATACTTTTTAACTACACGAAAGCTGCTGCAGGTCTAAAGGAGGAACAAAGACAGACAAAATACATTCCTGCCTGATGAGCTCTTATATACAGGAGAACCAGACATTCAATCAATCATCTATGATAATTACAATTCACTAAACAAAATCAAATGATGTCAGGTTTTATCTGATTCTGTGCTTGACGGTTACCGTCAAAATACTGACCTCATCTGGTATTTGCACTGAAAACTCAGATTTTTACAGTTTATCTTAGATTTTCTATAACCCTGTCTTTTAGCTTAAAAGAAAAAAACTCATTTTCAAAGAATAATTTTATTATTTATAATTTTCAGACTTTCAAAGGTTTATATTAAATAGCTCCATCTTTTTTTCCACCTGAAATATTACTTCCAGCCAGTTTGAAAGGCTAGCTAACAAAGCATCTATGAATATTTCATCTGAGATTTTCTAAGGTGCTTCCTTTTTTTCAATTCCCTCCTCCCCCAAATGAATATACCTCTGTGACTTAAAAAGCAAGCAAGTACCATCTTTGGCATAGCTTCTTATTGGTACTCACATACACACACACCCCCAGCAGTTTTCTTAAATGACCTAAAAGTGATAAAATAACGAGTAGGCAATTTCCCTGGTACCACACGGAAATCGTACAGTAAATGCAATTTTTTCCCTCATCCTTTTAAATTTTATTAGATTGATGAGGAAAGTGGAATTCTTTGAAAACCATGTTGTTTTAGAATTTGAGGTCAATTCAGCAGGCACAATCATTCACACCTCAAGGTTGAGGTTCGAAGATAAAAGGATTCAAAACACTGTCAGGCTGATGTTTCCAGGTTAAATGGAAGTACACAGTGAGAATATTCTATGCATTATGTGAATCAGTGCAGTTGGCCCAGAACCTATAAAAGAAGAACTGAGGAACTGTTGGTCAAAAATATGAGTCAACCATTATTGAAAGTCACTGCTAAAAGGATTAAAATCTAAGCTTTTATCTCCTCTGTAAGCTTGTACATCTGGAAATATTCAGAAAGGACTGAGGTGTGATGGTTCCGTGAATTTGTCCGTGAGATGGAAGGAAGCTCTAGCACAGGATAGATTTATACTGTCCATAAGCGTAACATATTTCCTGGGACTTTGCTGATGGTCCTTCCAATGCAGGGGGCCCAGGATCAATCCTTGGTCTGGGAACTAGAACCTGTATACCACAACTAAGACCTGCCACAGCCAAAAAACTTAAAGAGAGAGAGTGTAACACCTTTCCTTTAGACTCTTCTCATTAACTAAGCTCTCCTCTGACTGCACAGAAATTATTCCATTATTGGGATTAATCAGGAATATGTGGACTCAAGGGTCTACTCTGTATGATGCTTCACTGCTACTTCTTGAAATGCAAGCATCAATAAAGGTTCTCCGAGAGACGTCTTTATGCCTATACCAACGGGCTCTCTTTGGCACAAGGGGGTAATTTTGCTGGCAAAGGGACGTCTGACGATGCCCAGAGCTATTTCTGGTTGCTGCACTGCGGGGGTCGCTGCTGCATCTTGTGGGTAGAGTCCAGGGCTGATGCTGAACAGATTGTAACATACAGGACAGTCCCTCACAGCAAAGACCCCTCAGGTCCCAATGTCTAGTGGCAAGACAGAGAAATTCTCATCTACGCAAATTACAAAATACTGTCTAAAATGTGTTTTCTAATTAAATCTGGATTTAACTGTTTTTGGCCCAAGAATTGGCTGAAGTAAACTAAAAAATCTACTCCAGCATTCATAAAGCCAAACCACTGATCAAAAATAAAAATGCCCAAGTTACTCCCGTAGAACAGGCTTTAAGGTACAGTGAGAAAGTTTCAGACTCAGAAAGTCAGTCTATTTCACAATACTATCCTACAGATAAAACTGCCAGGTTCTTTGAAAAATCATGTTTCACATGAAAACAGTCAGTCACCTTTCCCAGCTACAAGCTTTTAGCTGCAGACCGTGTTCTCTACTGAAAGTACGAGAATGCCTAGAGAAAGTGAGCAAGAAAGATCCAGGCACGCATTACTAACTGCAACCTAGTTTTAAAACTTGCTGTTTAGTTGCTGAGTTGTGTCCAACTTTTGAGACCCCACAGACTGCAGCTCACAAGGCTCCTCTGCCCATGGGATTTTCAAGATAAGAATACTAGAGTGGCTTGCCATTTTCTTCTCCAGGGGATCTTCCCAACGCAGGGATCAAACCCAAGTTTTCCTGCACTGGAAGGAGGATTCTTTACCACTGAGTCAGCAGGGAAGTCCCTTGTTCTATAATACTTCTGAATTCAGTATCATGCTTTAATTCTGCCCTTCAAGGAAACTGATTTGCAGTCAGACATAAAGAGTTCATCCAAGGGCCCACTGTTCTGCAGTAAATCTACCAATGACTCAACATACCAAAGGTATGTAAAACCTCAAGCACAATGAAAATGCATCTAAATCCCAAGCGTATATAGAGCGCTTTGTCTTTTCGGTTTCTAGACAGAGGGAATCTAAGCACTGTTCATTTACCATCTTTCCCGCATATAAANTATTGACCAGGTCAAGGGAGCTTCCCAGGTAGCGCTAGTGGTAAAGAACCCACCTGCCAATGCAGGAGACGTAAGAGACACAGGTTCGATCCCTGGGTCAGGAAGATCCCAGGAGGAGGAAATGGCAGCCCACTCCAATATTCTTGCCTGCAGAATCCCATGAACGGAGGAGCCTGCTTTGCAACCATAGGGTTGCAAAGAGTGGGACATGGCTGAAGTGACTTAGCACACACACGCAAGGGAGCTGTCCCCTTGGGATGGTTGCCCGGCTGTTCTTGGCTGTATTTGTTGTGTGCAGGAGTTGATTTATGCTGTTCTTTCTGGTTTACCCTGGTAGCTGTGGTGCCTCCTTGCTAAACTTTCATGTGTTGTGAACTGCTTTTCTTAAACAAATATGTTCTCTGTTAACTCATTTTTCAAACTCAAGTGTGTTTATTACATACCTACCCATCTCTCCATCTGTGTTATTGATTACTCTGGATGTTGGTAACCTGGGTTGGTATCCAGTTGCCCTTAGATCCTGATTACCTAGGATTAGACTGATTTACCCAATTTGATTTTCTACTTATCAGCAGAGGGTAAAGCAGAAAGATTCTTCTTTCAACTTTTGTTACGAGAAACCCTTCCAAGAGGCCAGAATTTATCTTCCTGCCTTGGAAAGGCCAGATGATGGATCAGATGGGGATCAGTCTTTGCCAGTTCATTCTATAGCCTGATCCCCAAAGTGTTTTACTGAGTTCTCATCATATCAGATGTCTGAGGTTGGGTGGATGTGGTGCATATACAGAGGAAGGTAGCTGATGCCATTATTTCTGTGGTCATCAGTCACAGTCCAGAGAAGGAAGTGTGGCAAATGGAGCTGATTTGGTTCTGAAAGTTGTTTTTCGTTGTTGTTGTTTTTTTAATGATTTCAGCTTATTTTCATGAGATTTGACTCAGGATCCTTTTGGCAATAAGTAACAGAAACATGAAAGAGGGTTTAAAAAACACATATATAGTGAAGTCGGTCAGAAAGAGAAAAACAGATATTGTATACTCATACATGTGTATGGAATCTAGAAAGACGGTACACTTTTTGCAGAGCAGCAGTGGAGACACAGACGTTGAGAACAGACTTATGGACACAGCTCAGGGTCGGGGGGAGAAAGAAGAGGTGGGATGTATGGCGAGAGTAACATGGAAACATATATTACTATATGTAAAGTAGATAGCCAATGGGAATTTGCTGTATGACTCAAGGAACTCAAGCCAGGGCTTGGTGACAACCTAGAGGGGTGCGATGAGGGTGGAGGTGGGAGGTATGTTCCAGTGGAAGGGGACATGCATAGATCTATGGCTGATTCACATTAATGTTTGGTAGAAACCAACACAATACTATAAAGCAATTATCCTTCAGTTAAAAATAAATGAATTTTTCAAAAAATCCATATCAGTAAAAAGTCAAGGAGTAAAGTTGAATCAGGGGGCTTAAAAATGTCAGTGGGTCTCTCTCTCTACTTCTGGCTTTGTCCTGTTTCTTTCTCAGCTCTGCTTTCCTACCTTCCTCCCCTTTTTTCCTCCTCTTTCTTTTTCCTTTTTTTTTTTTGACCACACCATGCAGCTTATGGGATCTTGTTCCCTGTCCAGGAATCGAACACGAGCCCCTGGCAGTCAAAGCGCAGAGTCCTAACCACTGAACTGCCAGGGAATTCCCTGCTCTGCTTTCCTTTGGATTGGTTTTGTTTTCAGGCATCAGAAAGGTGCAGCAAAATCCTCAGGTTGCTGCTCACATGCCCACTTCTTGAACCTGAGCAAGGGGTGCCTGGCCTGAATCATATGCCCCTTTCGAGCAGAGCTAGTATAATACTAGTTAGCAGTCAGGCTAAGCTGCTATAACCAAAAGGCCCCAAAGTACAGTGGCTCACTATAGAAGACTTATAGACCCAACGTATAATGGCTCATTACAAAAAACTAGGAATAAAACCACTGTATGATCCAGCAATCCCACTGCTAGGCATATACCTGAGGAAACCAAAATTGAAAAAGACGCTTGTACCCCAATGTTCATTGCAGCAGTATTTACAATACCTAGAACTTGGAAGCAGCCTAGATATCCATCAACCAATGAATGGATAAAGAAGCTGTGGTACGTACGTACAATATTAGTCAGTCATAAAAAGGAATGCATTTGAGTCAGTTTAATGAGGTGAGCAAACCTAGAGCCTATTATACAGAGCAAAGTAAGTCAGAAAGAGAAATGTGAATATCGCATCCTGATGCATATATATGGAATCCAGAAAGATGATACTGATGAATTTATTTTCAGGGTGGCTATGGAGAAACAGACACAGAGAACAGACCTATGGACACGGTGGGGAGGGGAGGAGGGAGAGGGTGAGAGTATGGAGAGAGTAACATGGAAGCTTACATTACCACGTGTAAAATAGATAGCCAACGGGAATTTGTTGTATGACTGAAACAGGGGCTCTGTGACAATCTAGAAGGGTGGAAGAAAATGACAGAAAAAACAACTACAGTAGCTCAAACAAGGTGGAAGTGTGTCTCTGTGATAACAGTTCAGAGGCAGGGGGAGTCCGGGACTGGCTCTGCCCCACGAGGTCATTCAAAGATAAGATAGGCTGCTGGGCTGGCTCTGTCTTCTCAACATGTGGCATCATCTCTAGCACTGAGGCTGCTTGCTCTGGTGTCTGCCTTTCTTAGGAAGTGGGAGAAAGGCACGAGAGAGCATGCTTTTAAGTAAGTGATGTGGGATTTGCACATGTCACTTCTATTCACTTTCCACTGGCAAGAGCCTGGCCGTACCTGGCAGCTCAGTGTTGGGCATGGGGCCGGTTACAGAAGATTCCGGCCAGCTGGGTGCACTTGGTAGAGGTCTCTGTGACTGGTGGGTCCTCTCTCCCACTTCAACATTCTAGGTGTGGCTACAGAGGAGGCTACATGGAGGTGATCAACCTGCACCCTGAAATCAAGGGCCAGCTGGTGAAGCTGCTCTCGGTGCGTCTGTGCCCACCAGTGTCTGGGCAGGCTGCCATGGACATTGTCGTGAACCCCCCGGTGCCGGGAGAGGAATCCTTCGAGCAGTTCAGCAGGGTGAGTCGGCTGCGTCCCGTGGCCTGTCTGCATCACTGCTGTGGCCAGCATTCACCATGTATAGTCTGCATGGCCAGCCTCTCTCCAGATGACCTCCAGGGCACACTTATGGTGCCACATGGTGCCTGACCCACCCCAGTAAGGTTAAGTCTCAGGATGTGGCTGGGCTGTATTTGAAGTGGGAGGACTGTGCGCACTGTGGGTGTGAGCACCTCTTTCTCCTCACCTGTGTGCACCACAGATGGGCAGGCGCTCAGAGGGAATGGCCTCATGTCCTGAGAACATGGAGGGCAGAGAAGGGTGATGATTCTGTTACTGAAGTAAAAGGGGGAAATGGATGAGCATGCCATTGATTCTAGACCACAGACCTGCCTGTGGCTTAACCAGATGTCCTTGCAGCTTGAAGTGATGCAGACAGGCCCTTTCAACTGCAGGTGACAAAAACCCAACTCTAACGAGTTTGAACAAAAATGGAACTCATTGAAGAAGTCAGCTCCCAACTATTTTAGATTCACAATCTTTCTTTTTCAATTGTGGTAAATTACACAGAACATAAAATTTGCCACTCTGATCTTTTTTGACTGAACAGTTTAGTGAATAAAGTACATCCACATTGTGCAACCATTACCAGCATCCATCTCCAGAACCTTTTCCCAAACTGAAATGGTACCCATTAAACAATAGCTCCTCATTTCCCCCTTCCCCAGCCCCTGGTAACCGCCAATTTACTTTCTTTCTCTGAGAATATGACTGCCTTAGGTACCTCATATATGGCGTTTATCTTGTGGCTGGTTTATTTCAGTTGGCACTATGTCTTCAAGGCTTGTCCCTGTCAGGGGGTGTGTCAGAATGTGCTTCCTTTTGAAGACAGGGTAACGTTCCACTGTGTGGGCGCGCTGTGTTCTGATTCGTTCATGCACAGGGCACACCGCTTCACTTCCAGTCCAGCAGTGCTTGCACAAGTGTTGGGCTGCCTGCTCCAGCTTTGGCCATGTGTCAAGCTCCCAGCCTATCACTGATGTGCTTTGCCTGGATTGTGTGCCCCAGCACATCACATGGACTGGGGAAAGGGTAGCTCCCCAGAATTAAATGGTGGGGCTGTCTCCTAGAAGCACATTCTAGGATGTTCCGTCCAGGGCCACGTTTGTTCAGGCCGATGGGGAGGGACTGGTTTTTCTTGTTTTCGGGAATGACGTCTTGGTACGAGAGTAGACCCCCATGACGCTAGCCACCTAGGACCTACTTGTGACTCATGTGCCCCTGCCCAGGGCCCATGGCAACCACATGGGCTGAGTGTCTGTGGAGGGCATTCTGCAGAGGGACACGTGTCTTGCCCGCCTCTCTGGTTTGTTGCTCAAGCACACAACAGCTTGCCTTTCACCAGTCTGCCTGGACACCCTAGTTTGAAGGAATGGCTTTCAGTGTCTGGAGCCATGGTGTCTGGAGATGCTGACTCCTATGCTTTCTCTGTCTCCTTAGGAGAAAGAGTCCGTCTTGGGTAATTTGGCCAAAAAAGCTAAACTGACAGAAGACATGTTTAACCAAGTCCCAGGAATTCAGTGCAACCCCTTGATGGGGGCCATGTACGCCTTTCCTCGAATCTTCATCCCTGCGAAAGCCATGGAGGCAGCTCAGGTCAGAGGTGCCGGATTGGGCTGGCTCTCTCAGCAGGTTCACTGGGAACTCTTTCTTCCCTTGAGAAGCACAAGTGCTGGCCCCTGAGGCTCTGAACTGGGTGTATCCATTGGTCAGGTGGTACTTAACGTGTAAAGATGACGGGCTCCTGGAGACCCAGCCCTGCAGCAGCTGTGGTGATGGGGTGGGCGTGAGGTCAGACCCAGGTGAGATGTGATGCATTTAAAACTGGACAGACACTGGGGAAGCACCAAGAGCTGTCTCCTCCACCTGGCCACCATATCCCACAATAGTGCTGCTCAAACTTGGATGTGTACATGGATCACCTGAGGCCCTGTTAAAAATGTCAGTTCTGGTTCAGAAAGTCTATAGAGGGGCCCAAGGTTCTGCATTTCCAGTAAGTTCTCAGGTTGTGCCGCTGACCCTGGTTTGAGGATCAATGGCCAGAGCCTATTTCTGAAAGTGTCCTCACACCCCCTAACCTACCTTGTTAAATATTCAGAATCTGGCCCCATCCCTCAGCCTGTTGAATCAGAATCCCAGGTGTCGGAGCCCGAGAATCTATTTAAGAGGTGGCCTGGTTGTGCAAACTGAAGTGTGAGAAGCACCATCAGCAGGGCCCCTGAGAGGCTTGTTCCTTAAGGCTCCCCTGGGCACAGACCCAGGGGCCTGGCTTGGTGTGGAGGCCAAGGCCAATGCTTGGGGAGCTCCTCTGTGGGTGGCGCACAATGGACTCGGGCTGGCACTCCCTAGGGGACAGCAGAAGCCCCACAGCCCACAGCTGTCCCAAAGCGGCCTTTCGGTTCTTTGCTCCCGGCCCCAGCTGCCTGCGTACCCAGTGTCCTGCCTTCTTTCTCACAGGAAGAGAGGGTGGAGGAACCTGCCATGGCAGGGAACCTGCCATGTCAAGCACACTGGGCTTTGAGAGCGTAATGGTGGGTCTGTGCAGTGTGAAATCGGGAATGACTCCTAAGTTCTGCCCTGTTCCCTCAGGCCCATAAGATGGCCCCTGACATGTTCTACTGCATGAAGCTCCTGGAGGAGACGGGCATCTGTGTCGTGCCGGGCAGTGGCTTCGGGCAGAGGGAAGGCACCTACCACTTCAGGTACCACTGCCTCTGTGCTGGGGCGGGTGGGTCCTGGTTTGTCTTGGGAAACTTGGGCTTCTTAACAGCAAGGCAACTTCAGAGACGGAGACGTGTGAAGCCCCTGTGCCCTCATCCCACTCGCGTTCTGTCCTGCTGCAGAGATAGCCGAGACACTGCACAGGGACTCAGGAAGACTATGGGTGGACTCCACGGTCGTCTCCGTGACTGCTGTCTCCCCCTCCACCACCTCCATCTATCACATGCTATCTGCAATGTTCCCCCTGCTGGGTTTTGTTTTCTTCCCTTGTCCCTTTTCACCTCCATGATGTATCAATCTGCATCCAGGAGCTCAGTAGCTTGTCCACTGAGCCAAAAACCTGCTGAGATGTATTGACTGCTGTCTCCCCCTCCACCGCCTTCATCTATCACATGCTATCTGCAGTGTTCCCCCTGCTGGGTTTTCTTTTCTTCCCTTGTCCCTTTTCACCTCCATGATGTATCAATCTGCATCCAGGAGCTCAGTAGCGTGTCCACTGAGCCAAAAACCTGCTGAGATGTTGCCTCTGAGATACGGTGAAATTACTGTGCTGCCTTTCACAGGCATGGGACTCTACCAGGCCAGCTGAACAGCTCAGCCAGGGCTTCCCACCAAGGCCAGCAGCAGATGTCAAAAAAAGAAATGTCTTGGGCTTTGCACCTGGGGCCAATTTTGAGTCAGTGAAGGTCATGGGCAGTGCCCCTCAATGGACAAATGTGTGTGGATAGCCTTTCCACCCTAGTTGGGTTCATCTTGGCAATTTGTGGCTCTCTCAAGAAGTGGTTACTTCTTAAGAGCTGCCCTTAGGGATGGAAAGCAAGTTGACAGGATTGGAGGGAGGAGTTAGTTACCATGGCAACTTGGAGATTCCTATGGAGGGAAGTTTTGACTGAAGGTTCTCACTATGAGACTGATAGTGGAGATGGAAACGGCTTATCTAGCAGGAGTAGCGACGGCTCCAGAAAAAAGTTCTGTGCACCTGTCAGAGTGGTGGGTGGGCCTCCTGTGATTATGGGTGGATGGCTTAAGTAAGCTGAGATGCCGCCACCAGCTCACTGCATTTGTTCACATGTATGAGTTGGCTAAAATAAATATGTGAATGATGAAGGAAAGTGGTTCAGCAATTGCCAGGTGCTGTACAGGGCCCGTCCCTCCCCAGGAAGCTTGCCTGCCCTGTGTGCAGGTAGAGGAGTGACCTGCCAGCTTCATCCCTGTCCCCTTCTCCAGAACAACTCGTGTCCGACTGTGCTGTTCTCCTTCCTGACAGAATGACTATTCTCCCTCCGGTCGAGAAACTAAAGACGGTTCTACAGAAGGTGAAGGACTTTCACATAAAGTTCCTGGAGGAGTACGCGTGAGGACCCCTCGGGCCCCAGAGGGAGACCGGGCCCCCGGCCTGCCTCCTGATATGCCCGTCCAGCCCAGACTCGCCTCCCGCAGCGACTCCGCCTCAGGCCTTACGACGGCCACTGGTCGCTTTCATCCCCATTTTGCCCCAGGAGACTTCTTTCTTTGTGCCTTGATGTTGGGAGCACCTCTCTTCTGAGCAAATGTGAATCGGGGATGCCTCAGAAGCCCTGTTTTTTTGATGCAGCCAAAGTAGAGGGGACTCGCTCAGCGTTAATGTGGTAGTGTTCTCCGAATCTGTTGTTGTTGCTTGTGGAAAATTCATTTGGGGTTTAAAACAGCCTGGGTGTATTCGGTGAGCTGCTTCAGGTTTGCAGAAACAAGGCATCAGGAAATGTATAACTTAACCACGATGAGGACTGGAAATCCCAAACTCACCGCCATGATCTGTGAAATAAAACCCTTAGCGGTGTGAAAATCTTTTCCTTCAAACAGGAGAGCCTGGAGTCCACTGGAGGCCCAGAGAGGGCCCATCCTTCTGACTTGGAGGCAGGCATCCTGCTCTCAGACGAGAATGGTGAGGGGAGCAGTGCAAGGATGCCAGGCTGGGGGGTGGTGGGTGTGGGGATTATTGCCAAGGCCAGAAGGTCCACCAGGGGAGGGGTAGGTGCGAGCCAGGCTCCGAGTTGAACCAGGCTTCCATCTGGGAGCACACGGCAGGTAGTGAGGACTCTGCCCACAGAGGGGCTGCAGGTGAAGGGTTCTCCTGAGCTTTCTTAGGCTGGGACACCCATCTTGAGGTCTCCCTGAGCTCCAGGGGCACGGGGTTTATCAGCCCAGCCATATCTCAGTCGTGGGGGATTCTGCCTGATGGTGTGTGGATCTATCCCACTGTTACCCAAAAGCCAGCCTCACCCAAGGGCTTCAGGGAGCTTTTAGGCAATAGTAGAACAAGGAAACTCTGAAAATGTCCTAGTGAAGGAGGGTATCCTGAAGACAGTTAAACCACATGCCCCTCCTGTAGTGTTTGTTCTTTGGACCAAGCAGAATTTGGTCCCTATCCTAGCTCTTAATTGGTCCAAGTGCCTGGTAGCATGCCTGCTCTGAACATGTGATCCGATTCAAAGTTTATGAAAGTGTTCGATAAGTAAAGTGTTTTGCCTCCCATCTGTTGCTGGCTCCCCTCCCAGGCTCTGTAGACTGTCTCGTAGCCTCAGTCATCTTTTGGGGGTAGAGGTGGGGGATCATCCCCCAAGCCTACAGCTTCCCTGCCATGTGCAAACCTGAGTGGGGGGCCTGACCCACACTTCCGGAAGTAGGCACCTCAGGCCGCAGCAGGCTTATGCCCTCTTCTCTGGGCCGTCCCTGGTAGGCTTCGCTGAGAAGCCAAGGCCAGCTCAGGAGTCAGGGGATCCAGCAAGTCCTAAAGTGGAATTGAAGGGACCGAAGAGAGAAATCTAAAGAGGCTAAAAGAGTGAACTTTGAAAGCAGCCTCCTGTCCTGTAATCTCCACGCCAGGTCCACGCACAGGATGCAATAGGAAACTTCAGACTGCCCCTGTCCACTAGCATCACAGTCCCTATGAAGAAAGTAACCACAATCTCAAATAACAAAGGGAATGTTTTAGAACTTTTTCTTCCTTAAAACTTCGAGAAAGTTGCACTTGTGCTTGTTGATGGTATATAAGCCAGGATGTATCCCAGAGTTTGAGATTTCTGGTGAAAAGGTTAAATAGTAGAAGCTAGTATATTTTCTATATTTTTGTAACAATTGCTTTTTTCATGGGGGGAGTTGGGGTTAGTATTTGTAGTTTTAACAAGTCCAGTAGTTTTTTTAAATGAATCTCTTCAGATTATAAGTAACCCCTAAAAACTTTGCAACGTTTACATGATTTTTAAAAAAAGATGCCATATACATTTGGTTTGCTTTTAAAAATAAGTAAATTCTTAATAAGGTCAGCTAGCTGGTTTAGGAGGTTAACTTGATTCAGGTAGAAACTCTGATCATGATAGATTTGATTTTCTGCAGATTATGGTGTCTTGTTTGGGCACCACCAGAGTAAGTTGTTTGTCGTTTGAGGTTGCACTAAGTCTATACCTGTAAAGTTTTCTGCTGTTCATTTAGGTCTGCACGGGAGTTGGGGGGATGCTGGGCTATACTGTGGTGGTCCATGACCTTGCACCCTGTGGCCAGACCGGTTGTCCCCGTGTTTGTGAATTTGCAGGAAGAGCTGACAGGCCTACATGTCCGTTTTCCAGTCTGGATTCTCATAGGCATCTCCTGACAAAGGTACTTCATGATAGCTCTGATGGAAATTTCTAAACAATAAAATATATGTCCAAATGGTGACTGTGTTTAACTTTCTTTGTATTTTAAATATCAAGTGGACGTCACTAATTGCACACCTTCATTCTTATGTTTCTAAGTCACAGCCTTTCAGTTTCCGTTTCTTCTTAGGTGTCAACGCTAAGGACCCTGGGCTGCTTTCTATTGCTTGTGTATTCTTTTAAAATAGAATGCTGTTCAAATGAAAACAGACCTTGGTTTTCTCGTGGGAGTGAAATGAACTAGCAGCAGCTTCGCGGGTGGCAGGGGAGCCCAAGCAGGCAGGGGGAGCTGGAGAAGCAGCCCTGAGGCCGGGGGGTAAGGAGCAGCTGCCCAGAGAAACGGTTTCATTCATTGCCCCAGGCTTTCCCAGACCCATATCAATTTTAATGTGTGGTTCTGGAATTCAAAACTTTATTTTTCACTTAAAACTGAAACTTCTTTTTTAAAGAAAGTCTGGAAACATGTATATGTTTTAAAAAGTAAGGTTCTTTCGAGTGGAAGGCTTGGAAACGTACTGAAAGTAGCTTAAGCAGAAGAGAATTTATTGGGTCATGTAAAAGGAATTTATTGAAATCCTGGAGGGATGCTGACTTTAGTTCTGATGTACACTGTTAAGTGCAAAGCCTGCCTGCCTGTCCAGCTCTATTGAAAAATCTCATAGAGGGCTCTGCCTTGTTCCACATGCCCTTCCCTGAACAGTAGCTGCGGCCTTTGAGAACAGTGTTTTGGCTGGCCCTGTGTATGAGCAGAGGCAGAGAAGGGCCTAGAATTGCCAGCCCCATGAGGGCCTTTGGAGGAGAAGTTGCTCCCCATAGGAATGAGGGATGGAGGTGATGCTGCACCCACAAACCTTACCCCAGGTGGCTCTTTAGAGGGAAGCTGGGGGAGGTGTGTTCAAGGCAGGTTGAAAGTCGTTACTAGTTGATAACAGGGGACTGAGATGCTCTGCACACACACACTGTGCTTGCACACATACCCCAGGAAGTGTACATCTTGTCTGGTGAGGAAACTTTGTGTAGTGTATTATGCAAAGGGTTTATTAAATAGACAAAGATTGGGAGACACAGTTATTCTAGATCAGTAGTTCCTTTGTCATTAGGGACTGGTTTTGTGAAAGACACTTTTTCCACGGATGTGTGGTGAGGGAGGGAAAGTTCAAGCGGTAATGCAAGAAATGGTGGGGATGGATGGTTCAGGCGATAAGACAAGCTGTGGGGAGTGGCAGATGAAACGTCATCCCTCACCCACTACTCACCTGCTGTGTGACCGAGTTCCTAACAGGTCGGGGGGCTGGGGACCTCTGCTCTAAATTATTTTGGTATAGTGTTTGCTCTAACCACATCTAGAAAGCTTTTGAATGTTTGATAAGAACTTAGCATAAGCCCACAGACTGCTAGGGAATGGGGAATCAAGCTAGTAAGAGGTGGTCACTGTTCTCAAAAAACCTATGGATGGAGTGGCCACTGAATGGTTCATTGCTCAAATCCCATCTGCCTAGTGGTGCTGGGCTTAATAGAAGTATACGGGTGATGCATAGGAGGGAGAGGCTGATTCTGTTCTCTATTGAGTTGCAGTGCCTCTACCCACCTCCACTCTTTCCACAATGCCTTCTGAGGTCTTGCTTTTAGCCTGCATCTGGCCACTGAGCCAGGAGACTCTTCAAGAAAAAGGAAAAGATGAAACTTACTGCTAGGTACCAACCAGTTCTTTTCCTTAAGAGGAACAGTTCAGCTAGAGTTTCCTATTGAGATTTCATTCTTCTGCTGAAAAAAAATAAGAGACACCCACATACCTATGGTCAATGAATCTATGACAAAAGGGCAAGAATGTACAGTGAAGAAAAGACAGTCACTTCAGTAAGTGATGCAGGAGAAAATGTAAAACAGCAAGATCAGAACATTTCCTCCTTCACACTATATACAAAAATAAACTCAAAATGAATTAAAAACCTAAATGTAAAACCCAAAGCCATAAAACTCCTAGAAGAGAACATAGGCAGTACATTCTTTGACATAAATTATAGCAATATTTTTTTTGGATCTGTCTCCGAAAGGAAAAGAAATAGGCCTTAATTAAACTTCAAAGATTTTGCACAGCAAAAGAAACCTTTGACAAAATGAAAAGACAACCTACTGAATGGGAGAAAATATTTGCAAATCACTTGACCAACATGGGGTTAAATATCTAAAATCTGTAAACAGTTCATACAGGTCAATGTAAAAAAAAACTCAAAAATAGGCAAAAACCCTGAATAGACATTTTTCCAAAGAAGATATACAGATGGCCAATGGGTACATAAAAAGATGCTCTCTATGTTGCTAAAAGCAAGAAGAAAAAAAATCTCACGCTGGTCAGAATGGCTATCATCAAAAAGTCTACAAATAACAAATGCTGGAGAGGGTATGGAGAAAAGAGAACATTTGCACACTGTTGGTGGGAATGGAAATGGGTGCAGCTACTATGGAAAGCAGTGTGGAGGGTCCTCAGAAAGCTACAAATAAGAATTTCCCGGTGATCTAGTGGTTAGGACTCTGCGTTCACTGCTCTGGGTCCAATCCTACAAGACGTGTGGCCTGGCCAAAAGAAAAGCTAAAATAGAACTTCCATAGGATCCAACAATCCCACTCCTAGATATAATATTTGGAAAAAATGAAGACACTAATTCAAAAACATCCATGCACCCCAATGCTCATTACAGCACTGTTGCACGGAAACAGCCCAAATGCCCGTGATAAGATGATTGGCTTAAGTGAAGTGAAGTCGCTCAGTCCTGTCCGACTCTTTGCAACCCCATGGACTGTAGCCTACTAGGCTCTTCTGTCCATGGGATTTTCCAGGCAATAGTCCTGGAGTGGATTGCCATTTCCTATGGTGTATATACATATAAATGTGTGACTGTGTATAGCAAAATAGAAAACAAACTACTGGTTACCAGCTGGGAGAGGGTAGGGGAAAGGACTTGATAGGAGTATGGGATTAAGAGATACAAACTACTACCTATAAAATAGATAAGCAACAAGGATATACTGTACTGCAGAGAGAACTATAGCCATTATTTTGTAATAATTTTTAATGGAGTATAATCTATAAAAATACTGAACCTTTATGCCTGTCTAGGACTTGATAGGAGTATGGGATTAAGAGATACAAACTACTACCTATAAAATAGATAAGCAACAAGGATATACTGTACTGCAGAGAGAACTATAGCCATTATTTTGTAATAATTTTTAATGGAGTATAATCTATAAAAATACTGAACCTTTATGCTGTCCACCTGAAACTGATATTGTAAATTAACTATAATTTTTAAAAATCGATCACTAAAAAGATGAGAAGATATAGAGTCATCCCTTGGTATCCAAGGGGGGATAGGTTGCAAAATCCCCTGGTGAAGTTGCTCAGTCATGTCCGACTCTGCCACCCCATGGACTGTAGCCTACCAGGTTCCACTGTCCAAAATCCCCTAGGATACCAAAAATCTGGGGATGCTCAAGTCTCTTATATCAAATGGTACAGTATTTGAATATAACTTACATGTATTATCCCATACTTTAAAGCATTTCTACGTTACTCATAATACTTACTACAATGTAAACGCTATGTGAATAGTTGTAAATACAACGTAAATAGTTGATGGTGTGTGACAAATTCAACTTTTGCTTTTTGGAATTTTCTGGAAAAAAATTATTTTTATCTGAGGTTGATTCAGTTCATAAATATGAAGGGTTGACTCTCATGATTTCTTTTGTCTCCTCCTCAGTTTTGTCTGTCTTTGCTCTGAGTGCGTAACCCTGAAGTCCTTTTGACGATATTCAATTTCAAAACTGTAAAAACATCCAGAATCCTAGTGATGCTTAGGTCAGTGCACAGAAGTATACATTAAATAAGTCTAAAACAAAAAATATTCTGATTATCAAAGTAAAGATATTCATGTGGAAAAACTAGAAAATAAAATCATGGAAGAAATTTTTCAAATCCCCATGGAAAAGAAATGCAAAAAAGCAAAATGGCTGTCGGGAGAGGCCTTACAAATAGCTGTGAAAAGAAGAGAGGCGATGCATGCAAGACAGCAAAAAAGATACAGATGTGTAGAGCGGACTTATGGACTCTGAGGGAGAAGGAGAGGGAGAGGGAGAGGGAGGGATGATTTGGGAGAATAGCATTGAAATATGTATACTATCATGTAAGAAATGAATTGCCAGTCTATGTTCAATGCAGGATGCAGGAAGCTTGGGGCTGGTGTATGGG